>CM047587.1:3671173-3699361 GCA_026184515.1 Peronosclerospora sorghi | reverse complement strand
ACGATATGTCTCCACGTGACGATATGTCTCCACGTGACGATATGTCTCCACTCAGTAACCAGCGCGAATGCGTGAGAGTTCACAGAAAAGCTTAAAAGAAAAAATCTGAATAAAGAAAATGTAAAAGTGAGTATATTTGACTAACCTAAAATATAATCAATCACAAACAAATGCAAATTTGTGTAACCTATTTTCCCAATGTGTCATAATGCTAATCTTAGACATCACCATTTTCAACACTCCTTCCCACCATTGTACAATCTGGAAAAAGGTTTCACTGAATGTTCCATCAAACCGGTCCTTTTTATCATATCTTCACGTCTTGGTGCAGCTAAATCCTTCGTAAACATATAAGCTATCACGTCTTCGGTATTCTTGTAGCGCACTTCGATCCTTCCGGTTTTCTGCTTCGACACTAGGAATTAATCCTAACGTCAATGTGCTTCATGTCGCGAAACTGTTGCCCCTTCAAAAACTTAATAGCCGCCTGGTTATCCGAAAAAAGCGTGATCGGCAACTTAATTTGCAATCCGAATTCCAAAAGCGACACATATATTTCAACAGCTCCCCTCCAATTTGTGAGGCTGCGTAAAACTCTGTCTCCATTGTAGAGAGTGAAACACATTGTTTCCCTTTGCATATCCAATACAGATTTATTCCACTTAGGGTAAATAAACCACCTGTGGTATACTCCCGATTTTCCTTGCATCCAGCGTAGTCAGCGTCACTGAACGTTTCGATAGTAACCGAGTCATCGCTTTCACAACTTTTCGAGACTTCAATTTTTGATTTAATGTTCATCGTCCCCTTCAGATTTCTTAAACTCTTTTCGCAAGATTCCGGTCCAGCGCTTTGGGTGCGTGCGATTGACGGGTGGCCTTTTGTTACGAGAAAGCGATATCAGGTCTGGTGCACCTCGCTAACCTCAGGAGACTTTCCACAAGCGATTGAAAATTCTTTACGGTGGGTGATCCTCGTTTGGTTTGGTCAAACAATCAACCTTTTTTCATTCAACTCGCACCAATTGGCATTCTAACGCTGTTAGCGTTTGCCAAACCAAAATCCTTCAAAAGACATGGTATCATAATTTTTGGTCAAATAAATATCCTCTTTCAGCGTCATATGTCACCCTCATACCTAAAACCTTTGACACTTCCCCCAGATTCTTGATTTCAAGCACTTCCATATCTTCGAAAAACTTCGTCACCAGACTTTCATTACTTCCGGTCACCACACGATTGCTGACATAGTCTCCTGTGGAGAAGCACATGGAAAAATTTGGGGTCAACTGTTTTGAACATGGACGGGCCATCCGGAGCAGAAGTGACGCAGAGTACAGGTACATGATGGTAAGCGACAGACGGATGATATATCAGGTTTATTGGTCGATAATGCATATCATGATGGGTAGAGTTGATTGGTCGATATTAGGTAATTGGTTGATTTTAGGATTTAAGGAATAATAAAGTTCTCTTTTTGCGTCCGATCAACTAGATCATCGATTGGGACGGCGTGATAACTTCGCGCCTCCCTTTCATTGCATACGCACCTTTACACGTCCCGGGCGGGAGCACGTAGTGCACTTTTTTGCCCACCAGCAGACGTAAAGTTTCGGAGAACTCGTCCTCAGCTCCGCCCGCTGTGACAGCGGACCCTTTTTGTAAAAGCTACTAGTAGGCTAATCGATCCAAGTGTTCTCACCTCTTCCCCCATTGGTTTTCATCTATCCTCTAGAAGTTCGGCTGCTTTAAGCGCCCCTTGGGAACTCTATGTGGATTTTTGTGAAATCCGTCAAACTGCACATAGAAAGTGCAGAACGACCACCTTCCCTTTAAATTTCTAGACTTAAGAGGATCGACGATCAAGTGGCGAAGACTTCCGCCACGTGATCAAGTACCCCTTCGATGATTTCCACTAGATCGACAGCGTCGATCTGTGATCTGCGATCTACGGATCCGCAATCTCGCCAATTCGTACTAGATCAAGTGGGTCGATCATCGATATGCGATCTTCGACCCCCAGTTTTTCCCCGGGATCTCGAATCATCAATTTTACACCAGATCGACACCTGTCGATCGTCTACGAATTCGCTTGATCTGCATCGGAATTGCACTGATCTACGTCCCCAGTTACCTGGAGAGCGACCCACGCCCAAACCGTCGGGTACACAAGGTGAGCAGAACCACAAGCAGTCAAGGACAACCGGAAGACCCCCTTCGTTAGTCGGTACTCCGGGCGCTGTGGGAACGACTGTCCAAGCCTCCAAATTTGACCAGCCGCTCCACCACAATGGTGCGCGTGCCCGGATCTTTGGGCGACTCGGGATATCACCGCGATCTCCTGCAAGATGGCGCTGACGCGGACGTGAAGACAGAATCGGAATCGAAATGAAGGTTAAAGTGGAAAAAGAGGAGGTGGTTGTGAAGATGGAAGGAAGTTCGCCGTCGCCACTTCTGAAGAAGAAAGGAAATGCTGATCATCAGGACCTGGGGAGGTATCCTGATGACATAAAGGAGAAAAAGCCTCGATCACCTCCCAAGGCTCCTTCGGGAGCCCCTGCGGATCACAATGCAAGTTGTGATCCGCCTATTGCATATGGATATAATGATCTGGATTGGAAGCCGGTGGAGAAGTACTATAAGTCTGCCAACCGAAGGCGTTGCTGAAGGCGCCTGGTTCGGAGAGCGACGAAAGTTGATTAAGTATGGCGCCATCGGAATCCGATCTGGTGAGGACGTTTTAAATGAAGGAACTGGAAAATTTCTTATTTATGGATTCGATCATGATCCTACTCGAGGTCACGATCAGAGGAAAGCTAAATGGACCAGTCGATCAACCAGTGATGGATAGGAAGGAAAAGCTTCAGCTGGTGTTAGGGCTGACGCGCATGATCAATCAAGTCGGTCTGACGACAGGAAACTATGATACTGGAGAAGTGTTCGATCTGGACACTAAAGATGTTGCGATCACTACCCAGCGGCTGTTTAATCTGTTGGTGCCTATAGTGGGTCGATCTGCTCAGGTGGAACCCCTCTCACACTCCGTTGAAAATTGAAGCGGGTACGTCGATCTACGTGGCAGAACACACGGGATCATCCCGATATGAATCTGCTCCTTCCGAGGGCGATGCGTCTGAAGTGGAGTCGAGCAGTGATTCTGATAGTGTGGAACCCACGATCACCCGGATGACGATCAGCCAGAAGGATGAATCCAAGTTCTCGGGTGTGAAGAAGGAAACTCGATCAGCCAAGGCGGAAGATGATCAGTCACAACAGGACCCACGGCTGCAATCGTTTTTAATGCGGCTATGGGGAGGTTTTTGGCTGAGAAAGAGTCAAGGCTACACCTGAAGTTGTACGCATGAAACGTCACCAGCCAAAGCCAGGAAGAGCGGTGACGGTTAAGGATGTTGACATGGAGTCTGTGTATTTGCTCCATGATCAACAATCCCAGCTGGATTATCTCGATCCAGATGAGCCGATCACTCCACCTCGATCAGCTCCGGTTGCGTCAGCATACTCTAAAGCGCCTGATCAACAGCTGATTCCCAGGATCAGGATTTCTGCGATCAGTTATCTGAAGGAGTTCTCAGGGAAAGAAGTGGATGAAGATCAAGCGCGAAATTGGATGAGTCGCCTTAAATCAGCATTTATGCGTGATCAAGCCTCTCATCACGAGAAGTGTTTGATCATGGGTGATCTGCTTAAAGGTCCGGCGCGTAATTGGCATCGCCAGCTGAGCAGATCGACTCGGGGAAACTGGAAAAGTTTTGTCGAAAAGTTTGAAACTCAGTACTGTGGAAGTGGTCAATCGTAATCTCGCCAATATTAATACACGAAGCAGCGATATGATGAAACTCCTGTTGAGTATCTTCACCGGTTGAATGTGGCAGGAATTCGGGCCAAAGGTCCGCCTACGATCTTACGTGAACCTGTGCAGCATTTTCTTGACACGTTGACTGATCGCGAATCCGCTGATCAAGTGGCACTTTTGCGTTTGAAGAATGATGTGGAGTTGAAAGAGACGCTGCGGGCTTATGCGCCCAATAAGTCGTGCCATCCAAAGGCGGCGGTAGGCACTAGCCGATTCCGTCAGAATTTGGCGATGCTCGATCATCTGCCCCATAGGGGAAGCATAAAGCAGTGCGCACGATCAAGATAATTTATGGGAGTGATGAATCAAGTTCAGATGACAGTGGAAGTGATGGTGATCAGCGGCGTTACATGATTGCTGCTATGCGTGATCAATCAGTGACGCACGATCAACCTAGTGAGCCTCGATCTGGCAAACAAGGCGAATCAAGTGCAGTTGATCTAGGGTTAACGAAGAATTGCAGTCATTATGGGTCGATCAAGCACGAAAATTTATTTACGTTCCTGGATGCGCCTTACCTGTCTGAAGTGTGGCAAGAAGGGTCACCCGACTGATCAATGTTTGTATGTCTGCCGAGCATGTGGCGAAATTCATGATGTGGGCAAGTGCCCTATGGAGGAATTTTACAATCGCATTTTCCAGTGGTACAAACCTACCAAGCATTCCGGAATGTTGCCCGAAGAAAGCATAGAACATGTTAAACTAGGACGCTCGCCAGGTTTGAATCTGGTACGAGACGAGCGATTGAGTTTGTGTATTTTTGCATATGTGGATAATAAGGCTGATCGAGCAGAAGAAAAGGGTAATGAAAAATGTGATCAGCCTAATTTACCACGTTTGGCTAATTTCCGTATAGATGAGTTTTCTCGGTACCAGGTGATCATGGAAGTTGATCTACTTCCGGTTGAATCACGTGGATATTGGAAGTACCACTCGCCAAAAAAGTGGTTTAAACAAGCCAAGGCGAGCGGCAAAATCAATAACGAACGTGCCACGTTGTTATTTGATTCTGGTGCCGAAGTGACGATCATCGACTCAACCTTTGCTCGTAAGGTGGGTTGTCAGATCGACACGAGCCAAACACAAGAATGTGTTGGTATCGGAGAAATTGCATACCTCACAGAAGGGAGTACTAGAATCAAGGTGACGTTAGTGGGCTCTTTGGTTTATTACTTCCATGCATGGGTGGAAAACTCGTTAGTCATGATGTTATATTGGGAATGGATTTTATGATCCCAGCTGGTATTAGATTGGACGTCTCCCACGGCGCACTAAGTTTTCCTGACGAATAGATCATCCCATTGGAAGGGCGTCGGCAGTTGTATGGATCAAGTGGAAACTTTATGAAACTTGATCGGTATGAGAAGATCCCAGTAGGTCGATCTGCTGAGGTTCGGATTCGTGATCAACGATCTCGGAACTTATGGATTACTCGCGGAAAGAATTGAGTTCCCACTGTGACTAGGGGCGTGGGTAATCTACGGTATTTGCGCATTACGAACGTTGCTGATCATTCGATCATCCTACAAGACGATACAATTTTAGGTATCTCTATGAGAAAAGACAACGTGCCCCGTCGCCCTGGATTTATTTCGATGGGGTCTAATCGTTATAAGGAGTGGCAGAACCTCGCGTATCAATCTTCTACCGATTCTGTACATGACGATCAAGAAAGTGTCGATCAAGGTCCCTTGGTCGAGAAAAGGAGTATCCTATTCCTCAAGTAATTTTGGTACGACCTACGAACTCGATCACGGTATCTGTGGCATTAGTAACCACAATATCGCAGAAGGGGCAAGAAGTGCAAGAGAAGTGCGATCTGGAACCGAGTGTGCAGAGTACGACACTTGATCATGAAGTTGAATGATCTGTTGTAAGAGATGATCAAGATGTGCGTGATCAACCCGTCTCAGTTGTGGTGGAGTCAAGTTCTAAATCGAAAACATTAGCATCGATAACCTGACTACCACCATCGCGCCCAGCCTTCCAACTTTCGGAGGGGGTACTCCGCGGACCACCACTCGAGATCTGGTCCGATCGTCCGCTGCAATCAGACGACCGGTCGTCATCAGAACCCACTTGGTCCGATTGTTTAGTGTCCATCTCACCTTGTGTACCCGATGGAATGGGCTACTTACACACTCGGTGGATCGGGATCACAGATTGGATCGAACCGGTCTTTAATATAGAAGACCGATCAGGGTAGGTATCTATGGGGCGGAACTCTTCACCCCAGACACAAACAGACCAAAAACACTTCCAAGAGATAACTTCCAATAGGTCGATCGTCCAAACGATCAAGACCTGACCAATACGAAATAATAGAGGGTAGACCGACCGTTCCGGTCTAGCCCCTGACCAATACGAAATAAGACCAAAACCGGTCTAGTTTCCAACCAATATTAAAACAACCCAATGTGTCCGCGTAAAGACCCAATATGCTCGTGAGACTTCACAAACGATATCTCCACGCCAAGACCAATACAGTGAATAGCACGTTCCAAAGTACTTGAGTTGAGGTGTTGAGATCGCCAAATCGTACTCCCTTCGAGGGACTTCCGGTGGGCAAAGTGCGCGTGCGGCGCGTCCAGACCGGGTATAATGGGCGAGAGGGGATAATTCGACCCTCTGCCCCCAAACACTCCGCGGCGGGCGGAGGCGACTAGTGTACGAAAAGGGAAGAACGGCGACCCCTAGCTGTGGTGTGAACCAAGACCGAAGGACTTCCACTTAGAAAAATCCTGCAACCAAAAGACTTCTTACTTGGAAAAACCACAACTAAAAATACTACTACCCTATAGTCCCTAAATGTACCCACACAAAAATATGTAAAATACCCAAAGTCGGGTGACTCACCAAAACTTGCGTTATTGGCACTTCTTGAGTCTGATAGGCTGAAAAGCCCCCTTGTTTAAACCAATCCGAAATTAGACCGAATGCCTTGACAAAACTTGACCAGAGTGTGCCAAACTTTGGACACGCTTCTCAACAGCCGCCCCCGAGTCAGACCGTGTAGCACAACGACAACGGTCTGACCTCGTCCATCAAATTCAGTTAAACCTTGGTCATTCAGACTTTTCCGACATGGAGCAACCATCTTCTTCATCCGTTCCAGGTACTTGCACGGCTGGACTTGACCTTCTTGTATTTCCTTAACGACCGTTCTTGTAGGCACCTCGCATACCACGTCATCGCATGTCACTTCGCCCGTCCGGTCGGTCCGGTCTGGCAGCTCCCATCGTTCTACTGCACCGCAGACATCGGCAGGGCATCAGACCGGGACCGACGCGCAGTTGCAAGACGCACTTGAAGAGATCGCACGTCTCCAGGAGCAGATTGCTCAACAGGCGACACAACGTAAGCATGCATGTCTGGTCTTCACCTTGGACCTGTTCTAACCTTCGTTTGTCTTCAGCCCGTATACCTCCAGCCCGTATACCTCCTGACATCAGCAAGGCGATCAATGCCCTGCTTGCCGCCGATCGGCAGTCGAACACGCATGACCTCCAGCTGCGTCAGGTTTTGACTGGACTCATAAACGCGCGCAACAGGTTGACCCGATTGGAAGATCATCAGCTTCATCTTCGGGAGCAGCTTGTGCTGGTCCAACAGCAGCAAGCGGAAGACCTGCTTGACCAGACCACGTTGAGCATTCAAAGCGACGATCTCGAGAGGCGCCTCACCGAGCTCCGAATTTCGATTCAAGACCAGACCGAGGAGGTCCGGTCTTGTGAACGCAAGTCGAACGATTGGACGCAGGCAGCGAACGGTCGTCGGGCGGTATTAAAAGAATGTGATCAGCGCTTGGTTGACCTGTTGCGTCCTCGTCGGCATCCGGTTGCTTCCTACAGCGTAGACCGGTCTGCGTCGGCCGCCTTGGTGGACCTACACCGGGACCAAGACCAAGGCCGTTCATTGGCCGAAATTCTCCAGCCCGAAATTGCACACAAATCAAAGAAGCGCGCGGACGCGCCGGGTAGCTCGAGGGCGCGGGGCATAGCGTGCGACCCTGAACTCGAAAGGAAGCGTGCGGTGCCCCATAAGCGAGACAATACGCAGGCGCTTCTCATGGTCTCAAGCTTGGACGAGGATGACGACAGTAACATCTCCAAAAATCAAGCGCCCTCGACCGCCGGTGCTGACCGTGCCAAGTATTCAGAGGTCTCGTCCTGGGATGACTCCGGCGAAGACTCCGGTGATTCGGAGTTTGCTGTCCCCATCCCAACCAAGTCGCGAACAAGTCCACATGAAAGTTTTGTTCAAGTTGCATCGACTTTGGAGCAGACCAAGAAGACCACCGGTCCGCATGGTGGCATTCCTCCACCTCATGAGTCGACAAAGTCAACACCTACGGTCTTGCCTGGGACATCCAAGCTTCACAAATATGCTTTGTTGGCCAACGTGGCAATCGACAGTTCTTCCCTTCTGCCACGAACGCGTGAGGATACTTTGCCGTGGTCGCCAGGACAGATCGGTTGTTTACGCCGGTCCACCCTGACCAAGCAGCTCCTGGCCCGGTCTTTCTCTCGTCCAGACCATTGGCTTTTACCGCCAGCGAAGAAAGTTCCTGCCGCGTCGGAATGGCGGCCGGACTTGATCACGTCGGCACAGATCTCCTGCTTGTACGCTGACGATCCGTGGAAGATTTTCGAGCATCCCAAGCTGGGGTTCATCTTCCACTCGACTCAGTGGGCCAATGCTTTCATGAGTCGGGTGAAATATTTTAACAAGACTCACGGTCAAGCCATCTGGGAGGCATCCCACTATCTGGTGCTTCCCCCTGAACGAGTTCGGCAAGAACCTGGCTTGGCGACCATCCAGAACAAGCGCAAGCGGCGTCGGATCAGAGCGGGTGAGGCCTGGCAGTCCCTGTGCCAATATGTTTTGGACGGGATGCTGGCCCACGAGTGCGACGTCGATGTGTTCTTATATCCAGTTGTACTTCATATTCCGCGGCGTCGCGTCGAGAAGACCCGGCTGCTGGCTGACGGTGGCACATGGTACCCCGGTCTTGGGTGCACTACATCGGTCTTGGACCTCAAGGATGCTTTGGTCCAACTAGACCAACAAGAACCTTGGCGTAACCAGTACCAGGACCAAGTTGAAAATCATCCGTCGTTGACCGTCGGCCGTCTGTGGGGTGATGGCGAGTGAGGTCGTAAGTAGTCGACCAGATAACACTTAATATATATCATCATTCTTTTTCACATGCTCAGTCATCAAATCACTTGAGCTAACTCCACCACTTTCTCCAGAGTTGCACTAGACACGTTATCACCAACCGTTCCACTTATATCGCGAGAAAACAATCCACGTTCGTCACTCCACTATTCCAATTCGTCACATATTCACAATACACAATACACGAGGCACAAGACCTTCCACCTCTTCACGTCGGTCGGGAAGACCGATTCCACTGCATGTCTTGGTCTTGGTCTTCATGGGTCTGCATCACTGCGAAACGGTTCCGACTGACTCGGTCCCGTTCGAATTCTCGTAGTAGTGCTCCACAGTTCAGGTCGGACTCATCGATCCAAGTTGTTTCATCATGGTCCTTCCATCGGACCAGATATTCTCGGTGGGTCCGGCCGAACCTGGTCTTCTTGACCGATCGGACATCTAAGACCTTTTCCACTTCAAATTCGTCCTTCTCCATCGGTCGTTCCCAACTTTCCTCCGGCAGTAATGCTTCATCGAAATCAAACCGTTCTGCCTCGTCTACTAGACAGGGCATTTTGGGACGATCAGGAAATTCTCGGACCAGTTTTAACTTGGACACATGTACGATCGGGAAGACCTTGTAGTCCGTGACGGTTGTTACTAGACGGGCAGCGTGTTCACCAATCAGCTCGGCAACACGGAAAGGACCACATGTGAGCCAGCTTCTTCGCATAGCCCTCCTTCACTCGGTCTAGGTACAACCATACCCTCGCCCCTGGTTCTATACCGTGGGGTTGGACCTGGTCGTTGTTCCGGTCTGCCCGGTCTTGTGTAGCTTGACGTAACTTTTTGTTGACAATTTCTCTTGCATGCTGGTAATGTTTCTGGACCTGCATGCGCCAACGTCGAGCATCACGATCGCGGGTCCGAGTGCAGCCAATAGGTATCGCGGCTTCAAGAGTGGACCAGGGGTCCCATCCATACGCAAGATAAAAAGGCGTTTCTCCTCGGACCCGATCGGTCGACGAGTTGAGTGCAAACACTAGCCTTTCTGCGTATTCGTCCCAATCGCGCTGGTCTGGATCGGCAACGTACATCTTGATTGCTCTTGTAATAGTTTGTACCATACGTTCTGCCGATCCATTCGCTTGCAGACGATATGCCATCGTCGCCCTCTGTTTCTGGCCCAGCATATTGTTAAACGACCGGAACACCTCGGCCATGAAACCGGGTTCTCGGTCGTGTCTGATGACCTCGCTGGCGCCGAACCTTCGGAACACACATTCTTCGTAACTTTTGGTGATCTGCTCGGCAGACCGGGACGCACTTGCCTTCGCAATAACTAGACCGGTGAACAGGTCTACCCAGATCAACAACTCAGTATTCCTATATGTCGATTTAGGCAGCGACGGTATATGGTCCATCGCTATGACCTGGAAAGGGTAGGTAGCTTCGATATTTCCGGGCGATCGCCCCTTGATTACCGGTCTACCCTTTCCGGTCTCGCAATCCGTACAACAACCCACATATTTCTGTACACTTCGGAAAAGACCTCTCCAGTGAAAGTGGGACCTGATCTTGTGATACGTTCTGCCTATGCCCTGATGTCCCCCTTCTAGACTCACATGGTAGTGATGGAGGACATCCGGCTGCAGCAACTCAGGTATCACCAATTTCGCCAATCGGTCCCGGTCTGCACTGTCTTGGTCGGCATCGCGGCAGTAATATAGTAAACCATCCTCATCCACTTCGTAACTGCTGCGATCTTGGCACATTCTTTTGCTTGACCATTCGTCAACTTAGACAATTCACCGCGCAGGTAGGTCTTCAAATTCACAATCCATTCTTCTTCGTCCTGCGCCTTGAGGATCCGTTCTGCCCTTAGTCGTTGCACAACAGATTCACTCAACCGTTCCTTCGGGAACGGTTGGTGGGACTTCCGAGCTTTCGGTCTAGTCGCGACCATCACATGCACCTGGTCCGGAGCGTTCTTGGGTCCGATCACCTCGGGGAGCCTGTTTATATTCATCAATTCATCAAGAACGGCCTCCTCGGTGATCGTAGCCCCGGTCTGTTCTTGCATGGCCTTGGTCGCGAGGTAGTCGGCGCTTCTGTTCCAGTCCCGTTTCACGTGCAGCAGCTCGTGGTTGGTATGGTCTTTCAATGCCTTCATTCCCGTTTATTTAACTACCTCAGCCGTGGAGCCTTGCAGTCGATCTCTCCGGTGATCTATCTGCCTGATCACTAGGTTGGAGTCACCACATATGATGACTCGCCCCTTCTCTTGCGACGACAGCAAGTCCAGACATAGAAGTAGACCTCGGTACTCCGCCTCGTTAACAGTAATATCCGTCGTGAAATCGGCAGCGGATGCAACTATAGACCATTGTGGCAACTTCCACAATATGGCACTATAGGCGCCGACCTTCTTCTTAACGCTTGCTGATCCGTCAAAACTTAAGACCAAGAGCTCTTCATCATGGTCGACGGTCGGTGGCGGTCTCGAAACTGACTGCCGAGGTTGCTTCCTCGGGGCAATCGCTATCAATGCCTCTTCCACTTCAGACCGAGGGGTGATACTGGCAGCTAATGTGGCCCAATATCTCTTCCTCGCCCCTGGTGCACTTAACGACCTCGAGGGTCCACTGCGATAAGACCGCCGACCATCTACCTAGACGTCCGTCCATCCCATTGGATGATAATATCCAGGCCAAAGTAGACCGCCTTGACAGGACCTTTATAGGTCGGCCGACCAGCAGGTTGTAACACACATCCAGAATTCGTAGCAACGCCAGAACTTCTTTCTCGACAATTCCATAGTTCACTTCATTTGGATTCAGCGTTCTGCTCGTGAACGTGACCGGATGGTACACACCATCATGGTCTTGTACTAGAGTGGCCGAAATGGCCCACTGACTAGCATATACAATAATGGTCGGGACCTTTTCGGGATCGAAATGCTTCAAAATCGGTGCCATCACCATCTTAGCCTTCAACATACCAAAAGCAAACTTTGCACGCTTCATATGGTCTTCGGCCTCCACTTGCGGACAATCTGCAGCAAGACCATAGTCGGCGCCCCCATGTAAATTTGCCCGGTCTTCTTCGCGCAACATATGGTAGTCCACTTCCCGGAGATCATACAACACAGCCGCGTAGATAGCAAAATCTTCGATGAAGCGGCTGTAGTAGTTTAAACTTCCTAGGAAGGACTGCATTGCCTTCAGAGACTTGGGAAACGGGAGGTTGATTAACGAATCCAGGTCCTTAGGATTAGCCTCTAGACCAGTGTTCGAGACCATCTGACCTTAATAGGCGACCTTGGACATACCCCAAAAACTTTTTATGGCGCTGATAGATAGGTTCCAGCGGTCGCATGTCTCCAACAATCGTTCAACCTTCTCGCACAGATCGTTCCATGACGAGGCAGGCATCAGATGGTCGTCGATGTACGACCGCCTCCCTATAACGGACGGTCTTCTTTTCCATTCGGGTTCAACATCTGTAAACACATCATAACTTTCGGCAGGGTCCCGATCGGTCTTGATTTTGAAGTGTCCGTACAGTGCGTTGTCTATCAACCTTTGATAGATCTGGGGTGCGTTCTTCAGACCGAACGGCATACGGTTCCACTCGAAAAGACCAAACGGCGTCACAAATGCGGAAATCTCACGGGCTCGATCAGTCATCGAGATCACCCAAAATCCACTTGCCATATCTAGCGAACAATACCACAAAGTCTTGTCGAGGCTTACAACATATCATTAATCAGCGGCATCGGGTACACCATAAGTTTAGTTAACCGATTTACCAGCCAATAGTCGATGCACAACCTAATGTCGACGCCGTTCTTCTTGATAACAATTACGATCGGCGAGGCCCATGGCGAGGTCGACGGTCTAATAATCTTGGTAGCCAACAGTCCTTTGATAAGATCAGAAAGCTTTTCCCGGTACTGTGGCGCCACGCGTCGACATCGCTGAGCAATCGGCTTGGCATCTCCAACGTCAATATCGCAAATCGCACCACGGGCTGCAGGTGGTAAGGCATTGCCCTTTCCGATCAGCAGATGTCTTTTCTTCCATATGATATTCTTCAACTGCTCGATCTGGTCTGGACTGTTAAGGTCTTGATCACCCACTTGTAAGTCATCCATTGTAACTTCGGGCGAGTCGGCAGACACTTCAGGGAGGGCTGCCATTTGGCTTTCCAGCTCTTGAATGTACTGTTCCCCGCCTTCATGTATACAGACTTGTTCATCTTCTGGGTTGATATCACCTAGACCATCTGGACCTGCTGAACGCCCCTGGTATTGATCGACGGGTTGTCCTTCACTGATATCGGTCTGATTAGGAATACCGTCATGGTCCGACCTAGCAACTTCATGTTCCTCTTCTTCCGTTTCTTGCTCCGCTGTCGCCTGGTCTTGTGCTGACACCACGTTGACTAGCCTCGACTCGTCTACTTGATGGTCCACCGTTCCTGGTGACTGCGGCGCCTTTCTTCGGACCAACATCTTTTTTGGGGTGACATAACTTGGTCTTTCCACTAAAGGTGAGGTATCCTCTTCCACCGACCCATCATCGCTGATAAGATCGGTGGTCGATTGGTACTCCAGGTTTTGCCACTCGACATACCGCCTCGAACCAATCGAGACGAACCCCATCTTCCTTGGTACCTTCCCTTCTGCTAACCACATGCCGACAATAGTGTTATTGTCCTGTGTCAGCGGCTTGTCACCGATATTGGTAACACGGACAAAATCACGTCGACCAGCACTCTTTACGAAGGTCGAGACCCACCGATCGCCCCTGGTCAACCACAACTTCCTCGAACGAAAACATTTCTCAACCGGGGTATCGGCAGACCGACCAACTGGGATAGTGAGGTCTTGGTACCACCGGACCAGATCGGTATACGAACCATACAGAGGTCTTCGACCAGCCAACTGAACCTGGACCTCATCCGGGAGTGTAAGCACTCCATGTGACAGGTATAGGCGAATACCAGCTGGGACCATGAAATCCATACCTAGTAAAGCGTCCTGACCAGCCAGCTTGCCAACCCAAGCGCTGAAAAAGTAGACCAGCGATCCCGACATAGTAATTTTCACACGCGTTCTTCCTTCGGTCATATAATACTTTTCGCCGATGCCGACGCATTCTTGTCTCTGGGTATCGTCTATACGACATCCGACCTTAAGAGAAAAGGCGGAGTCGATTATCGAGACTTCAGCTCCAGAGTCGAACAACATCGTCGCTTTCTGGTTATTAACTTGCCACAGGATTTCACCTGCTTGAACCATTTATCAGGCGCGTGATACTTCCAGTATCCGCGGGATTCTCCAGGCAGCAAGTCCAACTGCATAACCACCTTGGTCCGGGAGTACTCATCGGTCTTAAGACTGTAGACCGGATGGTCTCGGTCGACGCAATTTGGAATAGAACGTGTATTGTCGGTCTTATCCTCCTTGCCGACGTATGCATAGATGTGAACCGTAGAACGCTCGGCTAGATCCAGATTCCAACCTGGCGAGCGTTCTAGTTTAACATCTTTTCCGCGTCCGTCGGAGCATCCCCGCGTGCTTGTCCGGCACGTACCACTTGCGTATCATGTTAAAAAATTCTTCAATCTTGCAGTGGCCGGCCTCGTGGATCTCTCCACACCTTGCATACGAAAAGGCAGTGGTCAGTCGGGTGGCCGCGTCTCTCGCTCTTCTTGCACATCATCTTCTTCCAACAGTTTGGACCATCATGCTTGCTCAACCCACAGTGGGAGCACTTCTGACGAGGTCGGTCTGGATCGGACTTGCTTCCGTTCCTTCCCTTCCGGTCCACCTGGTCGGACTTCGACTTGGTCTTCGGGGTGGGTCCCGCAACATAGACGTAACGATACTGGTCTTCATCCGATGACTCCTGGATGGATGGACCTCCACTTTCTCCTTCTGACCCCGTGCTGTCATCAGCTACAATTGCCTTGACCGCTCGGGTAGGTCTGGTCCAAGGTCTCTTGACCGGATTGGTCTGGGTCTTGGAACGATAGCGACCTGATCCACCAGCGGTCTTCGCTCTCATACTACGCGACTGTTTTAACTTCCGCAGGGTCTGTTCGACTACGCCCGCATCCTTAAGACGCAGTAGAGTAAGCTGGTCCGCCAGTTCTTGATCGTCAAGGGTACTAATATAGTGACCCACATGTTCTAAGGCGGCACCGTTCGGCTGGTTATTCTCTTTGATTTTTATGCCGGCGCGAAGTGCAGCCACGTTCAACCGATGCAATTACTCGATCGGTGTTTCGTCGGCCCGCTTCTGCATATGGTGGTACTTACGGGCACTTGAAAATCCGGAGTTACAATATTGACCTTCAAACTCCGCACATAACAGGTCCCAGTCAGACCGGACGCCCCGACCCAACTGTTGAATCCAGTTCGCCGCTGGTCCTTTTAACAAATCCCGGAAGATTAAACAACCTTCGCTTTTTGGGGTCTGGTCTCGCAGGAACGCAGACTTGACCCGACTTAACCAAGACCGGGCCTGGTCTTCATCAGCATCCTTGCCGGTGAAGTCCTTGAGGTCGGTCGTCGCGGCCATACGGATGCGCGGAATCGCAGCAGATCCAAAGTCGTAGGCAGTATTGGAGGCTAGGTTAGCCTTGCGCACCTTGCCTGCGCCTGTACCATCTGACCCACCATGGTCGTCAAGACCGCCGACCGACTCCATATCACAGTCACTTGTCTTGCTTGGTCTACGCGGTCTGGCCGGTTGCGGCTTGCGCCTTCCCTTGCCGGTTGGTTTATCACTTCTAATAGGCTTATCCATAAATGTTACCGATTCCATATCCACATCTTTGCAAACATTGACACCTTGACAGGTATACCGGTCTTGGACATGTGGGCGCATAGGTGGTCTAACCCGTTCTTCCATGAAACGTTGCATCATCGTCTCAAACATGGCTTGGACGTTGGCTGGCGTCATGGGCAACGTGTTGATACCCTCCTTTTGCGGAACTGAGGCCTGTGGGGATTGCTGGAGCCCCGACTGGCAAGCAGCCCCTTGCTGCCGCATGTCCCTTTTTTGTTCAGACCGGGCATGGTCCACCCCCATGGTCATCCGCTCGACACCGGTCTCCAACTCTGATGAGCTGTTAGAAGCCGGTGGAGACTGGTAGATCGATTCATCATCGGAACCAATGTCAACAAGCTCTGTGGAGGCTTCGGCGACCTCCATTGCCGTGGTGGGAGTTGGGCGGCGAACCGCCCCCACCGGTGGCACCAAACGGTCGTGGAGGTCCGACATCGACGCCTCCAGTCTCCAAGCATAAAATTCAAACAATTTATTGACACCGGCGGGGTTCTTCATTTTAATGCCAGCCTCCTACAACATCGCCACCAAATTCTTGACGAGCAGTAATGGTCGATCACTCTGGATCGGCTCGGTAGTGGGACCGAGAAGACGGTCGGGGATATGGAGGTACAACACCCGAAAGACCTGGTTTTGGCGAACAAATCGCTTCAATTCAAAAACATAATACATCTTGTCCAGGTCTTGTTCGGCGATAGCCTCATCCCCGACTTTCTACTTTTCTTCGAAGTCGTCTTCGTCGGGTGGCATTCCAAGCCCTTTTCTGGGCACCTTGGATACTTTGTGGACTTTAGGGAGGTAGACCGGATCGTTCCAGTCAGCCTCCAAGTAATTTTCATCTTTTGGTTTTCCATCAATTTTTTCATTCATATACATAGGATCAGGACCAAGGTCCTGATCCTTTCCGGAACTATAGCAAGACCTGCTATAGTCCCGATCGGCTCCGGTGGGAGCCTTTTGGGGAGGAAAAAACTTATTAATCCCGATCTGGTCCTCCACCAGGCCAGATCGGACATCGCCATCTATATCAACAACGAGAACGTAAGGCGATATCCTTTCCTTACGTCCTCTCCAGAACGACTCCATATTCAAATCATTCAAATCTTTGAATACAATTTTTGATGTAATATCAGCACGGTGATATCCACGATCACCAAGTGATCCGGGCACGTGCACCATTGTGGTGGAGTCAAGTTCGAAATCGAAAAAATTAGCATCGATAACCTGACTACCACCATCGCGCCCAGCCTTCCAACTTTCGGAGGGGGTACTCCGCGGACCACCACTCGAGATCTGGTCCGATCGTCCGCTGCAATCAGACGACCGGTCGTCATCAGAACCCACTTGGTCCGATTGTTTAGTGTCCATCTCACCTTGTGTACCCGATGGAATGGGCTACTTACACACTCGGTGGATCGGGATCACAGATTGGATCGAACCGGTCTTGAATATAGAAGACTGATCTGGGTAGGTATCTATGGGGCGGAACTCTTCACCCCAGACACGAACAGACCAAAAACACTTCCAAGAGATAACTTCCAATAGGTCGATCTTCCAAACGATCAAGACCTGACCAATACGAAATAATAGAGGGTAGACCGACCGTTCCGGTCTAGCCCCTGACCAATACGAAATAAGACCAAAACCGGTCTAGTTTCCAACCAATATTAAAACAAGCCAATATGTCCGCGTAAAGACCCAATATGCTCGTGAGACTCCACAAACGATATATCCACGCCAAGACCAATCCAGTGAATATCACGTTCCAAACGTACTTGAGTTGAGGTGTTGAGATCGCCAAATCGTACTCCCGTCGAGGGACTTCCGGTGGGCCAAAGTGCGCGTTCGGCGCGTCCAGACCGGGTATAATGGGCGAGAGGGGATAATTCGACCCTCTGCCCCCAAACACTCCGCGGCGGGCGGAGGCGACTAGTGTACGAAAAGGGAAGAACGGCGACCCCTAGCTGTGGTGTGAACCAAGACCGAAGGACTTCCACTTAGAAAAATCCTGCAACCAAAAGACTTCTTACTTGGAAAAACCACAACTAAAAATACTACTACCCTATAGTCCCTAAATGTACCCACACAAAAATATGTAAAATACCCAAAGTCGGGTGACTCACCAAAACTTGCGTTATTGGCACTTCTTGAGTCTGATAGGCTGAAAAGCCCCCTTGTTTAAACCAATCCGAAATTAGACCGAATGCCTTGACAAAACTTGACCAGAGTGTGCCAAACTTTGGGCACGCTTCTCCACACAGTCGATCATAGTGAATTTGGTGTGATTCCTACCGATGATCAAGTGTGCTACCATGAAGGTGGAGATTTGTTCGTGGAAGAGTTGGAGAAACAGCTTGCCATGCTGCCTGAGGTGTCAGCAAGTACAGAAGAAGTGATCAAGGACGATCTGCAAGTTGGTGATCCATTTATCAACACAGCAGAGGAAATTGATCAGCTTCGCAATATAATTTGGGCGAAGAAACATCTGTTGATCGGGAAAGGAACTCGTCGCCCCTTGCTGCACAAGGAGTTGTCTGTGAAATTGACGTAGGCAATGCGCGCCCAATCTCTCAAAAGTGTCGGAAGGTCGCTCCACAATTTCGCGAGAATTTATCAGCCTTGATCAAGGGGCTATTGGCAACGAAGATCATCCAACCATCTACATCATCCTGGGCATCACCTATAGTGATGATTGTGAATAATAATGGGGTTGATATTCGATTATGTATCGACTATCGCGCGTTGAATTAACTCACGCGCCTGATGGTGTACCCAATGCCTTTGATCTCTGATCTGCTCGAAGATTTGGACAAGGCGATGTCGTTTTGCTCTTTGGATATGGCAAGGGGTTTTTGGGTTGTGTTTATGACCGATCGAGCACGTCAAATTTCGGCTTTTGTTACCCCGTTTGGATTGTTTGAATGGAGTCTGATGCCCTTTGGCCTAAAGAATGCTCCGCAGATCTACCAGCGGTTGATCGATAATGCATTGTATGGGTATATCAAGGTTAAAGACGGTGCCGATCTAACCAAGTCAACTGATTTTTTACTACGGGTGAGACTGATCAAACACAAGGCTCGTCTGTGTTGTAACGACGATCATATATCGATGATATTTTGATCCCTGCACCTACATAGACGATCTTGTGTGATAAAGTGCGAAATATATTGGAAAAGTGCGATCAGTGGAACTTGTCGATCATCGTGGCTAAATTGTACTGGGGGCGAAGTGAAGTTCCTTACTTAGGACATCACGTCTCAAGCCGTGGTTTAAAAACAAATCCGAAGAATTTGGATGATCTGATCAATTTGTCTTTTCCTGGTACTTTGCGTGCTATGCAATCGTTTTTGGGAGTCTGAATTACTACCGTCGATTTATTGAAGACTTCGCGATCTATGCTACTGTACTCTATGAGCTACGAGAAACGGACTATCAAGAATTAAAGGGTCGATCATGGATCAATGAGAGTCCGGATCGCGAAGATGATCGATTGATCAGGGCGCAAGTGGTATTCAGTATGCTGAAGGCGAAGATCGCGTCAGCCCCATCAGCCCCATCAGCCCCACCCCTACGCCATTTCGATCAAGCCAAAACACCGGTGATCGTGGTTTATGCTAGCAAGTGGGCAGTGTCTGCCGCGCTAGTGCAAGAGAATGATCAAGTATATTGCCTCGTCGCATTTGCTAGCCGGACACTGAAGAGCGGTGAGCTGAATTACATCCCCGTCGAAAAAGAAGTTTTGGCTCTTTCTCGAATTCTGGACGTCTATTTTACGATGTTGGTCGGAAAGGCGATCACTGCCTGTCACGTTGGTCTACGTTGAAGTGGTTGTTAACTTCCAACGGGCTAGACAGAGGATTGGGGAAATGGGCTGCGATCTTGTCACAATGGGACTTGGAGATCAAGAAATGTGTGCATGGAGAAGAGGAGGTACTAGGGGCGTTAGCCACAAGTATCACCCCTCGCACCGAAATTTGATGAAGCCCTGATCGCGATCGCACCGAAAAAGCAACGTGGGCAGATGATCGAAGTGCCACCTCCCACGGTTGAGAAAGGCGAAGATCTATACGTAATCAGTTTCGATGGATCTGCTAGTGTTAAGCGATGTGTTGGTGCGTTTGGTGATATTGTGTGGAAATTGCCGGAGTGGAAAATCATGATCGAGGTTTCTGATCATGCACTGAACATCAAGGTGAATGAAGCCGAGTATCATGGATTGCTTCTAACTTTGGATATACTGTCGCTATATCCCAAATGTAGGGTAATCGTTTGTGGAGACTCGAATTTGGTGATAAGACAAATGCGTGGCGAAATAGAGCGCAAGGCAACGCGATTGCAAGTATTGCAACAGCGCGCGTTAAAAATCCTTCGCGAATGGCCTGATCACGATCTGCCGCACGTAAAAAGGGAGTGGAACAAGAGTGCCGATTACATCACCAGTACGGCCATGCGGGATGGAACACGATGTGAGATTATCGATGATCACCAACTGGAAGAATTAGTTTATCTAAACCGATTGTACGAGGTAATCACTTGGAAGGAATATCCCACGGTCCCACAAGTGTTGGTGACGACGCGATCACGTAATCTTCGTCAAACGCGGCCGTCAACGTGGTCCGAAGTATGCGTAGAAGGGATAAGGGCGGAACTTGTTAAAAAGGCGCAAGGCGAAGAGAAGTGGATTTTTGATCTGCGATGTTACTTGCATGATCACGTTTCTCAATTGAGCATAAACGAGGTTAAAGATTGCGCGAAAATCGCCGACAACTATGATGTGGACGATCAAGGGTTGTTGATCTACTGTGAAAATATGGATAAGTGAAAAACAAGCTGTGATCAAGATGATCAAGATGATCGACACTCTTTGCTCAAGCTGGTTTTACCTGATACCCTACATGCGGATGTCCTCCACCATTATCATGTGAGTTTGGAAGGAGCACATCAGGGTATAGGGCGTACATATCAGCGGATCAGACGAAATTTTCATTGGCGTGGTTTTTTTCGCAGCGTGCAACGTTTTGTTGGGCAATGCGCAGATTGTGAAACGGGGAAAGGCCAATCTACGATGAAGGGTATGTCGCCGGGAAACATTGAAGCTACGTACCGATTTCAAGTGATAGCTATGGATCATATCCCGTCGTTGCCCGGATCAACTGATGGGCATACGGAACTGCTGATCTGGACTGATCTGTTCACGAGTATGGTAATCGCGAAAGCTGGATCATCTCGGACAGCACAGAAAGTCACCGAGAATTACGAAGAGTGTGTATTTCGTCTATTGGGAGCTAGCGAGGTGATCAGGCATGATCGAGAACCCGGTTTTATGTCCGAAGTATTTCGTGCATTCAACAAGATCGTGGGACAATGACAGAGTGCGACTATGGCGTACCGTCCACAAGCGAACGGCAAGGCAGAAAGAATGGTGCAAACAATCACAAGAGCGATCAAGATGTATGTATCAGACGTCGGTCAGAAGGATTGGAGCTCGTATGCAGAACGATTGGTATTTGCACTAAATTCAACCCCTTATCGGATCCGTGGAGATACATCATTTTACTTGGCATATGGGTGGTATCCGCGATCATCGTTGGAGTCAAACGCTGCAACTTGGTGGAATTCGGCGCAAAGATCGTGATGATCGTCGGTGCAGATATAGGCTTCAGAAAGACTACCGTTACGCCCGTGATCAAGTGAGTGCTCGATTGCACCAAGCCATTGCTGATCGAGATGAAAAGCATAATGATCAAGTGTCACCGCACAAGATCGAAGCTGGATCGAGGGTTAGGTTATACCTCGATCGGTTGAAAGAAGGGTTCGCGAAGAAACTGGCGCATATGTGGCATGGACCTTTCAGAGTTGATGAGGTGAGCGGTGATCATGCTGCGAGATTGATTACGACCGGTACTGACTATCGCATATTTCCAGTGGTACACCTATCCAAGTTGAAATTGGTCAAAGAATTCCCAGATCGACCTACTACTGTGCTATCAGCTCGGGTAGAATATCGTTTTAATTTTGATGAAGCCTTACTACCTGAAGAGAGTTGGGAAAGAACCCTGGATCCGGACGAATTTGAAGTTTATCGCATGTCCGATCTGGTTGAAAGACTAGGTATGGCAGAACGTTACGCGAGTATCAAGTTTACTGGAAGGGTTACGATGCGCCATCATGGGTAGACGAGGAAGATCTAAATTGTGATGCTCTGATCAAGGAATTCGAAAGGAAGATAATCAACCAACATCGGTTTGACGTGATGCAAGTTGACGAAGAGTCCAACCAACGCATGATCGACGAATCGACTATTGAAATTGTGACTGATGAACCCTCGATTAGATAAAATCGATTGATGAAATCACGATTAATGGAGAAATGACGATTGACTTGAAGTGGTGAATGTAAGGTGGATTTTGGGATATATGGTAACGGAGAAATGGCAGATGAGCCGATGGAAGATCGATTTTTTAAAAAAAAAGGAACGATGAAACAATTGGGAATGGTATGATCAAGAATGTTTATTGATTGAGGAAGAAGTGATCAACCAGCTAGCCTGATCCATAAAACTTACGGCGAATGCGAGGGATTTTATGGCCGGGATGATCATCAAGGGAAAGGCGATACCGGATCCGCAAAGGTTCCTCGGAGTCAACTTCACGTAGCGCATCCTTCAAGGTCCGAGGTGGTGGATCTGATAGGTACCCTGGGTACCATGATCCACCATCAGCTGGAGTATACTTCAAGGGGCGGTTCCATGCGCAGTGAGAGATAGACGGGTTGGGGAAAATGTCAAGATAGCATACTCCGTCGATCATGCCCCGCAACACGAACTCCACCATCTTCTTCCACAATCCTCCGGTACGACTCCTACGCTGACGTCGACTCTTGTAGTAATCATGGAAGAAGGTGTCACGCTCCCTGAGGTCTCGATCTATCGGGAGATGATGAGTCGACTCCCAGATCGCTTGTGCATGATGATCCATGAATGTCTGGTACCTCTTATCGAAGTCAGAAAAGCAGTCGACCGAGCGGCAAGAGATGGGTGGCATCATTTATTTGCAGAACTCCCAGGGGAGTCGTGCATACAGTAACTCTACTTCAGACCGGGTGATCAGGTGACTACACCACTGATCAGTCGCAGGGGCGTCCATAGCCACTTGAAACAACCATCCATTGGGGCGTGTCAAGTACTTGCAGATCACGCGTGCTGAGACGTTATCCAGATCGAAGCCGTTGAGTTGATCTGGGGACCATGGCAAGATGTCCACATCTTTCGCACCATCAGGCACCACGATCAGCAATCTGTATGTACCCGTGCGAGGGAAGAGAAACCCAGCAGAGTCTTGATCGAGCCAATCTTCACTCTAGAGCTCGCTGATTGCAGGGCTGGACAAATTCTGCATGCTGACCGATGGAGAAGTTTTAGAACCGCCTTGATCATTATCCGGTTGATCGGTACTGGAAAGATCATGCGCCATACCTTGGACTGACTGAATGGGAGAAGCTTTAAACGGACGATCATCATCCGACGATCCATTCTACTCTGAAATAGGAGGAACTCGACGTTGCCGCTTGGATAGAGGACTAGATCGTGATCGCCGAGCACGTTTAGTGAGCGAAGAAGTTGGCCAGATGAAGGAATTTTCAGACGAATCGCCCTGAAGATCAGCAGGCGAGCTTGAGGCCTGATCAGTATCTACACAAGGGGTGCCTGTACTCGGGTCGATCTGCATGTGTTACGCCGCACCAGCCAAAACGGATTGAACGTACGAATGTTGCAAACGCAATCGCGTAGCCTAATTCTGAGCGCGTTGCAACTCGTCGCGTAGTGTGTCACGATCTGCTTATACCAACGGAAGATCGCGTAACCGAGAAGCTTGGTGACTGAGGCGGCTCCGTGACGTCAAAAGTTCCACCTGCAACTTTGAATTCTGGGCACGTAGATTTTCCCTCTCGGCATTACTGATCGACACCTCATAGAGGCGTGCAGATAGCTCTTCAACCGTGGCTTTGGCAGCGACGAATTCCTTCATCTTGACAAGATTAGCTTCACTGTACGCCCGGACGCGATCTCTTTGGTCTTTGCGCTTACTTGCCTTAGAGTCCAGCTTGATCACCTTCTTGGTTAATTGCTTGGTTTCCGAGATGGAATGATCGCGCTTTTTTTCCATGATGCCCAATCGTTTGTGGAATTGATCGATAGTTGCTCGATATTGGAGTGGAGGTTCCCGTGCGATCTTGATATTGGCCTCGCAGAGCTCCTTCTCAAGGCTCTAGATCTCTTGAGATTGATGATCGATGGTCTCCGCTTGGACTGATAGCTGATACCGATTTCGATCATGACCACACTCCAGATCGCGGATCCGATCGTGTTGCTCTAACATGGTGTCCTCGGCAGTCTTTAGTTGTTTCTTTAGTTTAGACTCACTGCCCTGGAGCTTGTTGAAAGTCTCAAGAACGATCGCGTAAAGGCGCAGCTTTTTCGCAGAGCCACTTGATCTGCTGCTCACGATCAGCGAGTTTTCTGGCAAGGCGTGCTCTTGACCTCTGGGGCATCGTTGTAACGGGGTTACATTCGGGTTACATTTAGTGTTGGTGTACATGAGTACACCACGGTTGAGGTCAGTATTGGCCGGTTTGAAAGGTTACGAACCTTTGGTTATTTAACCAATCAGGGCAGGGGCCCTTGGTGTGGTGGCGTGTCAGCCATCCACGTGTCCGTACACAGGTGTGTACACTACATTTTAGCTAGGTACGAATTAGGAATATTCTACTTAGTATCACATATAGTTTATATTAGTTTAAATTAATTTAGGCTAATTACATATTAAATATATTCAGTTTACATTTCACTCTATCTTGCGGACGTGCGACCTCCACCGGTCGCGCGCGCAGTGAGTGTCATAGGTAAGAGGGGCCATCCCTTTACCTACATCCCGTAAAGGGAATACAGCCGTTAAGGCTAAGTTGTAAGCGAACCCGGGAATCTTGGACCCGAGTAGGAGAGTTCTCCTACTAAGCCCTTTACAAGGGCGTATCGGCTAAGTAGCGGTAGCTACCGCTTTAAGGAAGAGTCTTCCTCTGTGCTCTAGCCGCACCGTGCGTATACGCACCAGCTACATCTGGTAGCACTTGTAGTCAATCCAACACCTGTGTTGGTAGACTAGGCATCCTCTGCAAAGGATGAATCAGGACGATTGGGATAGGTTGACACTCGTCCAGCAGGAAGCCTTTAACAGGCTGTTATCCTTACTGGGTGACGAGGGTATGCAGCTCCTAGTGGAGCAGGGCCTTGAGGCTGTAAAGGCAAGGGTAAATGCCCTCATCGCTCATGAGGCGAGTTGCAGTGGAGTTCATTCCACGGAGGTGCGCCCTCCATTATAGTTTAAGATAAAGGAGTTCACCGGAGAGAAGGGTGACAACCTTTACGTTTGGTTGCGAGAGGTCGAAACGGCCTTCGCCACAGCGAACATGACCGCGGATCACTTGCAAGTGGGACTTGCGTTGACCCATCTTACGGGCAAAGCCCGTACATGGGCGTTTACATGTTCGCAGTCAGTCGCGGACGTGTTCCCAACATGGAAGGTCCTTAAGCAGAAGCTCATGGACATGTACGCAACGCCTGATCTGTTTTTCCAGAATCAACTGGCGTTCCTGAGGTGCCGTCAAGGCACTAAGGACCTGGAGATTTATATCCAGGAGCTTAAGACCCTGTTGGAAGGGATGTACGCGAAAGCGTATTCGGACGATGTGTCCATCCCCGTCTTCATGGGAGGCCTGAGAGAAGGGCCCGCACGTTTGGAATTGTTCCGATGCCGACCCGAATCCCTGGAGGAGGCGTTCAAGATGGCGTTCAACGCCAAGAGGAACTTCCGTTCATCTAAGGTGGGTCCCGAACCCATGGACCTGAGTCAGGTCGAAGCGGAGGAGAAACCTCTCGCTAAGAGTCACTCTGACTCTTTTTCGAAGATCTTCGAGGCGGAGCTCTTAGATATGTTGCAGCGGCATGGGCCGCTGAGATGCTTCCTGTGTGGGAGCATGGACATCTGAGGAACAGATGTCCGAAAAATCCCCAACGAGACACTCGCTACAAGGGACCAAGGGTGGGGAAAAAGCCCTCGTCCAAGCCGTCGGGAAACGACGGCTCCCAGTAGTTGCGGGGAGCCCTACTGGGGGACCCCTCAGTGCTGTTAAGCCCCAGGGTAGGGGACTACAGCACAAAGCCCCGAGGGAAGCGGTGCTTTCTAGCACCGAGTTGGTGTACCAGCCAGGTTTGCTGGTAGTCCTTGCGGACGTGAAAGGCTTTGATAAGCCTTGGAGAGTCTTGATAGACTCTGGAGCGTCTGACAATTATGTCAGGCGGGATTCTGTTGAGAAGAGTCGGCTGTATGCCGAGGCCCTAGAGGCACGTTCTCGTGACGTTGTCATGGTCCGTCTTGCGACGGGCGTACAGGTTTCTGTACCCAAGGTCTCGATTGACCTTAAGCTGAAGTTTACAGATTTCGACAGCTTAGAACGTTGCCTAGACCTGGATTTGGACTCGAGGTATGACCTCATTCTGGGCATGAAGTGGCTGGAACGCCACGAGCCATGGATAGACTGAAAGTCTAAGTCCATTGGATCAACGCACCCGCGGTCGGGTGAAGCATTGGCGAGTCATGAACCCACATTTGCTCGATCGCAAAAGCGATACTGGCGTGAGATGACAGAGATTGGGATGTCTGAGATGATCAGTCCCAATGAGGTCAAGGAAGTGTTCCTTGAGGAGGGGGGTTCGGCGGTTAATCCCCACGCCGATATAGGCGAGACTGGTGAGTTGCCAGTGGCAGAGGTGGATTCCTCTGAGGCGACTCCAGTGGTAGGGTAGAGACCCCTGGGGTTAAGCGCGAAGCGCTTCCAAGCGAAGAGACCCGTAGTTCGTCTCTTTCGCACGTCGGAAATGATCCCGACTACGCCGTTGTAGATGAGACAAGCGAGTCACCGGTGGTAGAGGTGAGACATCTGTGGATAGGCGCGAGGCGCTTCCAATAGATGGGGCAATTGACTACCCCCGTCTGGGTCTCTGGATGAGTCCCGAGGCCAGTAGTCAGCAGTCCTATCGGGTGCTGAATAGTGTGACAGGTATTGTCGTAAAGCGGTTTTTATTAGGCTAAAATAGGGCCTAATGTTGGACATTTTATCAGGCCCATAGGGGGCCTAATATTATGACTAATATTAGGACCTAAATTAGGGGCCTGATAGTGGACGCAGATAGTGGATACAGTAGTACATAATTAGGTACCGCCATGTGTACCACGGTGGGTACAGTAGTACGTACCACCGTGGTGTACATAGACAGGATATAGAAGGGACACGGAAGATGTGCTGATTACTTACAGGTACGCGGCGGACACCAGCGAACAAACAAGGAACAAGCGGAAAAATCAGGTCGACTGATGGACGGAAGGCGTTTCGAATGAATGATGCGGATTGGTTGAAAGTAGGAACGGGGTAGATATAAGGGTTTAATTGCTAATAAAGTTCTCCTTTTGCGTACGATCGCGCTGATCGTTTTTTGGGAAGGCACCTTTGCGCCCCCACCTTATTGAAACCTCTACGTCCCGGGCGGGAGCACTAAGTGCGTTTTTGGCCCACCGGTTGGCGTAGAGTGTGAGAACTCACCCCGCAACTCCGCCCGCAGTGTCTGCGGTTCTTCGTTTAAAGGTTTTTGGTTTTGGGAACGTGATCGAGCAGTGCTCTCACCTCTTCCCCGTGAAATTAACGTTTGTCCCCTAGAGTTCGGCTGCTTTAAGTGCCCCACGGGAACTCTAGGTGGATTTTAATATAAATACCTTTCCTCATATATCCTAGGCTAGTAGAGCATTGATTTGGGCGTTCCTTAGCTGTTTGACGGCTTAGAGGCTCCGCGATCAGGAAGTGAATACTTCCGCTGCCTGATCAAGTACCCCCCCCCTACCGATCAACACCTGATCGACACTTTTTGCGAATAGTGATCGTGATCGCTGATCGCAAATCGCGCCAACTGCTACTTGAACGACTTCCGGTGCTTGATCAAGTCTGATCAAGGTATATTACGACTGGGCAGCAGTTTTTAGCCCCTGATCGATCCTTTTAGTACCATATCGCACTTGCGATCAAGACACCTTATCGCATCTGCGATCAAGACAGAATATTGTTGATCGACGGTTTAACGTCAGCCAAAGCCTGATCAAGCCTGATTACCACTGATCTACATCGTTTCAGCGCCTGATAGCGTCGGACTGCCGCCTGATCGCACTTGCGATCAAGACGGAATATTGCT
>CM047587.1:3648642-3666016 GCA_026184515.1 Peronosclerospora sorghi | reverse complement strand
AGTCTGGACTTGTTGGCACGATATCCCAAAGGAAGGGTGATCGTGTGGGGACTATAATTTGGTGATCCGTCAAATGCGAGGAGAAATGGAGTGCAAAACTCCGTGATTACAAGTGCTACAGCAGCGTGCATTTAACCTCCTACGCGAGTGTAGTGATCATGATTTGGTACATGTCAAGAGAGAGTGGAATAGGAGTGCAGATCATATTACCACCATGGCCATGCAGGGTGGAACGAGATTTGAGATCGAAGATGAGAAACAGCTGGAAGGATTAGTTGACCTCAACCGTCTACCCGAAGTAGTCACATGGAACGAAGATCAATCCGCCCCACAAGTGCTAGTGACGACCCGATCACGTAACCACCGACAACCACGACCGTCAGCATGGACCGATGTACCAGTAGCCGGAATAAGAATGGAACGGGTGAAAAAGAAACAGGATGAAGAGAAATGGATCCACGATTTACGGTGTTATCTGTACGGTGACGTTATCCAATTGAGCGCAGACGAGGTGAAGGAGTGTGCGAAAATTGCCGACAACTATGATGTTGACGAACAAGGATTACTGATTTACTGTTGAAATGCGGCCAAAAGGAAAACCGGGGATGATCAGGATGATCAAGATGATCGCCGATCGTCAATTAAGCTGGTACTACCCGAGACCTTGCACGCAGATGTCCTCCACCACTATCACGTGAGTTTGAAAGGAGGACACCAAGGCATAGGGCGTACATAACAGCGGATCAGACGGTATTTCCATTGGCGTGGTCTATTCCGAAGCGTACAAAGATTTGTCGGGCAATGCGTGGATTGCGAAACAGGGAAGGGCCAGCCTACGATCAAGGGAATGTCGCCGGGAAATATCGAGGCAACGTACCCATTCCAGGTGATAGCCATGGATCATATCCCATCGCTGCCCCGATCAACGGATGTATATACGGAACTGCTGATTTGGACAGATTTGTTCACGGGTATGGTGATCGCGAAAGCTGGATCGTCCCGTACCGCGCAATCAATCGCCGAAAATTATGAAGAATTCGTGTTCCGGCGGTTTGGGGCTAGTGAGGTGATCAGGCATGATCGAGAACCTGGTTTTATGTCGGAAGTATTTCGCGCGTTCAACAAAATCGTGGGACAACGTCAGAGTGCCACTATGGCATATCGACCACAGGCGAACGGCAAGGCGGAAAGGACGGTGCAGACGATTACGCGAGCGGTCAAGATGTATGTGTCGGATATTGGACAAAAAGATTGGAGTTTGTATGAAGAACGCCTGGTATTCGCACTAAACTCAACCCCTGATCGCATCCCCGGGGAAACCCCATTCTATTTAGCGTATGGGTGGGACCCACGATCGTCGTTGGAATCAACGTTACAACTGGGCGGGATTCGACGTAAAGATCGAGACGCTCGTCGGTGGAGATATAAGTTTCAAAAAGACTACCGATATGCCCGCGATCAAGTGAGCACTCGATTGCACCAAGCGATGGTTGATCGGGCTGAGAAACACAACGATCAGGTGACGCCGCACAAGATCGAGGCTGGTTCAAAGGTCTGGTTGTACCTTGATCGGGTGAAAGAAGGGTTCGCAAAGAAACTGGCGCATATGTGGCATGGACCCTTCCGAGTTGAGGAGGTGATCGGCGATCATGCAGTGATATTGGTCACCGCCGGCACCGATTATCGTATGTTCCCAGTGGTACACCTGTCCAAGTTGAAATTAGTCAAGTTCCTGATCGTCCCACTACTGTGCTAGCAGCTGGAATAGAAGATCGTTTCGACTTCGACTAAGCTTTGCTACCTGAAGATAGCTGGGAAAGTACGCTAGATTCCGATGAATTTGAAGTTGATCGTATTACCGATGTGCGGTCGGGTCGAAAGACTAGATATGGAAGGACGTTACGAGAATATCAAGTCTACGGGAAGGGGTATTCCGAGCAGTCGTGGGTAGACAAGGCAGATTTGAATTGTAATGCCTTGATCAAGGATTTCGAAAGGAAGATGGTGAACAGACATCGTTTCGACGTCATGCAAGTGGATGAAGAGTCCAACTAGCGCGCGATCGACGTACCGATCAGGAATCACGATAGAAAAATCTCCGATCGCAGAAATGGTTGATGAAACTCACGATTAATGGAGGTACAATGAACGACTTGTAGTGGTGTGATTACGATGGATGTTGCAAGGTATGGTGATTGGATACGGCAGATGAGCCGACGGACTACCAATTTATATTATGCATTTAAGGACAAAGGACAACAGTGAGATGACATGATCGAAGGAATGTATTGATTGAAGAAACGTGATCGACCGACTATTCAGACCCATCCTTCTGGAGGTGATCGCATTGATCCTTGTACTTGTCCACCTCGGTAGTGAGACTTACCGCCCGTTGGACCAAGCGCACATTGCGGGAAGTAACCTGATCGCGCTCGTGCTGCAACGTGGATACACGCTACTCGAGTTGCTCCAATTCCTTCGTTCGGTATGCAATTGTGTCGTCAAGCGTTGATCGCAGGTAACGTTCACGATCGTTGCGACACTCCAGATCCCGGATCTGGACACCCTGATCGTATATGGTCTGCTCTTGATCGGCGATAGTGCTTTTGGCGTCTTTTAACTGGGTTTCGAGCTTCTTGACCGCAGCGTTGATAAAATCGCGCAGCGGATCCAGTTTTTTAAGGCTTCCCTCGATTTCCTTCTTCCGGTCCGCCGCGTCACGTTGGGTACGAGTGAGCCGCCGACGAAGCATCGCAACCGTGTCTTCACTCATGGCGAGTGAGCCAGATAACAAGGCGACCTGCTCGTTGCTGGCACGGAGAGCCTCTTGCAGATCGCAGGCCTTCTTGATCGCGGCGATCGCCTGATCAGCTTCGGCCTTATCCAAGGCAGGAACGTTGGTGATGTGGGGTGACAAGCTGTCCGTTGAAGATGGCATAGAAGACTGTGAATGCCTGATCGAGACAGCCTGATCGCAGTTGTCACGGTTGGCCACAGTCGAGTGTTAGATCGCAGTGGACAGCCCCAACGGTAACCGCCTGATGGAACTGGGCTTGATTGATGGGAGAAGGGGCAGATGATGGGTGATGATCGACAGTTGGATGATGACCTGATCGATGTGCAACGACAAATTCTCCAACGGCAGTATGATTCCCAGAATCAACGGCATTATCGACCCTCGCCCCAACCGCTGTACGGCTGGGACGAGACTCAGGGGCGGTTGTCGTAAAGCGGACTTTTTTTATTAGGCTAAAATAGGGCCTAATGTTGGACATTTTATTAGGCCCATAGGGGGCCTAATATTATGACTAATATTAGGACCTAAATTAGGGGCCTGATAGTGGACGCAGATAGTGGATACAGTAGTACATAATTAGGTACCGCCATGTGTACCACGGTGGGTACAGTAGTACGTACCACCGTGGTGTACATAGACAGGATATAGAAGGGACACGGAAGATGTGCTGATTACTTACAGGTACGCGGTGGACACCAGCGAACAAACAAGGAACAAGCGGAAAAATCAGGTCGACTGATGGACGGAAGGCGTTTCGAATGAATGATGCGGATTGGTTGAAATTAGGAACGGGGTAGATATAAGGGTTTAATTGCTAATAAAGTTCTCCTTTTGCGTACGATCGCGCTGATCGTTTTTTGGGAAGGCACCTTTGCGCCCCCACCTTATTGAAACCTCTACGTCCCGGGCGGGAGCACTAAGTGCGTTTTTGGCCCACCGGTTGGCGTAGAGTGTGAGAACTCACCCCGAAACTCCGCCCGCAGTGTCTTCGGTTCTTCGTTTAAAGGTTTTTGGTTTTGGGAACGTGATCGAGCAGTGCTCTCACCTCTTCCCCGTGAAATTAACGTTTGGCCCCTAGAGTTCGGCTGCTTTAAGCGCCCCACGGGAACTCTAGGTGGATTTTAATATAAATACCTTTTCCTCATATAGTCTAGGCTAGTAGAGCATTGATTTGGGCGTTCCTTAGCTGTTTGACGGCTTAGAGGCTCCGCGATCAGGCAGTGAAGACTTCCGCTGCCTGATCAAGTACCCCCCCCCTACCGATAAACACCTGATCGACACTTTTTGCGAATAGTGATCGTGATCGCTGATCGCAAATCGCGCCAACTGCTACTTGAACGACTTCCGGTGCTTGATCAAGTCTGATCAAGGTATATTACGACTGGGCAGCAGTGTTTAGCCCCTGATCGAGCCTTTCAGTACCAGATCGCACTTGCGATCAAGACACCTGATCGCATCTGCGATCAAGACAGAATATTGTTGATCGACGGTTATTAACGTCAGACAAAGCCTGATCAATCCTGATTACCACTGATCTACATCGTTTCAGCGCCTGATCGCGTCGGACTGCCGCCTGATCGCACTTGCGATCAAGACGGAATATTACTGATCGTCGGTTATTAGCATCGGCCCAAACTTGATCAAGCCTGATCGCGGCTAATTGACGTGATTTAAGCACCTGATCGTACGTGATCACGCCTGATCGCATCGGTTGTATCGTCACAAGTTAGTTAATTCAATCTTGCACCAAGAATTCGCTGTGCGCTGTCCCCGCCACCTGAGGAGCGACCCACACCTAGCCGACGGGTACACAAGGTGAGCAAAAACACAAGCAGTCGAAGACATCCGGAGGACCACCTTCGTTAGTCGGCAGTCTGGGCGCCGTGGTACCGCCTGATCAAGTCTCAAAAACTTCGATCAGCCGCTCCACCATAGTATTGTCACAGAAGGCGTAAGCCTTGAACGGTTGCCTGGGGTAGGCGAACTATTGTCGTTGGAGTAGATGTCCTTCAACGAGTTTGAAACTGCTTTGAAAGCAGATGAAATCGACCAGGTTGTCGTATTACGTCAGGAAGAGGAGTTGAGCTCCTCATCCACGATGGACGAGTCAGTTTTGGTGTAAACCAAACAGGCATTGAATGCCCGAAGCGGTCTCAAGATCCTCTCGGATACTGAGGACCCTTTAGCATTCCTTACTAAAGGAATTTGGAGATGTCATTAGTCACAACCCGCCGATGGGGTTACCACCGGATCGGGGAGTCCGAAATGAAATTGATTTGGTTCCTGGAACCAAATACTGCGTCAAGGAGTAATGCGACGTCATCGACGCATTCTTCAAGAGGAAAGAAGAGTCAGGTATGGTACGGTAGAGCAAATCTCCCCATTCTTCTCCCACTTTTGTGTTCGTAAACCGAAAGGAAAGTGGAGCATTGTGCATGCGTACAACAAGCTGAATACAGCTACTGTGCCCATGCTGACTCCGATTCCTCGGAGGATGTCCTCCAGAACAATATTGCGGTCTGTACGGTGTACATAGACTTAGATCTGGTGGACGGGTATTATCAGGTGCTCATGCGATCGTCCGATATTGCGCTTACAGCGGTCAGCACACCTAGTGGCATGCTGTGGTAGTGGTTTGTTATACCACAGGGGCTTTCAAATGCTCCAGCGACTTTAAATCGCTTGGTGATCAACTCTTCCGCCCTCATAGAAAGTACGCTCAGACGTACTTCGACTATATATTCGTTCATAGTCGTGCGGAAGGCGAATCGTCTGATGTTCAGACGCACCTTATTCACCTTCGAGATGTGTTCGAATGTTTGCGAGAACATAAACTCTATGCAAACGCATCCAAATGTATTTCTGGTGCTGAGGAAATTCCTTTCCTCGGATGCTTCATCGGTAAGGATGGAGTGCGGGCGGATCCCGCGAAGGTGAAAGCCATGGTGGAGTGGCCTTCGCCTGTAAATCTTAAAGATTTACGGAAGTGGCTTGGATTAGCGAATTATCTCATCAAATACAGCGATAACTACGCTGAGATGGCGAATCCATTGACGGATATTCTTAAGAAGGATGTAGATTGGTGTTAGAAAACCAAACACCAAAACGCTTTCGAAGCGGTAAAGGGAATCTTGTTAAAAGCTCCCGTTCTTGCTCTCCCAGATTCTGGGAAACCATTTAGTGTCGTCTGCGACGCCTCCGATTTCGCAATCGGATGTCCTTTGTTACAAGCAGACGATGCGGAACGAGAACTCGTGATTGCGTTTAAATCGAGGCAGCTTAAAGCTGCGGAACGGAATTATCCCGTTCATGCTAAGTAGATACTTGCTATGAAGTATGCCCTTGTCAAATTTAGGGTTCACCTACTCGTCTCAAAGCCGTTCGTGGTTTATACGGACCACGCGTCCTTACGGAAAGCGACGAAGTCGCCTCATCTCTCCCAACGGATGGCCCGTTGGCTCTCCTTCTTTGAGGAGTACAACTTTGAGGTTCAGTATAAACCTGGCAAGCAGAACGTGCTTTCAGACGCGCTGTCGCGTCGTCCCGATTACGAGTTCGCTCACGCGACATTCGTCACCTCGCCTGTGGTAGATCTCATACGCCAGGCGTATGAGAAAGACCCACAGTGTACGGCGCTTATCAGCGCGTTGGGTGGAAAGGGACTGGCTCGTCTGAGCCAACCCTGTCAAGTCGAGCTAAAGCTCGTTTACACCGTTACAGGTACTGTGACGGTTTGCTATATTATAGCACGAGCGAGGAGGATACTCCGCGGGTGGTTGTTCCTCATGATGAGGAACTGAAGAATAGAGTCTTCTTTGAGGCACATGACGCCCCTACTGGGGGTCATTTAGGTCGGGATAAGACCTACAGCGCTTTAAGCGCTTTGTATTGGTGGCCCAACATGTATAAGGGGGGCGGTGCGTATATATACGCACCTGTGAGACGTGTCAGAGGATAAAACCTTCTGCAAATTTAGCTGCGCCTTTGGCGAGCTTGTCCGTTCTAACGGAGTGTTGGAAATCCATTAGCATGGATTTTATCTTCGGTTTTCCGAAGGATAAGGCCGGGAACACCGGCATTTTGGTCTTTGTAGACCGTTGAGCAAGATGGCTCACCTGGCGGCGGTGCCAGAGTCCATTGATGGACGAGGAACAGCAAAAGTGTTCCTAGACCGTGTCTTTCGACATCATGGTCTTCCCGATTCCGTTGTGTCGGATCGGGATCCCCGTTTTACGGAACAATTCTGGGGAGCGTTGTTTAAGGTGCTAGGCACCAAGCTCCTCATGTCAACTGCGGATCATCCGCAGACGGACGGTCAGACGGAACGCGTTAATCGCGATGTGGATGATATTCTACGGAGTTTATGTCCGGATTCTCCAAAGAGTTGGAGTGAGATGCTTCCGATGGTTGAATTTGCCATCAACAATTCGGTACATGCATCTACGGGGCTTACCCCGTTTTACGTGAACGGATTACTGAATCCGAGGGTTCCGTTGACGCCACATGTGTGTGGCCCAGGGCTTGAGGGGGGAGGATTCCCCGATGTCAGCCCTGTATCAGTGCGAAAGCACATCGATAAGTTTTTATCGACGCGCCTTAGTGTCTTATGACACATCTGCGATGCCATGGCGGAAAGCCAAGACAAGCATAAGGAGCAATCTGACCGCAAGGGGCGGCGTAACGAAAAAGTGTACAAAGTAGGAGAAAGTGTATATTAAACGCTAAAAATCTTCCTACACATGCAGTTTCCAACGTGTTGCGGAATAAACTGCGCCCCAGGTTTGTGGGCCCCTTTAAGGTACTATCCCGGAAGGGCTTGCCGTACACCTTAGACATCCCGAAGGCGATGCGTACGCATCCAACCTTCTATGTGGGTATGCTTAAGCCATACCAGAACCCGGAGGCCGGTCGGGTCCCCTCTTGGAGGAGGGTGGGAAGTTGGATAGCCGAAAGGCACGTCAGGTCGGAACATCTCCGACAGGGTTGAAATACGACCCTGAAGCTCCGCAACGAGAGACTCGAGGGAGGCAAGCCGCCCCTCGAGCCGTTCATTCGCACTCCCCTCGTTGCGGATATCTCCTAGGCATCTTGGATGCGACGGCTGTGTCGATCACAGCGCTCGTGGAACTCACGTCGCAATAACGCGACCCCCTCCTCCAGTCTCGATAAGGAGGGTACTCTACATTACCATGTGGAACGCCTGATGACACGACGCCATCACCGGGGTGAGACCCAGTACCTGGTGAAGTGGAAAGGTCATCCACATTCTCAGAGATCGTGGGAGTCCGAGACTCCCCTGCGGCAGGATTGCCGTGACGTCGTTGACGCTTTCGAGCGGGAGAATCCCGCTGAGAGTAAACGACCAAAGGGGCGAAGGAAGCCCCTTCACTCCCAGTAGCTGGGAGTTTGCCGGAGGCAGATGCAGAGTTTGCATCGTTCTCCGGCACCACATCGAGAGCAGGGCGCGTGTAGTAAGAGGCAGGTAATTGCCCTTGCGCTTTGGCCTGGGCGTAGGCCAAGCGTAACGCCCTCTCTACCCGAACGTCGGGTTCGGAAAATATGTTGTACAGCGCATCAAAGTTGGGGAGGCGCTTATCCCCTTCCGCCCAAGCGCGGAATGCCCGTTCTGCGTCCTCGACGCTTTCGTCCCGTAATAGAACGAAGGTAACCTCGCGGAGGATATCCACTAGGGCACCGCGTGCCTGTTTCCCGTGGCGCGTTCGGGAGGACTTGGCAGTGAACTGCTTAGGCGTAAGCAGTTTTGCCCGTAGTTGTTTCCGGCGCGCAATTTCACGCGGCAGTATAGCCGCTGGACCAGGGGTATAGGAGGTTAAACCCCTCTTGACCGAATTCTTAGCCCACTTTTGAGGGTCACGAGGCCCCTTCCGTGCCGGTGCGGCATGTTGGGCTTCATGAACCGAGGCCGGTTCATTGGTGATGGTCGCCTTCGGCGACCCGGATGCATCATCCGTAGTTGGTAAAGGTGGCGCTCGAGTCAGCGCGTTTTCCCCACGTGCGGGAAATGGATGGGATGACCGACATCGCTCTTCGGCGCTGTCGGGGTGGTCAGCCGTTGGGGAGATATCCCCAAGGGCATCCACTTCCGAGTTATCGGAATAGTTTTCTTCCATAGCACCACTAATGGTGCTCATGGTTAGCCAGAGGGTCTGGCAGTTGGAGTTCTCCAAAAAAAATTGTTTATTGCGTAAGCAATAGTCTTGATGGGGGAGGATGTAACAGGGATACGTTCGGATCACATTTAGTAGGTGGTGTACGGGAGTACACTACGGTTGGGGTCAGTATTGACCGGTCCGAAAGGTTTGGACCTATTGGTTATTTTAACCAATCAGGGCAGGAGCCCTTGGTGGAGGCGTGGCAGCCAGCCACGTGTTAGTACACAGGTGGTGTACACTACATTTTAGCTAGGTACGAATTTAGTAAGTTCTACTTAGTATTACATATAGTTTACATTAGTTTAAAATAATTCAGGCTAATTACATTTTAAATATACATTCTGTTTACATTTCACTCAAAAGACTGCAGGACGCACGACCTCGACCGGTCTCGCGCGCAGTGAGTGTAGTAGCGTAAGGGTAGTTGTTCCCTTAGCTACCCCCTTATTAAGGGAGCCTTGTGTTAAGGCGTTAGCTTGTACTAACTAGTAAACCAAAGTGGAATCTTGGCCCCGAGTAAGAGAGTTCTCTCTTATTAAGCCCTTTTATAAGGGCGTATCGGCTAAGTAGCGGCGAACGCCGCTTAAAGGAAAGTCTTCCTCCGTGCGCTAGCCGCACCGAGCGTGTACGCACCGGCTACAGTTCCTGTGTTTGAGAGGCACACTATTTAGAATATGTTCAACACATCTGTAAAGTTCCTCGACTGTATCTGCCGAGAATGGCGAAAAACTCTTGTCGGCGTTGCGACTGATGGCGCCCGCAGTATGACAGGCCGAATTCAAGGTTTGATGTCTGACATTAAATTAATTCGTTGGATGATAGTGTTCATTGCACTCATATCCGCCGCTATAGGTCTCGCAACTCGATTTGAGCAATGGGCACTTCCGGGACTTATTCAGATTTGGTGCAGATGTCACCAGCTCGATTTGCACATGCAGGAGTTCTTCAAAGCACTTTTGGAAGAGCAGTTTTATTTGACATTAACGACGTTCGTTGGATACCTTCGCCGACAACAGATTCTCATCTCGGAGATCAAGTCGCAGGCGAAGAAGCTACAGGATATGCGCTGGGAGCCCATGCATTGCACGAGCTTCTGGCTCAAGATCCATCGCATCCCAGTCTGCGAGTATGTCCAGCAGAAACAACCCAGCTGTGCTCCATCAAAGTCGTGGTGGATTGTGCTCATGGCTGTTGAGAAAGTATCAAGTGTTGCTTCGATCGCTGCCAAGACTCTCCAGGGTCACACAACGCTGGTTTCTCATCAGCGTGAAGCTTTGGAGAAGGTCGTTGCTACGTTGATTAAGCTCTTCAACGCCCGATATATCAATGATTCAGAGCGTGAGGCACTTGGAGCTGACGACAACTCGATTTGTCTACCGACGGTCGGTTTAGCCTCAATACGGACGATATTATTGGGTTTTTGGAGGTAAGTTCATTATACTTTAGTGGTCTGCTGTTAGTATGTATATATCTGGCAATCTTGATATGTTAGGACCTTGTAACCTTTGTTGTTGATTGCGTTGAAACGCTGACAGAGGAAGACCTTCGGTCACTTCTGCTGGACCTTGGTCATGCTGTTTTAAAGATAATTTCCGGTATTGGGTTCATCTCGGCTGAGAGAATCTCGACAAATGAAGCTGGTACAGCTCTTCTGCCGTGCTTCCTCACCAGCTCGTGCAACTACATGGCCAAGATTTTAATTCTGTTGTCCGCACTTATCGCAAACGACTCCTTACTCGATGGTCTGCCTCAAGAGTTGATTTGATCGAGCAGGAGTTCCGTTCTCTTCTCGCAGCGTTTGAATCGGAGGAGGCATTTAAGAACGCCCTGAGAGCATTCAATGAGGCAACGAGCTTCGAGGACGGGTGGTCACTAACGGGGGGTCGTTTTTCAGTGCTACAAGAGTTCTGTGGCGGTTTAGCATCCATATTTCCAGGCACAGCTAGTGTCGAAAGTGACTTTTCCATCGTGAAGTATGTCAAAACAACTTCCGGAGTTCGCTCACAGACTTCTCTCTGGAGGGAATTCTACATGCCAAGCAATTCCGGCAGTTACCAAACGTTAATAATCAATAAACCCTAAGTTTTCTGTAGGGCCGTAAATAGGCCGTAAACTAATTTCCTACCAGGCCATAAACAGTTTATTTATGGTAGTTATGGCCTGGACCATATTTAAAGTGGCCTGGTGATGACTTAAGCTAGCAAGTACTTTTTAGTGTAATAATTCTGTAAATTTAAATCAAGTTATCTTTTTCTCGACCAAATTCGTCATTTTGTGTCGCTTATACATGTGCGTCCACCATCATACCAACCGATAAGACCTGTGTGTACGCGACGTTCTGACCAGGTCCGGGAATCAGATGGAAACGACCAACAATACTGGCAATCACAATCTTAAGCTCGATCATAGCCAAGTTTTATCCAACGCAGATCCGAGGCCCTGCACTAAAAGCAGCAAATGTTGTTGCACTCATGGGAATCAGAGCGCCTGCGTCATCAAGAAAACGCTCTGGTTTAAATTCCAGTGCGTCGTGCCCCCAAACGCTCGCCAAACGACCAGAGGAAAAGACCGCAATGCCAACGTCCGTCTTTGCTGGCACGAATGTACCGTCTGGTAAGACTGTGTCTTTAATGCAGTGCGTCGCGATCAATGGCACAGGTGGATACAGACGTAATCCTTCGAGGATGCTTGCCTCGAGGTACGGCACCTTGCTAATGTCCTCTATCGACGGTATATAGTGCTTGTCGGTGCGAAGCTCGGGGATGTTTGCTAAGATCTCGTCGCGCAGCTTGGTTTCCACTTGAGGATTTTGACTCAACACGTGAAAGAACCAGCCCATGGGATTGGCAGTCGTATCGCGACCGGCGATGATTGACGCTAGAGCAATGTTGCGCACAGTTACTGTGTTCAGAGGTACGCCTTCGAGCTCCATCATATCGAGAACAATAGAAATAATGTCCTTATTCTTGTGAGCTTCCGGTTGATAGGCTGTCGTAGTCGTACGAAGACGACGGCGTTCAATGGCATCAGCGATAAAACCCAGAATGGTCTCGTCGATCACTTGCACATCTTTCCGAATCTTGTGCTCGTCGCCAACATTGAGCCAACGCAGGAGTTTCCAGTACCACATGGGCAGCTTGAAGCGGTTTGCAACAAGATGTGACGACTGACTGATTGCGTCCGAGAACGGCTGCGACGCTCCATTCATGGAATTCATCTTGGCACCAAATCCAATCTCGCCAAACACATCAAAAGTGAGACGATGGAGCACATCACATTAAACACATCAAGCGGCGTCTTCTGTGCCGCTGCATCCGCCAACATGTCGACAAGTTTCCCCGTATACCTTTGCACGATCGGTGTCATGTGCTCACGTAGTGCACCAGTGCTAAAGAGTTGAAGCATAATACTACGTTGACGCTTCCACATTTGGTCGTTGGTCACGACAATATTGTCGCCCAAGAAATGGAAAAACACGTCGTGAATGTATTGGCTTTTGGGGAAAAAGTCAAACTGCGTCTTGAGCACAGCTTCCAAATGCTCGGGCTTTGCGATAAGCATCATGTCATCCTTCCCATGGTAGCGGAGAACAAACGCGTCTCCATTGGTTGCGGATAAAGATGCTATTTTACAGAAATCTAATGAACTGAAATGGTATATTAATTCATTAAATATAAATAAAAAGAAAAAGAAAAAATAAATAAAAATTATAAATATATAAATAAATGAAGAAAAATAAAATTAAAATAATTATTAGTTTTTGGTTCAAAATAAATTGTTAATAGATATGCGGTAAATCGGTCAGAAAGCCAGTCGTGCATGCATGGAGCATTGGCTACGAGCTCAATGGCGTTGCCCAGTAAAGGCAAAGTGCCAGGTAGAATGATCGCTCTTTTGACCGAATTCGCCTTGAGTTTGGACGGATTCGTGCCATATTTGGCCCAGTAAAGCGTGACGAGGACCGCTGTTGTCACGAGGCTTGGGACCAAAGTGTTGGAAGCGCGCGCAATTCCTGCGGCGTCTCGCGTCACGATATTGCTGTTCACAGTGAAAAGATGGTGTTCTGTACATAACTTAGTTTAAGTACAGAACCTTACATCTATATCTATATATCTATATATCTACTTCTATAATATAAAACCGTTTTTTTGTCCGTCTGAGACAAAAATATTTACAAATATGCAATGAGGCCGATAAGGCAAAAATATTTACAAATATGCTCTACTTCTATACAGTCAGCTCCCTCTATAACAGCCCTGTTTGTGTTGCCAGAATTTGCCTGTTATAGAGGGAGGCTGTTTTACACATAAAACAGCCCGAGTGATGATATTACAATTTGGCTGTTATAGGCAACATTGGCTTTAGTATTTCCAGGGTCAAACATAGAATAATATAGTGTACAGTACATATTGGAAGAGTTGTGTAGAGCATAACTATGGTAATTGGCTCTCAACTAATCCAGAGCCCGTCCCTTGCCCTTGTCGCGCCGGAAGAAATTCATGATTGTTGTCTGCTTGGTAGACTGCCCTTGCCGCGCTGGCAAACCTCTTGTACTGGCGTAAGATGCAATCCAGATCCCCTGCGAGAGGACAACCGATGGCCTTGCCTTGGAGGCTGCCGAGCAAGAACGTGGCAGCTTCTTCAAGTTGCGCCCAGGTAACCTCCATGCCTTCCACAGGAGTGTCCTCCTCATCTTCCGCTTCAACAGCCTCCACCGCTTCAGTGGTTGACTCAGCGAGCACTTCAGAGACAATCTCCTCATCGGTGAGTGTTTCAACCACAGGAAGTGAGCCATCAACATCCAAGTAAGCAGCTGCATCCATGACTTGGTGGGTCTCATCCTGAGGGATGCGGGCAAGCAGAGCTGCCACCTCTTGAACACGCTCTTGGATTGGCGGCACATCATCCTCGTTGATGGTGGAGCTGCGGCCAACTTGGTTGTCTCTAATGGGAAGAATGCCGGTCTTCTGCCAGCAATGGGCAATAGTCGAGGGTAAGACGTCGTTCCAGGCCTCAACAAGGGTGTCAATGGCCTGACGAATGCTGAACTTGTTGCCGGCAGAAAGTGGATGGTTGCCGTTCTGCTCGTACTCGTCGAGAAGGTACTTGATGTAACGAGTTTTGTACTTGACCTTGAAATTAGCAATCACACCCGCGTCGGCGGGCTGCAGGTGAGATGTAGTGTTTGGAGGAAGGAAATGAACCTGAAACAGAAACGGTCAATCGCTGACTAGCTTAAGATATGAAGAGTGGATTCTGTAAGAGAGTGCACATTACTGTACCTTTACATGCGTCAAACGATCCTCATATTCCTCAACATCATGAGGAGATGCGTTGTCCACAAGAAGCAGGATTTTTCGATCTTTTCCTTTGTACTTCGCGTTCAGTTTCAGCATGTACTTCTTGAAGATATCACCGCGCATCCAGGATTTCTTGTTGTGATGGTAGTCGACGTGCGGGAGAGAGCCCATGTCGGTGTTGCGGTAACAACGGGGGTTGGCGGCCGTTCCGATCACAAGAGGCTTGAACTTCTCAGTCCCTGCAAATGTGGGATATGTATCCGTCAGCTGTTAGGGAACAAGCAACCAAACTTAATCGCCATTTCTAAACATGACATACCCAAAGCATTTCACGTAAGCAGAATGGTGATTCTGGTCTTGTCTTTCTTACGCCCCTTCTCTGCAGACTGGCTCAGAGTCTTGTTGGGCGACATGCCAAAGAAGAGCCCAGACTCGTCACAGTTGAAAATGTCGCAAAGGGCGTAATCCTTGGTGATTTCTTGAAGGGATAGGCGGAACCCAGCAAGATCTTGAATTGGAGCACTCTCGGCTTCTCCATGGAGGCGATAAGACTTGATGCCGTGACGTTGATTGAACCTTGAGAGCCATCCATCGGAGGCGACAAATTCAGGCTTTGGCTGGGCCGCGTTATTGATGCCGAGAGAGCTAGCAAAAGCCAAAGCCTTGGCGGCGACAAGTGCGTCTGTCAGAACCACATGATTTGACCGTGCCTGTGTAAACCAAAGCTTGACAGCTTTGTCAATCTGCATTTTGATGATCAAATCAATGGATGGTCACGAAGTGTGCAATGTATTTTGCGCTGATGAATGCAGTGGTCACGTACCTGAGGGAACTCGCATTCACGCAGCCTTTTCCGATTGATGTCTGCGTTTGTTACCTCATCCTGCTTGGCCGCGTCCTTGTACTTGTTCTTTTTGGCCAGAATGTCAGTGACCGTCTTGCGGCTGGAAAGGCCAAACATCTCCCTGAGTTGCTCGTGTAATGTTGCTGTGCTTTTCTGCGTAATCTATCAAGGCCACCTTTGTCTCAAGAGTGATTGATTGTCGTTTGGGCCCCATGATGAGTGCGTGCAGCAAGGAGATGTTGAGGCAAGGTGAGAATAATAGGTTTGTGGGTGCTTTGGTTGGGGGTTTTCTGTTCGATTTATACCAATTATACCAACAAAAACTCGAAATTGAACAGAACAGAAATTTCTGTTCAATTTCGAGTTTTTATCTAAACATAAATAGATTGGTTTCTGTGCACCAGCACATTCCAACACCTTCTAGAGTTCTCTGGCATATTCTAGTGCAATCTATGGCAGTTGACACCCAAATTCCAAGGCCCCTAGCAATAATGGCTGTTATAGAGGGAGGATTTTAGTATGGAGTGGATATCAGCCGAACGGCTGTTGCTGTTATAGGCAATATGCTGCTATAGAGGGCGGAAAAAGTATGGGAAAATTCCGTACTGGGAAAAATCTGCCTGCTATACAGAGATGCTGTTATATCAGATGCTGTTATAGAGGGAGCTGACTGTAATATAAAAGCGTCTGTCCGTCTGCTGAGGCCGTACCTAATCGAATTCCAACTGTACTGTCAACAGTTGCGAAAACAAATTGGTTTCTATTGAAAAAAATTACAGCCCTGGGAGTGTTAAAGTTGGGTGGAAATACAATTATAAAGGACGAAACTACATGGGCTACAATTGTCAAGACTATTTTTTTAGACCAGCCCTAATTCACTGATAAAACCCTAAATCCACTGATAAAACCCTAAATCCACTGATAAAACCCTAAATCCACTAATAGAACCCTAAATCCACTAATAGAACCCTATATCAACTGATAGAACCCTAAATCCACTGATCACGTGATCATGATCACGTGTGCTTGATGGAGAAAGGCCTCCCATCAGCCCAGCTTTGAATCCAGTCGAGGAAACTCGCCTCGGTGCTAATGATGATAAGGAAATGAACTCCGATACTGAGGATGTCAATTGTCCTGGTAACGTTAACTTGGGCTCGTCACGATCATCTGTGGTCATCATTCAAGAAAGTATTTAATTCGCATAAGTAATTGTAGAAACAGTGTACGGCTTTGACAAAATCTGGAGCGTATTCTGGTGAGTTCCACTCCATATATTATTTGCATACGACCCATAATAAAGACGCTCTACACATTTTTTGAAGCAAGCTGATCGTTTGCGGGACAAGTTCATGAATTTCAAACGTCGAGGACAGTGTTATAACCATGAAATATATGAATACACAAGAGCGCACTACAAATAATTGATCAGGAGCACTTTGATGAAGCATCACAGAACTACAGAGATAAATTCACACCTTTATGGACTTAACAGATAATAGGCATGTTGAAGGGACCCGCTTCCAAACTGCAAACGCAAAGGGTTTCGCTCGTTCCGTCTTGTACACATATCTTGACCCTCTGACTTTTCTTCCTTACTACTCATTGCCATATCGATTCGCTGAGATTCCGACAGTTGCTGTTTCCTTCCCCACACCAATTAGACACAAATGGATAATCACGTGATCATGATCACGTGATCAGTGGATTTAGGCTTTTATCAGTAAATTTAGGGCTCGTCTTTTCTTAGCTATATCTACTTCTATAATATTACAGCTGAAATTGGTGTTAAATCGTATGATGAAAATAGATGTATCAAATGCAGTTTTAAAAAATGGATCCGGCTTCATCCACCGGCCTCATTGCATAACAGATGCATGCACAAAAGTACAGCACGGTAAACCTAATCCAAATGTAGCAAGTTTGTGATTGGAAATCGCGCACTTTCAACAAAAGTAGCCATGGACGTGCATTGAAAAATGAGCAAGCAATAATGCAAGAAATTATTTTAGATAAATAGAAGTGATCGAGCGCACGTAATAAGTGCGACGTACTACAATCAAGACGCCACCAATGGATCTGGACGTGCGTGTATTAATAACTGTGTGGAACGGGTCATCCCAATACAATTTACGCCATTCTACATCTTTCCGGTAAATTCTGAATGCATTGCTTTAGCTCTCTCCGATAAGCAGGCCACTTTGGATTCGGTGTACACCGAATATAACGAAACAGCTTATTATCGGTGCCAATCAATTGC
>CM047587.1:3625152-3636082 GCA_026184515.1 Peronosclerospora sorghi | reverse complement strand
CGGTGTATACAGTTGCGTGTACAACCGTGGTGCACATAGTCAGGACATAGACGGGACATTGGAAGATGGGACGATAACGTACAGGTACTCAACGAACCCCGACGAACAACGAAGAAATCAGGTCCACTGGTGGACGGAGGACGCTGGAATGGACGGTTCTGATTGGCAGAAATTAGGGAAATGGTAGATCTAATGCTATAGGTGATAATAAAAATCTTCTTTTGCGTGCGATCTAGCAGATCGTTTTAGGGACGGCACCTTTGCGCCTCCTTCTCTAGTATATACCTCTACGTCCCGGGCGGGAGCACTGAGTGCGTTTTTGGCCCACCGGTAGGCGTAGAGTGTCAGACTCACCCCTCAACTCCACCCGCTGTTTCAGCGGTTCTTCTGTAAAGGTTTTTTGGTTTTGGGAGCGTGATTGAGCAGTGCTCTCACCTCTCCCCGTTTGGCTCACGTTTGGCCCTTAAGGTTCGGCTGCTGTAAGCGCTTCACGGGAACTCTATGTGGATTAAGTGAAATTTACCCCCCCCCTCTCTCTCGTAGGTCTAGGCTAGAAATACAGATATTTGGATGTTCCTTTAGCTGTTTAAGACTCCAGAGGCTCCGTGATCGGGTAGTGAAGACTTTCGCTGCCTCATCAAGTACTCCCATCGCCAATCAACACCTTGCAACTTGCGACCCGCGTTCATCTGCTCGCAACTCGCGCCAACTAGCGCCTGATCAAGACTGATCAAGTCGGATCACTGCTGATCGACGACTTTTAGCGCCTGATCAAGCGTGATCAGCCTTATCCCTGCTGATCAACGCCTTTTAGTGCTTGATCAAGCCTGATCACTACTGATCACTACTGATCAAACCCGATCACACCTGATTCAAGCTTGATTATACCTGATCACGCCTGATCAGAACTTAGGACGTTTCGTTACAAGTTTCCCCAATCTTGCATCAAGGAATTGTCGTGTTCACATCCCGCCAACTGGAGAGCGACCCACGCCCAAGCCGTAATATAAACAAGGTGAGCAGAAACACAAGCAGTCAAGGACAACCGGAGGAACCCTTTCGTTAGTCGGCAGTCCGGGCGCCGTGGTAACGCCTGATCAAGCTTCACAAACTTTGATCAGACGCTCCACCACAATGGTGCGCGTGCCCAGATCTTTGGGCGACGCGGGATATACCCGCTATTCTACAAACGATGGCGCTGATGCGGAAGTGAAAACGGAAGCAGAAGCAGAAGCAGACGTGAAGATAAAGGTGGAAAAAGAGGAGGTGGTTTTGACGATGGAAGGCAGTTCACCGTCGTCACTTCTGAAGAAGGAAGGAAATGCTGATCATCGGGACCTGGCGAGGTATCTTTGTGGTGGAGTCAAGTTCGAAATCGAATAAATTTGTATCGACAACCTGACCACCATCATCGTGCCCAGCCTTACAACTAACGGGGGGGGGGGTACCCCGCGGATCTCCATTCAAAATCTGGTCCGATCGTCCGCTGCTGGCAGACGACCGGTCATCATCTAGAGACACTTGGTCCGATTCACTAAAGATCTTTCGTAAAGCGGACTTTTTAATTAGGCAAAAATAGGGCCTAATGTTGGACATTTTATTAGGCCCATAGGGGGCCTAACATTATGACTAATGTTAGGACCTAAATTAGGGGCCTGATAGTAGACGCAGATAGTGGATACAGTAGTACATAATTAGGTACCGCCATGTGTACCACGGTGGGTACAGTATTACGTACCACCGTGGTGTACATAGACAGGATATAGAAGGTACACGGAAGATGGGCGGATTACCTACAGGTACGTGGCGAACAGCAGCGAACAAACAAGGAACAAGCGGAAAATCAGGTCGACTGATGGACGGAAGGCGTTTCGAATGGACGATGCGGATTGGTTGAAAGTAAGAACAGGGTAGATCTAAGGGTTTAATTGCTAATAAAGTTCTCCTTTTGCGTTCGATCTAGCAGATCGTTTTAGGGACGGCACCTTTGCGCCTCCCTCACTATTATATACCTCTAAGTCCCGGGTGGGAGCACTTAGTGCATTTTTTGGCCCACCGGCAGACGTAGAGTGTTGGGAACTCACTCCACAACTCCGCCCGCAGTGTCTGCGGTTCTTCGTGTAAATGTTTTTTTGGTTTTGGGAATGTGATCGAGCAGTGCTCTCACCTCTTCCCCGTGAAATTAACGTTTGGCGCCTAGAGTTCGGCTGCTTTAAGCGCCCCACGGGAAGTCTAGGTGGATTTAAATATAAATACCTATTCCTCGTATAGTCTAGGATAGGAGCGCATTGATTTGGGCGTTCCTTAGCTGTTTGACGGCTTAGAGGCTCCGCGATCAGGCAGTGAAGACTTCCGCTGCCTGATCAAGTACCCCCCACCGATCGACACCTGATCGACACTTTTTGCAAATCGTTATCGTGATCGCTGATCGAAAATCGCGCCAACTGCTACTTGGACGACTTCCGGTGCTTGATCAAGCCTGATCAAGGTATTTACGACTGGGCAGCAGCTTTTATCCCCTGATCGAGCCTTTCAGTACCTGATCGCGCTTGCGATCAAGACCTGATCGCATCTGCGATCAAGACAGAATATTGTTGATCGACGGTTATTAACATAAGCCAAAGCCTGATCTCGCCTGATCACGACCGATTGATTCGTTTCAGCGCCTGATCGCATCGGACGGCCGCCTGATCGCACTTGCGATCAAGACGGAATACTGCTGATTGTCGGTTATTGGCATCAGTCCGAACTTGATCAAGCCTGATTACGGTTAATTGACGTGGTTTAAGCAGCTGATCACACGTGATCAAGCCTGATCGCATCGTTTGTATCGTCACAAGTTAGTTAATTCAATCTTGCACCAAGAATTCACTGTGCGCTGTCTCCGCCACCTGAGGAGCGATCCACGCCTAGCCGTCGGGTACACAAGGTGAGCAAGAACACAAGCAGTTGAAGACATCCGGAGGACCCCCTTCGTTAGTCGGCAGTCTGGGCGCCGTGGTACCGCCTGATCAAGTCTCAAAAACATCGATCAGCCGCTCTACCACAATGGTGCGCGTGCCCGGATCTTTGGGCGACGCGGGATATCACCGCGATTCTACGCAAGATAGCGCGGATGTGAAAGTGAAAACGGAAAGTGAAGCAGAGGTGAAAATCAAGGTGGAAAAGGAGGAGGTGGTTGTGACGACGGAAGGCAGTTCGCCGTCGTCATGCCTGAAGAAGAAAGGAAATGCCGATCATCAGGACCTGGGGAGGAATACAGATGACGTAAAGGAGGAGAAGCCTCAACCACCTCCCGAGGCTCCTTCGTGAGCCCATGCGGATCATAACGCAAGTTATGATCCGCCAAAAATACATGTATATAATGATCCAGATTGGGATCCGATGGAGAAGTATTACAAGACCCACCAACTGAAGATGTTGATCAAAGCGCCCCGGTCGGAGAGCGATGAAAGCCGATCAAGTACGCCGCCGACGGAACTGGATCTGGTGAAAACGTTTTACCGAAATGATTACAAAGAAGAATTGGGAGATTTCTTATTGACGAACGAGAACATGAATCTCCTAGGGGTAACGATCAGCGGAGAGCTGAAAGGAACCGGTTGATCGACCAGTGACGGATTGGAATGACAAGCTCCGACTGGTGTTAGGGATAATACGCCTGATTAAGCAAGGTGGTCTGTCGACAGGCGCCTACGATGCCGAAGAAATGTTCTATCAGGACGTAGGAGATATTAGGGCCGCTACACATCGATTATACGATGGGGTTGTACCTATCGTGCGCCGATCTAATATGGAGGAGCCCCAAAGTTCTCCGCCTTAAATTGAAGCGGGTCCGACGATCAACGTGGCAGAACACACTGGATCATCCTGTTACGAGTCTGCCCCTTCCAAAGGCGACGAACCTGAAGTGGAGTCGAGCAGTGCCGGAAGTATAGAGCCCAAGATCACCAGGATGACAGTTTGCCAGAAAGATGAATCCAAGTTCTTGGTTATCAATAAAGAACCTCAACCGACCAAGGTGGAAGATGATCAAGCATCGCAAGGTCCACAGCTGCAGACATTTTTTGAAAAGGCTATGGAGCTGTTTCTGTCTGAGGAAAGAATCAACTTGATACCTGGAGTCGTTGACACAAAAAACCGCGAGCCAAAGCCAGGAAGAACTGCGTCGATCAAGTATATCGATATGGAGTCCGTGCATTCGCTTCGTGACCAGCAGTCAAGTCCAGGAAGATTGACGACGGTCAAGGACGTTGACATGGAATCCGTGTATTCGTTCCATGATCAACGATCCCAGCGTGATTACAATGACCCAGATGAGACGATCAAACTGCCGCGACGAGCCACAGTTGCGTCCGCGTATACTGGGATGCCTGATCAACAGCCGATTCCCAGAATTCGGATGTCTGCGATCTGTGATCTGAAAGAATTTTCGGGAAAGGAAGGAGATGAAGATCAAGCAAGTAATTGGATTAGTCGCCTCAAGTCAGCCTTTATGCGTGATCAATCTTCTGATCATGAAAATTGTTTGATCCTGGGCGATCTGCTAAAAGGGCAAGCGTAAAATTGGCATCACCAGCTGAGTAAAGGTACTCGATCAAGTTCGAAAATTCTCGTGGATGATTTTGAAGTTCAATACTGTAGAAGTGGTCAGTCGGCATCCCGCCAGTACTATTACACGAAGCAGTGGTCGGATGAAATTCCTATTGAGTATCTGCACCGGTTGAATGTGGAGGGACTGCGAGCCAAGTTGCCGATCAGGGATGGATCGCCTACAACCTTACGCGATCATCTGCAGCATTTTCTGGATACATTGGCCAATCGCGAGCTCGCTGATCAACTGGCACTTCTGCGGTTGGATACCGCTACGAATCTGGAAGAGACGTTGCGGGCGTATGCACGCAATAAGTGGTACCAGCCAACAGCGGCGGTAGGTACCAGCTGATTCCGCCAGAAATTCGGCGATAATCGGGGACCTGCCCCGGTGCGGAAGCCCAAAGCAGTACGCGCGATCAAGGTGACGTCTGGGAGTGAAGAATCAAGTGCCGACGACAGTGGAAGTGATGGAGATCAGCGCCGTTACATTATTGCTGCTATGCGCGATCAACCAGAGGCACTCGATCCACCTGGTGAGTCCCGATCGGGTAAAAGAAGTGATTTAAGTGCAGTTGATCAAGGGGCGGTGAAGAAATGCAGTCATTGTGGGTCGATCAGTCACGATAATTTTCGTTTCTGGAAGCCCCTGACCTGTCTCAAGTGTGGCAAGAAGGGACATCCGACTGATCACTGTTTGTATGTCTGCCGAGCATGTGGCAAAATTCATGATGCGGGCAAGTGCCCTATGGATGAATTTTACAATCGCATTCGCCAGTGGTACAATCCCACCAAGCATGCTGGAATGTTACCCAATGAAGCCAAAGACCTGTTAAACGAGGGCGCTCGCCAGGTTGGAATCTGGTACGAGACGAGCGTTCTGGTCTCTGTATTTTTGCATATGTGGATAAGAAGAGGGCTGATCAAGCAGCAGGAAGAGATAATGACAAATGTGATCAGCCTGATTTACCACGTTCGGCTAATTTCCGTATTGATGGGTTTTCTCGATCCCCGGTGATCATGGAAGTTGATCTACTTCCGGGTGAATCACGTGGATATTGGAAGTACCACTCGCCAACGAAATGGTTTAAACAAGCCAAGGCGAGCGGTAAAATTAATAACGAACGTGCCACGTTATTATTTGATTCGGGTGCCGAAGTGTCGATCATCGACTCAACCTTTGCTCGTAAGGTGAGTTGTCAAATCGACACGAGTCAAACGCAAGAATGTGGCTTCATTGGAGAAAGTGCATGTGGTGGAGTCAAGTTCAAAATTGAACACCGTAGTGTCGAGAACCTGAAAACCATCGTGCCGAGCTTTCCAACTGACGGGGGTGTACCCCGCGAACCTTCGCCTACGATCCGATCTGATCGTCCGCTGCTAGCAGACGGCCGATCATCAGCACAGGACGCCTGGTCCGATTTTTTCGTCTCCGTCTCACCTTGTGTACCCGATGGAATGGGCTGGTTGCACACTTGGTGGATCGTCGCTGTAAATCGATTCGGGTCTTAAATGCGAGACCGTGCTGGGTGATGTACCCTGGGCGGAACTCCTCACCCTGGGTACGGGTAAACCGGTTATACTTAAAGTAAGTATACTCCAAAGGGCAGATCGCTTATTCGATCGTAGATCCCAACCAATGTGATAAGAAAAGACCAATATTTCAATGTGGAGGTCCAAAGAGAACGTGGCAAACTCCACGAACGATATCTCCACGTAATAATCCAAAAAACTTGGCTACACGTTTCAAACGTGTGTAACTTGGGCTTGCGAAGCCTACCAATGCGTACTCCCGTCGATCGACTTCCGGCGGGCCAAGTGCTTCTGTAACGCGTACCGGCCGGGTATAATGAGCTAGAGGGGATTAATCGACCCTCTGCTCCCAAACACTCCGCGGCGTGCGGAGGCGACTGATGTACTGTGCAAAGATGCGAACGACTTCTTTGTTGTGAGTTAAACAACCAAAAAACCAAACTCGGTAAAACCAAAACGACTCTTAGAAGGAAAAACAAAACTAATCAATCCTATCTCCCTACGGTCCCCAATATGTACAAACATGAAATATGTAAGTACACTCAATATTATGTGACTTACCAAAATCTGTGTTCTTGACACTTCTTACACACGATAGGCTTAAAAGCCCCCTTGTTTTCCACCAATCTTGAATACACTTCACCACAGTGACCCTGAGTCTAGTCGCAGCCGCACAACGGTAGCGACCCGATCTCACCACCAGTTGACATCCCAGATATTCCCAGTAGCAGACCTTCTCACCGATGGACAGATCTTCATATCCGCCCTCGCCAGGTATTTGTCCTTCTGCCCCTGATCATCTTGTAACCTCTGTTGCGCTCGTTGCTGCAGATGCCCTGTGTTCCAAATCGCCCCATGTCAATTTGCCTCCCCGATCGGCCCGATCTGACAGCCCTCGCAACACTTCGGATTCCGACACACCGGATGGGCATCAGATCGAGGTCGATCAGCTCCAGAAAACAGTCAGGGAGCTGCAGTTGCAGTTGTTCACAAATGATTCATCGCTCCTGAAACTTCGGAAGGAGGTGGCCACTTTGATCCCCGTGTCCACGAAGTTGCAGGAGGTGATCACCGAGAACGCGCATCTCCGGGCCCAGATCGCCCAACAAACAACTCGAGGTAAGCTGATCGGTCTGTTTTTTGTCTTGGATCTGCTCTAACCTTCATTCGCGTGCAGATCGGCTGCCCACCGACATCGCCAAAGCGTTTGACGCTTTACTCGCGGCCGATCGGCAGTCGCATGACCACTGCGATCAGCTCCGACCGATCTTGGACGGGCTGATCGGCGCACGGCATGATATGTCTCGTTTGGAGGCCTACATGTCACACCTCCGTTAACGAATTGCGCTGGTTAACCGACAGAGGTTGTCGGATCAGTCCGATAGGACTTTACTCCGCACCCAACATCGTGACCTGGAGATGCAGATCGGCGAGTTGCAGGTCATGGTCAGGGACCAGATCGGGAAGGTCAAGTCCTTCCAGATCCGATCGGAAGCCTGTACCCAGGAGTCAAACCGTCGTTGGGCGGCCGTAGATCGGTGCTACCAACAGTTGACCGACTTGTTGTACCGTCGTCCAGCTGCAGGCTCTAGCGTTGACCGATCTGCATCGGCCGCTCTGATCGATCTGTGGTAGAGTCAAGTTCGAAATAGAAAACATTACCATCGATAACCTGACCACCACCATCGCGCCCAGCCTTCCAACTTTTGGAGGGGGTACTCCGCGGACCACCACTCGAGATCTGGTCCGATCTTCCGCTGCAAGCATACGACCGGTCGTCATCAGATCCCACTTGGTCCGATTGTTTAGTGTCTATCTCACCTTGTGTACCCGATGGAATGGGCTAGTTACACACTCGGTGGATCGGGATCGCACATTGGATCGAAGCGGTATTGAATATAGAAGACCGTTCTGGGTAGGTATCTCTGGGGCGGAACTCTTCACCCCAGACACAAACAGACCAAAAACACTTCCAAGAGATAACTTCCAATAGGTCGATCGTCCAAACGATCAAGACCTGACCAATACGAAATAATAGAGGGTAGACCGACCGTTCCGGTCTAGCCCCTGACCAATACGAAATAAGACCAGAACCGGTCTGGTTTCCAACCAATATTAAAACAAGCCAATATATCCGCGTAAAGACCCAATATGCTCGTGAAGCTCCACAAACGATAACTCCACGCCAAGACCAATCCAGTGAATAGCACGTTCCAAACGTACTTGAGTTGAGGTATTGAGATCGCCAAATCGTACTCCCGTCGAGGGACTTCCGGTGGGCCAAAGTGCGCGTGCGGCGCGTCCAGACCGGGTATAATGGGCGAGACGGGATAATTCGACCCTCTGCCCCCAACACTCCGCGGCGGGCGGACGCAACTAGTGTACGAAAAGGGAAGAACGGCGACCCCTAGCTGTGGTGTGAACCAAGACCAGAAGAGGTTTCAGCCACTTATCCGAAAGCTAAAAGATTTCCTTACTTAAGGGTATAACCTCTGTCCTAAAAGGTAAACCACAACCAAAAGCCTCTTACTTGGAAAAATCACAACCAAAAGCTTCTTACTTGGAAAAACCACAACTAAAATACTACTACCCTATAGTCCCTAAATGTACCCCCACAAAAATACGTAAAATACCCAAGTCGGGTGACTCACCAAAACTTGCGTTCTTGACACTTCTTGAGTCTGATAAGCTGAAAAGCGCCCCTTGTTTAAACCAATCCGAAATTAGACCAAATGCCTTGACGAAACTTGACCAGAAGTGTGCCAAATTTTGGGCACGCTTCTCCACATGGTAGTCGACTTCCCGGAGCTCGTACAGCACGGCCACGTAGACCGCGAGGTCTTCAATGAAGCGGCTGTAGTAATTTAGGCTCCCTAAGTAGTACTGCATTGCCTTCAGTGATCTGGTAAACGGGAGGTTGGTCAGTGACTCCAGATCCTTGGGATTGGCCTCCAGCCGACTGATCGACACCATATGACCCAAATAGGCGACATGTCCCAAAAACTCTTCACAGCACTGATCGACAGGTTCCAGCGATCGCATGTCTACAACAACCGTTCGACCTTCTCGCACAGATCGCTCCATGACGAAGCAGGGATCAGAATGTCGTCGATATACGATCGCCTCCCCAGAGCGGACGGTCTCCTTTCCCGATCGGATTCACCCTCTGTAAATACATCATGGTTTTCGGTGGGGTCCCGATCGGTACATCACCAACATCGATGTCACAGATCGCTCCGAGAGCAGCAGTGGGTAAGGCGTTGCCTTTCCCGATCAGCAGATAATTCTTTTTCATATGATCTTCTTTCGCTGATCGATCTGGTCGGGACTGTTGACATCTCGATCACCCACTTGTAGATCGTCCAAGGTGACTTCGGGCGGATCGGCAGACACTTCCGGGAGGACTGCCATCAGGCTCCAGCTCCTGAATGTACTGATCCCAGCCCTCATATATGCAAACTTGATCGTCTACTGGGCAATATCATCCAAACCGTCCTGGTCGGTTGCACACTGCTGTTCCCGATCGGAGGGCCGCTCCTCGACGACGTCGATCGGCTTAGGCGCGCCATCGTGGTCCGCCCCAGATATCTCATGTTCCCCCTTTTCTGTTTCTGTTTCCCGCTCCTCTGTCGCCTGTTCTTGTGAAACCACCATGTTGACGAACCTTGGCTCATCTGCTTGATGGTCCACCGTGTCCGGAGACTGATGTGCCTTTCTTCGAACCAACATCTTCTTCGGGGTTACATAGCTGGGTCGTTCCACCATAGGTGAGGTATCTTCTTCCAGCGGTCCACCATTGCTGACCAGATCGGTGGTCGGTTGGTATGCCAAGTTCTGCCATCCGACATACCGTCTCGATCCGATCAAGACGAACCCTGCCTTTATTAGCACCTTCCCTTCCGCTATCCACATGCCAACAATAGTATTGTTGTCGGGCGTAAGCGGCTTGTCACCGATATTAGTGAGTCGAACGTAATCAAAACGGCCGGCGCTCCTCACAAAGGTCGGCACCCACCGGTCGCCCCTGGTCACCCAATACTTCCTTGATCGAAAACCTTTATCGACCGGGGTATCAGCGGATTGGCCGACTGGAATGGTGACATCTTGATCTCACCTGACCAGATCGGTGTGTGATCCGTATAGGGGCCGCCGACCAGCTAACTGGATCTGGACCTCATCTGGGAGTGTAAGCACTCCATGAGACAGATCAAGGCGAATACCTGCCCGCAACATGAAATCCATGTCTAACAGAGCATCCTGACCTGCCAGCTTGCCAACCCAATCGCTGAAGAAGTAGACCAACTAACCCGATAGGGTGATCTTCACGCGCTTCCTTCCTTCAGTCATGTAAGAACTTTCACCGATTCCGACGCATTCTTGTCTCTGGGTGTCGTCTATACGACATCCGACCTTACGAGCAACGTGGAGTCGATAATCGAGACTTCGTCCCCAGAGTCGAACAACATCGTTGCCTTCTGGTTATTATCTTACCACAGGCTTTCGCCTGCTTGAAACATTTGTCGGGCGCATGATACTTCCAGTATCCGTGAGACTCCCCAGGCAGCAGATCCAACTGCATGACCACCTTCGATCGGGAATATTCATCGGTCGTGAGATTGTAAACCGGATGATCCCGATCGACGCAATCGAGAATAGAACATGTATTGTCGGTTTTTATTCTCCTTGCCGACATATGCATAGATGCCAAACGTAGATCGCTCGGCTCGATCCAGAATCCAACCTGGCGAGCGTTCTAGTTTAACGTCTTTTCCACGTCAGGTGGAAGCATCCCCGAGTGCTTATC
>CM047587.1:3599750-3620957 GCA_026184515.1 Peronosclerospora sorghi | reverse complement strand
AGTTGGCGCGAGTTGTGAGCAGCTGAGTGCGGGTCGCGAGTCGCAGTGTGTCGATCAGGTAGTGATCGGCGAAGGGGTACTCGATCAGGCAGCGGAAATCTTCACTGTCCGGTCACAGAGCCTCCTTAAGCTTAATTCCTCAATAGAATACCCAAAAATACCTTGTATTCTGGATTTAAGCCTTAGAGGGACGTTCGATCAGCGCGTTCAACGGGCTGATCGACGATTACCACAAAAAATCCGCCTAGTTTTTCCGTGGGGCGCTTAAAGCAGCCGAACAATAGGGGCCAAAACGTGGACCAATAGGGAAGAGGTGAGAGCGCACTGCTCGATCACGTTCCCGAGACAAAAAAACCATTAAAATAAGAACCGCTGACACAGCGGGCGGAGTTGCAGGTGAGTTCGCACACTCTACGCCTGCCGGTGGGCCAAAAATGCACTAAGTGCTCCCGCCCGGGACGTAGAGGTATTTATTAGAAAAAGGAAGACCCTAAGTTGCCGTCCCTGTAAACGATCAGCCCGATTGTACGCAAAATGAGAACTTTATTATTGCTTATATTCTAATATCTACCAAAAACCTAATATCAACCAATCAGAACTACCGATTCCTACGCATTTTGTCGACCATTCGACCGCTTAGCTTCGGGTTACCGTCAGGTAACCGTGCCAGTTGTCGCATCGTCTGAGACGTCCTATCCACGCCTCGTCCCTGTCCTCCACCGTTGTGTCAACAGTTGTACCGTCTGGGGTACCAACTGTGGTACCGATTGTGGTGCTCACTATCGTTCCACCTTTTGTACCGACTATTGTACCGAAAATATTTGTGGTACCCTTCTACCACAGCTAATTATGACCCTAATTACGTACCAATTTTACGGTACGCTTTACCACACGATCGGCATCGCCGCTTCAAGTGTCGATCGAGGGTCTCATCCATACGCCAGATAGAAAGGCGTTTCACCTCGGATCTGATCGGTTGAAGAGTTGAGTGCGAATACCAGTCTCTCTTCATACTCGTCCCAGTCACGTTGGTCCGGATCGGCCACATACATCTTGATCGCCCTTGTTATTGTCTGCACCATGAGTTCAGCCGATCTTTTCGCTTGCTGATGATATGCCATCGTCGCTCTCTGCTTCTGACCTAGCATATTATCGAAGGATCGGAACACCTCAGCCATAAAACCGGGTTCCCGATCCTGTCTGATAACTTCGCTGGCACCGAACCTTCTGAACACGCATTCTTCGTAAGTGCTCCGCAGATAGGGATGCACTAGCCTTTGCAATCACCAGACCAGTGAACAGGTCGATGCAGATCAGCAGTTCAGTGTTGCCACGTGTCGATCTGGGCAGCGATGGGATGTGATCCATTGCTATCACCTGGAAAGGGTAAGTAGCCTCGATATTTCCGGGCGATCGGACCTTGATTATCGGTCTGCCCTTTCCGGTCTCGCAATCTGTGCAACAACCCACATATTTCTGCACGCTCCGAAAAAGTCCTCTCCATTTAAAGTGGTCCCTGATCTTGTGGTATGTTCTGACTATGCCCTGATTCCCCCCTTCTAGACTCACATGGTAGTGATGAAGGACATCCGGCTGTAGCAACTCAGGTATCACCAGTTTCGCCAGTCGATTTCGATCGGCACTGTCCTTCAACGTCACGGCAGTAATACAGCAATCCATTGTCGTCCACATCGTAACTGTCCGCGATCTTGGTACACCCTTTCGCCTGATCATTTGTTAACTTGGACAGTTCACCGCGCAGATAGGCCTTCAAGTTGACCATCCACTGTTCTTCGTCCTGCGCCTTGAGGATCCGTTCCGCCCTTAGCTGTTGTACAACGTACTCACTCAGCCTTTCCTTTGGGAACGATTGGCGAGACTTCAGAGTTCACGATCTAGTCGCCGCCATCACATGCACCTGATCAGGGCTGTCCTTGGACTTGATCAACTCCGGGAGCCTGTTTATGTTCATAAGTTCATGTAGAACGGCCTCCTCGGTGATCGTCGCCCTGATCTGGTCCCGCATGGATTGGGTCGCGAGGTGATCGGCGCTTCTGTTCCAATCCCGTTTCACGTGCAAAAGCTGTGGTTGGGATAGTATTTCAGTGCCTTCATCACCCGATCATTCAGCAACTTCATCCGTGGTGTCTTACAGGCGATCTCCCCGGTGATCAGCCTTATGACTAGGTTGGAGTCACCACATATGATGATCCGCCCTTTCTTTTGTGATGACAGCAGATAGAGACATAGATGGAGTCCCCGATATTCCGCCTCGTTGACCGTTATGTCAGGCGTGAAATCGGCGGCGGCTGCTACTATAGACCACTGTGGTAACTTCTACAGTATGGCAATTTTGGAGCCGACCTTCTTCTTCACGCTAGCCGATCCGTCGAAACTCAAGACCAGGAGTTCCTCACCCCGATCGACGATCGGCGGAGGCCGTAAGATTGACTGTCGAGGTTGCTTCCCTGGGGCAATCGCCATCAGAGCTTCATCCACTTCAGACCGAGGGGTGATACTGGCAGCCAATGTGCCAAATATCTCTTCCTCTCCCTTGGTGCACTTGACGACCTCGAGGGACCACTGTGACAAGATCGCTGACCATCTGCCGAGCCGACCGTCCATCCCATTGGCCGATAATAGCCAGGCCAATGTCGACTTTCTCGAAAGGACCTTTCAAAATCGGCCGACTAGTAGGTACACATCTAAAATCCGTAGTAAAGCCAGAACTTCCTTTTCGACGATCCCATAGTTGACTTCGTTCGGCTTCAACGTTCGGCTCGTAAAAGTGACTGGGTGGTACACTCCATCATGTTGCAGAAATAGCCCACTTACTAGCATACACAATTACGATCAGCATTTTTCCGGATCGAAGTGCCTGAGAATCGGTGCCGTCGCTATCTTGGCCTTCAGCATACCGAAAGCAAGCTGTGCACGCTTCATGGGATTCTCTGCCTCCACCTGCGGAAAATCTGCAGGCAGATCAGAGTCGCAGCCCTCTCGTAAAGTTGACCGATCTCCTTCGCGCAACATATGGTAGTCGACTTCCCGGAGCTCGTACAGCACGGCCGCGTATATCGCGAAGTCTCAATGAAGCGGCTGCAGTAATTCAGGCTCCCTAGGAAGGACTGCATTGCCTTCAGTGATCTGGGAAACGGGAGGTTGCTCAGTGACTCCAGATCCTTAGGATTAGCCTCCAGCCCACTGATCGACACCATATGACCCAAATAGGCGACATGCCCCAAAAACTCTTCATAGCACTGATCGACAGGTTCCAGCGATCGCACGTCTCCAACAACCGTTCAACCTTCTCGCACAGATCGCTCCATGACGAAGCAGGGATCAGAATGTCGTCGATATACGATCACCTCCCCAGAACGGACGGTCTCCTTTCCCGATCGGGTTCACCCTCTGTAAATAAATCATGGTTTTCGGTGGGATCCCGATCGGTACTGATCTTGAAATGTCCATACAATGCGTTGTCGATCAGCCTCTGGTAGATTTGGGGCGCGTTATTCAAACCGAACGGCATACGGTTCCACTCGAACAGAACGAACGAACGGCGTAACAAATGCGGAAATCTCGCGAGCCCGATCGGTCATCGAAACCACCCAAAATCCACTTGCCATATCCAGTGAGCAATACCATATGGTCTTGTCCAGATTTTATAGAAGATCTCAGATCAGTGGCATCGGGTACACCATAAGCTTGGTCAACCGATTTACCAACAAAAAATCGATACACAACCTGATGTCGACGCCGTTGTTCTTGATCACAATCACGATCGGTGAGGCCCACGGCGAGGTCGACGGCTTAATGATCTTGGTGGCCAAAATTTCTTTAATAATATCAGACAATTTTCACGGTACTGTGGCGCCGCACGTCGGCATCGTTGGGCGATCGGCTTGGCATCACCAACATCGATGTCACAGATCGCTCCGCGAGCAGCAGGGGGTAAGGCAGTGCCTTTCCCGATCAGCAGATGTTTCTTTTTACATGTGATCTTCTTTATCTGATCGATCTGGTCGGGACTGTTGACATCCCGATCACCCATTTGCAGATCGTCCAAGGTAACTTCGGGCGGATCGGCAGACACTTCAGGGAAGACTGCTATCTGTCTCTCCAGCTCCTGAATGTACTGATCCCCGTCCTCATGGATACAAACTTGATCGTCTTCCGGGGAAATATCACCCAAACCGTCCTGATCGGTTGAACACTGCTGTTCCCGATCGGCGGGCTGCCTTTCAACGACATGTATATGCTTAGGCGCGCCATTGTGGTCCGCCCCAGCAATGCCATGTTTCCCTTTTTCTATTCCCGGCTCCACTGTCGCCTGTTCTTGTGTCGCCACCACGTTGACGAACCTTGACTCATCTGCTTGATGGTCCACCGTTTCCGGCGACTGCGGTGCCTTTCTTCGAACCAACATCTTCTTTGGGGTTACATAGCTGGGTCGTTCCACCATAGGTGAGGTATCTTCTTCCACCGGTCCATCATCGCTGATCAGATCGGTGGTCGCTTGGTATGCCAAGTTATTCCACTCAACATACCGTCTCGATCCGATCGAGACGAACCCTATCTTTCTTGGCACCTTCCCTTCCGCCGGCCACATGCCAACAATAGTATTATTGTCGATCGTAAGCGGCTTGTCACCGATATTAGTGACTTGAACATAATCGTATCGGCCGGCGCTCTTCACAAAGGTCGTCACCCACCGGTCGCCCCTGGTCACCCATAACATCCTTGATCGAAAACCTTTGTCGACCGGGGTATCAGCGGATTGGCCGACTGGAATGGTGACATCTTGATCCCACCTGACCAGATCGGTGTGCGAACCGTATAGGGGCCGCCGACCAGCTAACTGGATCAGGACCTCATCCGGGAGTGTAAGCACTCCATGAGACAAATCTAGGCGAATACCTGCCGGCACCATGAAATCCATGCCTAACAGGGCATCCGGACCGGCCAGCTTGCCAATCCAAGCGCTGAAGAAGTAGACCAACGAACCCGATAGGGCGATCATCACGCGCATCCTTCCTTCGGTCATGTAAGAATTTTCCCCAATTCTAGTATCTGGGTATCGTCTATACGACATCCGACCTTACGAGCAAAGGCGGAGTCTATAATCGAGACTTCGTCCCCAGAGTCGAACAACATCGTCGCCTTCTGGTTATTAATCTGACCACAGGATTTCGCCTGTTTAAAAAATTTGTCGGACGCATGATACTTCCAGTATCCGCGAGACTCCCCAGGTAGCAGATCCAACTGCATGACCACCTTCGATCGGGAATATTCATCGGTCGTGAGATTGTAAACCGGATGATCCCGATCAACGCAATTGAGAACAGAACATGTATTGTCGGTTTTATTCTCCTTGCCGACATATGCATAGATGCCAAACGTAGACCGCTCGGCTCGATCCAGATTCCAACCTGGCGAGCGTTCTAGTTTAACATCTTTTCCACGTCAGGTGGAAGCATCCCCGCGTGCTTACCCGGCACATACCACTTGCGTATCAGATTGAAAAACTCTTCAATCTTGCACTGGCCGGCCTCGTGGATCTCTCCACATGACTTGCACACGAAGATGCAGTGATCGGTGGGGTGGCCGCGTCTTTCGCACTTCTTGCATGTTAACTTCTTCCAGCAGTCCCCACCGTCATGCTTGCTCGACCCGCAGCGAGAACACTTCTTGCGAGGTCGTTCCGGGTCGGACTTGTTCCCACTCCTGCCCTTCCGATCTGCCTGGTTAGGCGTCGATATGGTTCTTGGGGCAGGTTCCGTGATGGAAACGTGGCGACACTGGTCCTCATCCGACTACCGACTGGACAGGACGCTACTTTCCTCTTCCGACCCAGTGCTGTCTTCAGTTCAATCGCCTTGACAGCACGGGCCGATCTGGTTAAGGGCCTCTTCACAGGGTCGGTCTGGGTCTTCGATCTGTAGCGACCCGATCCAACGGCGACCTCGCCCTCATACTGCGCGAGTGTTGCAGCGTCCGCAACGTCTGATCCACTTCCGTCACATCCTTTAGGCGCAGCAGAGTGAGCTGATCTGCCAGCTCTTGGTCATCCAGGGTACTACTATAGTTTCCCACGTGCTCCATAGCGGGACCGGTCGGCGGGCTGCCTTCCTTATTCACTATTCCGGCGCGAATTGCGGCCACGTTCAGGCGGTGCAAATACTCGATCGGAGTCTCGTCGCCCCGCTTCTGCATATGGTGGGTCTTGCGGGAGGTAGAAAATCTGGAGTTGCAGTACTGCCCCTCAAATTCTGAACATAGCAGATCCCAGTCAGATCGGACGTCCCGACCCAACTGTTGGATAAAGTTCGCAGACGGTCCTTTCAGCAGATACCTGAAGATCAGACACCGTTCAATTTTTCGGTGTCTGATCCCGTAGGAAAGCAGACTAGACCCGACCAAATCAAGACCTGGCTTGCCCTTCGTTGGCGTCGTTGCCAGTAAAGTCCTTGAGATCCGTGGTCGCAGACATACGAATACGTGGGATCGCTGCAGATACGAGATCAAATGCGGTAGTAGAGGCTAGGTTAGCCCTGCGCGTTCTGCCCGCCTCTGCACCGTCTGACCCATAGTGGTCATCCGGATCGCTGACCTACTCCATGTCGTAATCGCTATTCTTGCTCGATCCGCGCGGTCGGGCTGGCTGCGGCTTGCGTCTTCCTCTGCCAACTGGTTTGTCACCTCGGGTAGCCTTATCACTTGATGCCACTGACTCCATCTCCACATCCCGGCAAATATTGAAATTTTGCCGGGCAGATCGGTCCTGGGCATGCGGGCGCGGAGGCGATCGGCATCGTTCTCCCATGAAACGCTCCATAATCGCTTCAAACATGGCTTGGACGTTATCTTGGGTCATGGGCAACGTATTGGTGTCCTCCTTTGGAGTTACTGAAACCTGTGGGGTCTCCTGGGGCCCCGACCGGCATGCAGCCCCTTGAAGCTACACGTCCTTTTTATGCTCCCATGGGGGTACGATACGCCCCCATGGTTATACGCTCAACACCGACCTCCAACTCCGATGAGCTATTAGAGGCAGGTGGAGACTGATACAGCGACTAATCATCGGAGCACACATCATCGTATGCTGCCGTGGTCTCAGCGACCTTCAATGCTGCGGTGGGAGTTGGGCGGCGGACCGCCACCACCAACGACACCAAATCATCATGGAGGGTCGCCATCGCCATCTACACCTTTCAAGTGTCCAGATCGAACAGTTTCTGCACGTTGGCGAGGTTTTGCACTTTTATGCCAACCTCAGCCAACATCGCCAGCAGGTTCTTCACCAATAGCAATGGCCGATCGCTTTGGATCGGCTCGGTGGTGGGTCGGGGAAGGCGATCGGAGATATGGGGGTTTAAGATCTGCATGACCTCGTCTTCACGAATAAATCGCTTTAACTCGTGGATGTAATACATCCTGTTCAGGTCTTCTTCTTTGTTAACCCCATCCCCGACCTGTGACTTTTCTTCCAAGTCGTCTTCGTCGGATGGAATTCTGAGCCTCTGCTTGGGAACCTTGAGAGGGTGGATTGGATCAGCCCGATCAGCCTCCAAGTCGTTTTCACTTTTTATCTTTTCATCAAAACATTCATTCAAATACATAGGATCAGGACTTTTGTCCTGATCCTTTCCGGAACTATAGAAAGACTTGATATAGTCCCGATCGGACCCGGTGGGAGCCTTATGGGGATAAAAAACTTATTAATCCCGATCTGGTCCTCCACCCGGCCAGATCGGACATCGCCATCTTTATCGACAACGAGAGCATAAGGCGATAACTGTTCCTTATGTCCTCTCCAGAACGATTCTACATTTTAACTCGTTATAATCAATTCTTCGCGAGATATCATCTCGGTGATATCCACGATCACCAAGTGATCCGGGCACGCGTACGATTGTGGTGGAGCCAAATTCAAAATCGAACACCGTAGTGTCGAGAACCTGAATACCATCGTGCCCGGCCTTCCAACTTACGGGGGGGGGTAACCCCGTGAACCTTCGCCCACGATCCGATCTGATCGTCCGCTGCTAGCAGACGACCGATCATCAACACAGGACGCCTGGTCCGATTCTTTCTTCATCTCACCTTGTGTACCCGATGGAATGGGCTGGTTTCACACTCGGTGGATCGGTGCTGGGAATCGACTTGAGGTCTTATATGCGGAAAACCGTGCTGGGTGGTGTACCCTGGGCGGACCTTCTCACCCTGTGTCCGGGCAGACCAGTTATACTTGGAGTAAGTATACTCCAAAGGGCAGATCGCTTAACCGATCGTAGAGCCCAACCACTATGAGAATAAAAGTCCAATAATCCAATATGGAGATCCAAATAATAACGTGATAAACTCCACAAACGATATCTCCACGTGATAATTCAAAGCTTGATGACACGTTCCAAACGTGCGTAACCTGAGCTTGAGAATCCGTCCAATGTGTACTCCCGTCGAGGGACTTCCGGCGGGCCAAGTGCGTCTGTAACGCGTCCCGGCCGGGTATAATGAGCTAGAGGGGATTACTCGACCCTCCACTCCCAAACACTCTGCAGCGTGCAGAGGCGACTGATGTACAAAGCGAAAAAAGCTAGCAACTTCTTGTTGAGTTTAAGTGAGGCCTAAACGGTAAAACCAAAACCAAAACTAATCTACCTACGGTTCCCAATATGTACACACATGAAAATATGTAAGTACACGCAATCTCATGTGACTTACCAAAATCCGTGTTCTTGACACCTCTTGCACATGATAGGCTTAAAAGCCTCCTGGATTTCCACCAATCCAATCGCCGATAAGCCGATCGGTGTGCTGCTGACAAAAGGCGACCAAAATTCTTGAGTCCGCTACGCCACAGTGGCACCGATACAAATATATACCGGACGGCTTGATACTGGACAAAAAGGAAGTAATTTAACCGAAAAATAAATCGGGAGCGCTATTGGTTTGGATCTATCATATTTTGGTTTCGCTCTAGCGCGACCCCATTTTGTGTCGCTTATACATGTGCGTCCACCGACTTCTACGCATCATGAGAAGATCCATCATACCAATCGATATTCCCTACAGTATTTATCCCAGTAAAGCGCGACGAGGACCGCTGTTGTCACGAGGCTTGGGCCCAAACGAGATTGGAACATCGGTACAAAATGGATTGTGACACCTGATATGGTGGTTCATTGCCAAACCGGCTATTACCACGGGGCGGTCTAAACGCCTCCACGCGAAAGACTAACCACCTCCAAACGAAGCTCCAAGTAACGCTTAAGGCAGTAAGTACATTACTTCGGGCTAAATGACGCGTTTGTGTCCACTTTCGCGAAATATCACGATATGAGTTGCGGGGCACCCCGGAGATCGTATACAAACTCCAAGTATAATTTGTGTAAAAGTTGTGTAACACACCCCATAAATAGGAGATTAACAACATTGTCCACCAGTTGCAAATATGGTATGGTGGGGTGAGTGACACCCCCCACTCAGTTAACTGCGGGTTCAATCCTCCGTTGAGACCGCAAATTCAAAATGAGCACAAAAAAGGGAGTAAACCACCGATAAATTGTCAAGTTGCGATAAACGCTTCGACGATGTTGTAGTGAAGTGAAGTGGAAGTTACGACCAGTTTGTACGGGTATACCGTTTATCTGTTTGGAGCGATCGGGTTGATTGAAAGGGGAGAGTACATTGGGCCAATCGGGTGTCAGAAGTGTTAAGTACGCAGTTTTAGGTGAGTCACACGATTTTGAATGTAGCTTACATATTAGGTTTTTAATTGGATATTAAATATAGTGTTCGTTTTTCTTTGTTTTACGCAAAAGCCGCCCCTTCCTACAACGGAATCTTTGGGAGCAGAGGGCTAACAATGTCCCCTCTAGCTCAACATTCCCGGCCAGGAAGCGTAATAGATGCACTAGGTCCACCAGAAGTCCCACGACGGGAACGAGCAGCTTAAACGACACTCACCCTCAAGTCGCACACGTTTGGAACGTTGTTTATCGTTTAATTGGTTGGGTCTACGCATCGCTACACGCGGTCCGCCCCAAATCATTGGTTGGGTCTACACACTGCTACGCGCGGTCTGCCCCAAAGTATTGGTTGGGTCTACACATTGCTATGCTCGGCCTGCCCCAAATTAATAACGTATTGGAGTGACGATTTCCGCTCCATCTACACCCCGGACTAATTGGATTATCTATCGTTGGACATTGACGTGTCGAGGGTGACTTTCTGACCTTGACACAAGTTGCCCCAGAAGTGGTACATTCCATATTACAACCCACCGAAATTCATATTGATCGGCGGTTCACCGAGTGTGTTGCCACCCAAACCAATGGGTACACAAGGTGAGATTACTGAAGTTAAATCGGACCAGGCTTCCTGCAATGCAAATCGGTCACCCGATCGGGATGCAGGCCAAGGATCGCGGGGTACCCCCCCCCATAAGTTGTCGCCTGGGCACGATGGTGGTCGGGTTCAGGACACTTCGTTGGGAATCGTTACATCACCGTAGTACTAAAAGGAGGTTCCAGCCTATAAACATCACTCTGAGTGCACCAAATAGGGTCTCGTCTCAGTCAATAAGTACTAGCAGTTGTGGTGAAGTGCAAGTGAAAAATTGACCAGTTTGTACCAGTGTACCAGTTTTCAAGACAGATCGATCGGGTTGGTTGGCTGAAAGGACGGAGTATTTTGGCCCAATCGTGTGCTTGGAATGTTTTGTACGCAGATTTAAGGTAAGGTACACGTTTTACATATAGTTTACATATTGGATTTTAATTGGCTATATAATATAGTGTTTGTGGTGGAGTCAAGTTCAAAATCGAACACCGTAGTGTCAAGAACCTGACCACCATCGTGCCCAGCCTTCCAACTGACGGGGGGGGATACCCCGCGAACCTTCAACTATGATCCGATCTGATCGTCCGCTGCTAGCAGACGATCGATTATCAGAATAGGACGCCTGGTCCGATTTTTGCATCTCCATCTCACCTTGTGTACCCGATGGAATGGGCTGGTTACACACTTGGTGGACCGCTGCTTGGTGGAGACTTTAGAGAAGATCGATATGAATGTACCACTTCTGGGGTACTGATACAAAATTCCAACGAAAGATAATGCGAACTAGCCGATCTGCAAACGAAGCGGAAATCTTCACTCCGAATACGATTAAATCTGGCATTTGACCGCCCGAGACAGTGATTAATCCAGCCAATAGTAAATCCTGCCACTTGATTGCAGAGCAATGAGTAACCCAGCCAATAAATGTTTCTGGCACTTGACCGCAGATCGCGATGAGTAATCCAGCCATTCCTGGGACTTGATCGCAGCAGATCGCGATGAGTAACCCAGCTAAAAAATAACCCGCCTCCCTTGAGCGGAGCCGAACTTGAGTGGTGAGTGAACATAACGAGTGCTCCCTGTCGTGGGGCTTCCGGTGGAGCTCTGTCCTGACCGGGCTTATAAGCGTGAGGGGACTCTGTCAGCCTCCCGCTGCCAATGACTCAGATCGGAGCCGTTGGCGACTTACGCAACCCAATGTAATACGGACACTATATTTAATATCCAATAAAAATCCAATATGTAAACTATATGTAAGCCGTGTGCCTTACCTCAAATCCGCGTACAAATACTCCAAGTACACGATTGGCCCAAAATACTCCGTCCTTTCAGCCAACCAGATCGATCTGCCTTGAAACTGGTACACTGGTACAAACTGGTTGTTAATTTCACTTGCACTTCACCACAGCCGCCCCTGAGTCTGGTCGCAGCCGCACAACGGTAGCGGCCCGATATCACAAACAGTCTTCAATTCCATGCAATCTTCCGAATCCAGTGTACCAGGTAAATCCACTTGACTTCCGATCGCCACATTTTCCACTAACATTTATCTTCATAGGTGATCGGCGCTCCCACTCTCCGCACCTTCAAACTCCTGACCGATCGGACCATTCGGATGGCTCGGGTGACACTCAGATTGTCGAAGAACAAGATGAGTCCCGAGTCGAGGCAAATCGGTCCCAACAAACCATTGATGTGCTCCGAAATGAGTTGGAGGTGACGCGCAAAAAGCAGATCGTGACCGACGCCGCGTTCAAAAAGGTGCGCCGAGATTCCAAACGAGTTTCCAAGCTGATCGACGCTGTACAAACGGATTGTTAAGACTTGATCGCCGAGAATAAACGTCTCAAGGCATTGATCCCGCAACAGAACAGATCAGGTACGCCATTCCACTGATGACTCCACGTTAGATCAATCCTCACTTCTTGCTGTATGTAGATCCACTGGTGATCGATGTCTTACCGACTGTGCAGACACTTGTCGACATCGTTCGACAGGTGTACGGTCACTTCGATCTGCTCCAAACGATGTTGGAAGGGATGATAGGCACTCGTCACGACTTGCGTCATCTCGAGATCAACCGATCGCGTCTTCAGGAGCTGCACACAGTGGTCGTTCGACAATTCTAAGAGACTCAGGGTGATCGGTCGGTCATATACTCCCAACGACTCGAGATGGATCGGCAGATCTCTGAGCTAAAGCTCATGATCGACGACTATTCCGGCAGAATTAGTGCCTCCCAAAAGATCAGCTCGGCATTTGGACCCAAGAGTCGAATTGACTCTGGGGAATCGTCTGCGGGTGCCGTAATGAGTTGGATACGTGCCTATCCAAGTCGCTGGTCGCCGATATCATTCCTCGTGGAGTAACATTGAGCGCCCTCGCGGACCCACTGGTGCATTCAGGTGGTGCGATTTCCCAACAAAATTCGGGCGGAAATTCTGGCCATTCATTGGCTGAAATTTCGCCCCCAAAATTTGCGCACACAACAAGAAGCGCAAGGGTGCATCAAGAGGCGCGGGAGCTAGTGGCTGAAAAGGAGCGTGAAAAGAAGCTGGAAGCGGTGCAATTGCTAGCGAAGGCACGGGCGCAACTTTCAAGTGCGGCGGAGGATCCAGTTATGGAGAGGAAGGCTTAGAAAAATCCCGCGCCCTCGACCCGCTACACTGTTCAGTCCAAGTCATCATTGGCCTCGCCTGGGGCGGATTCGGAGGGTGGATCGGTGGGTTCAGATGAGCTACTTCTCGCTTTATCTCAATCCCGATCCACCCAGCATCGTCGATCTGATGCCGCAGTTAAAGAGCCGACGTTACGAGCAGACCAAGTGGTGCACCCGGAGGGTGATAGCGCTAAAAAATCGTCGAAACCAGCTGTCGAGGTGCCCAAAGCAACTCTTCTGCCCGGAACTTCTCGTCCATATCGTCTTGATTCGTTCGGGGGAATTGAAGGTTGACGTGCCTCTCCCTCCCTCAGGTCTGGCTGCTGCCGACCCTTGGTCTCCGGAGCAGATCGAAGGAGTTAATCGGATAATCGTCGTTCATATTTCATTAATAATAGACTCCATTTCTGATCATCCGATCGTCCTATTTGCCATAGCCTTTATCCACATTATACACGGTCCACCGTACCACATCCAACTGTATCCACATCGAAAAAGTCGTTATCGTTGCCACCGAGAAAATTCATCCACAACCTTAAGCCACTTTGGCATCACCGAAATATAATCCATTCATCATAGTTCTCCACACACCCGTAGTTGTAATCACAATAAACATCACAAATTCACACCGGTCGGTATTGCAGATCGGTAGCCGATCGGTGTCACCCGATCGGCACTATGGCAAATCTTGTTTTCCCACATCTTAAGTCCGTGTCGCCCCATAGCCATTCTGATTCCGTCGGTTTCTTTCGGAATTCTTAGCCAGATCGCCATAACAAAGATCGGATTCACCGATCCCAATTGTTTCTTTGCGATCCTTCAAGTGGATCGGATACTCCTGGTGCATTCGACCACGGCACGTCTTCTGGGCCGATCTGACATCCAAATGGGTGGTCGGCTTGACATCACCACTGTCGATATCAGAAATACCCACCCTTCCCGATCAGCAAAAATCTTTTCTTCCACGTAAATTCCTTGAGCTGATCGGTCCGATCGGGGGTGTTGTTGGCTTGCGGATTGTCCATAGTCTCCTCGAGAGGATCGGTTAGTACTTCAGGTAGGGTAGCCACATTCCAGAAGATCGGGTTCGCCGATCCATCAACACTCTTTTCCCCACCCCTGTGCATACACGCCAGGTCATCTGGTGAGGCGATCTCGCTCGGTCCGCCTCTGTCAAACGGGCAATGATGATCCTCGTCGACGGGATGCCCTTCTGTGACAGCGACTTGAGTGGATGTGTCGCCATACTCATCTCGAGCGATATCGCGATCGTCCCCATCTGCCGTCGGTTCCACTGTCACCCGATCTTGTGATACAACTGCGTTAACAAATTTAGGCGCATCTTGATCGCCACATGATCTAGCCTTTCCGTCCGAGATGGGAGGTCTTCTTCGGCTGACTTGTCGTCGCCGATCCGATCGGTGGTGGCCTTTACGCGCAAAGATTTGCCACTGCACATAACGTCTTGATTCGATCGAAATGAATCCCATCCTCCACGGAACCTTTCCTTCAGCCAGCCACATACCGACGTTCGTACCGTTGCCTAACACGAGCGGTTTATTACCGATGTTAGTAACTCGTACGCGATCGCTTCGATATCCACCGTCCACAGACGTCGGTACCCAGAGATCGCCGCTGGTCACCCACACCTTCTTTGTCCGAAAATCCTTTCCAACCGAGAGATCTGCTGATCGACCCACCGGAATGGTGATATCTTGGACCCACCTCACCAGATCAGTTCGTGATCCGTATAGGGGACGTCGACCAGCCAGTTGAATCTGGACTTCGTCTGGTAGCGTAAGCATTCCATGCGACAGATCGAGGCGTATGCCTGCCGGCGCCATAAAATCCATACCAATTAATGCGTCTTGGCCGACCAGCTTACTAACCCAGGCGCTGAAGAAGCAGAGCTCCCTTTCTGACCCGGAGATTATATCAGCCACGATCGCTCTGACCGCTCTGGCCGGTCTGGTCGCAGGTCTCTTCACATGATCATCCTTCCCTTTCGATCGGGATCGGTTCGATCCGACAGCAACCTTCGTCGTCATACTGTGGGAGTGGCGCAGCATACGTAACGTCTGTTCAACTTCTTCCACGTCCCTGAGGCGCAATAAGGTCAGCTGATCGGCCAACTCCTGATTGTCCAGCGTACTGATAAAGTGGCCCACGTGTTTTTGGGCAGCGCCGATCGGCGGATCGGGATCCTTGATCGGGATCCACCCACGAATCGCAGCCAAGTTTAGCCGGTGAAAGTACTCTATTGGTGTTTCATCGCCCCTCTTCCTCATGTGGTGGTACCTTCGCGCAGTAGAGAAGCCGGAGTAACAGTACTGCTTTTCAAATTCCATGCACAGCAAACTCCAGTCAGATCGGACATCCCGACTTAACTGCTGGATCCAGTTCGCAGCCGGTCCCTTCATCAGATCTCGGAAGATCAGACACTGTTCCTTGTTCGGCGTCTGATTCCGGAAAAAGGGAACTTCGTTCGGCTTAACCATGATTGGTCTTGAACCTCATCAGCATCCTCGCCGTAAAGTCCTTCAACTCTGTGCTTGCGGCCATGCGGATCCTTGGGATCAACGTCAAATTGAAATCGAACGCCATCGTCGAGGCTAAGTTCTCCATACTTGTCCCGACTCTGCCAGTACCACCGTATTCATCGTCAATTTCGCTGATCGACTCCATGTCGAAGTCGCTGCTACTCGCCGATCGGCGGGGGCGGATTCGGCGTGACCTGCGTTTTGTCTTGAAAACAGGTTTAACACCTTCGGACAGCTTGTCTGTTGATGTTATTGACTGTATTTCGACGTCCACACAAATTGCCTCGTTTTCCTGGGCAGATCGGCTTGGTGCACGAGGGCGCAGAGGTGATCTGCCTCGTCAGCGGCGTAACGCTTCATCATAGCCTCAAATATGGCTTGCATGATTGCTTCCATCGAGTACAAGGTGACTGGATCGGTCTTTGGGGGCGCCGATACCTGTGGTCGCCCCTGGGGCACCGACTGGCATGTCGCTCCTCGTTGCCGCACGTCCCTTTTTTGTTCCGTGCGACTGGTACCGTGAATGGTACAGCGATCCATAGTCATCCGCTCCACGCCGAACTCCAACTCGGACGAGCACTTGGAGGAAGGTGGCGACCCTATATAGCGAGATATCCTCGGAGAATGACTTCTCGACAAGCTCTCGCACGAGGTTTGGGGTTTCTAACGCGATTGTGGGAGTTGGGCGGCGTACCTCCCCCACCAATGGCGTCAGATGGTCATGTAGCATTGTAATCGCTTGTTTCAACTTCCACGTATCCATTTCAAATAGCTTGCCAGCGCCATTAGCATTCTTGACCTTTATCCCAACCTCTGGTAGCATCGTCAAATGATTATTGACCAGTTGCAGCGGCCGACCGTAGTCGATAGGTTCGGTAGTAGATCCGTGTAGACGATCCGGAATTAGGGGCTTGATAACTCGTATGACCTCGTTCTTGCGAACGAATCTCTTCAGTTCGTACATGTAGTACATCTTGGTCACCTCCTCGTCATCCACAGTCCCATCATCGATCGGCGACTTTCCCTCCAAGTCGTCGTCGTCCGAAAGCATTGAGAGCCTCTTCTTGGTCCTTTTAATTGGTGATTTGGGCAGATCGGAGTGATCCGCCCCCATAGTGTTCTTCCCATGCAAATTTTTGTCGATATGCATGGGATCAGGAACAAGGTCCTAATCCCTACTGGGACTATAGCAAAACTTACTGTAGTCCCGACCGGCTCCTATCGGAGCCTTGTGGGGAGGAATGAACTTATTAATCTCGATCTGGTCCTCCACCTGTCCAGATCGATCATCGCCATCCTTTTTTGCGACCACAACACGAGGCGATATGCGTTCCTCGTGCCGATCTGCTCCTCCAGGAGCGGGGAGTCGTAAATTCATTAATTTCGATCTGATCCTCCCCTTGATCAGGTCGAACACCGCCATCCTTTCCAACAATTAGTACACAAGGCGATATGCGTTCCTTGCGTGCTCTCCAGAGACTATCCATATTAAAATTCGTTAAATTCAATTCTTGACGAAATATCATCTCGGCGATATCCGCGATCACCAAGTGATACGGGCACGCGCACCATTGTGGTGGAGTCAAATTCAAAATCGAATACCGTAGTGTCGAGAACCTGACCACCATCGTGCCCAGCCTTCCAACTGACGGGGGGGGGGTACCCCGCGAACCTTCGCCTATGATCCGATCTGATCGTCCGCTGCTAGCAGACGATCGATCATCAACACAGGACGTCCGGTCCGATTTATTCTTCATCTCACCTTGTGTACCCGATGGATTCGGCTGGTAACACACTCGGTGGATCGGTGCTGGGAATTGAATGGTGGTATAAATGTGGTAGACCGTGCTGGGTAGTGTACCCTGGGCGGAACTCTTTACCCTGGGTACGGGCAGACCAGTTATACTCCAAGTAAATATACTTCAAAGGGCATATCGCTCAATCGATCGTAGAGCCTAACCAATACGAGAATAAAAGTCCAATACTCCAATATAGAGATCCAATGAGAACGTTATATACTCCACGAACGATATCTCCACGTAACAATCCAAAATACTTAATAACACGTTCCAAACGTGCGTAATTTGAACTTGAGAACCCGTCGAGGGACATCCGGCGGGACAAGTGCGTCCGTTACGCGTCCCGGCCGGGTATAATGAGCTGGAAGGGATTATTCGACCCTCCGCTCCCAAACACTCAGCGGCGTACAGAGTCGACTGATGTACGAAGCGAAAAAGCTAGCGACTTCTTGTTGAGTTTAAGTGAGGCCTAAACGGTAAAACCAAAACCAAGCAAAACCAAAACTAACTACCTACGGTTCCCAATATGTACACACATGAAATATGTAAGTACACGCAATCTCATGTGACTTACCAAAATCCGTGTTCTTGACACCTCTTGCACATGATAGGCTTAAAAGCCTCCTGGATTTCCACCAATACGATCGCCGATAAGACGATCGGTCTGCTGCTGACCGGAAGCGACCAGAATTCTTGAGTCCGCTTCACCACAGCTGCCCCTGAGTCGTGTCGCAGCCGCGCACGGTAGCGGCCCGATCTCATCATATCCAGATCTTCATAGAAGCGGACTTCACCAATGGACAGATCTCCGAGTACACCTTCACCAGGTACTTGCCTTGCAGACTTGATCGTCTTGTAACCTCTCTTGACATTCTTTGGTCCAGGAGTCCTGCGTTCCTCATCGCCTCATCTCGATTCGCCGATCCGGTCGGCCCGATCTGACAGCCTTCACAGCACTCCAGGGTCCGACACATCGGACAGTCATCAGATCGAGGCCGATCAGCTCCGGAAAACGGTCCGTGAGCTCCAGTACCAGTTAGACATCAACGATTCTTCACTGCTGAATCTGCGGAAGGAGGTGGATACGTTGATCACCATGTCCACGAAGTTGCAGGAGGTGACTGCTAAAAACGCACATCTCCGGGCCCAGATCGCCCAACAAGCAACGCGAGGTAAGCATATCGGTCTGTTTTCATCTTGGGTCTGCCCTGATCTTCCTTTGCATATAGACCAATTGCTCGCCGATATCTCCAAGACGTTCGACGCATTATTCATGGCTGATCGTCAGTCTCATAATCATTGCGATCAGCTCCGACCGATCTTGGACGGGCTTATCGGCGCACGGCACGATCTGTCTCGCTTGGAGGCCTATAGGTCCCATCTTCTGGAACAGCTCGCGGTGGTCGACCGGCAGATGTTGGAGGACCAGTCCGATCAACCTTAGTCCGAACCCAACATGGTGACCTGGAGAGGTAGATCAGCGAGTACAGGTCGTGGTCCGGGAGCAGATAAGGAAGGTCGAGTCCTTCCAGGCCCGATCGGACGCCTGGACCCAGGAATCAGATCGTAGGTGGGCAGCCGTGAATCGTTGCTATCAACAGTTAACTGACTTGTTGCACCAGCGTCCGGCTGCCCGCTCTAATGCTGACCGGTCTGCATCGGCCGTTCTGGTCGATCTACATCAAGACCGGACCCGACGCCACTCATTGGATAAAAGTGACCACCCCAAAATTTCGAAAACTTCCAAGTCTAAAAAGCGTAAGGACGCGTCGAAGGGATCAAGGGCGCGGGGAATAGCGCGTGACTCCGAACTCGAGGAGAAACGAGCGGTGCCCCTGAAGAAAGCCAAAACGCTGGCGCATCTCTCAAGCCCCATATCGGTCGTAGATGCGAGTCTATCCCCACCAAATCTCGTGCGCCCTCGTGCCCCCGCGCCGCTCATACCAATCATATATAGGTCTCCTCCGGAGAGGACTGGGGGGGGGCGGATCGAGTGATTCTGAGTTCTTAATGACTGCCTTATCCAAGTCCCGGTCAGATCGAAGCCGAGGTTCCGTTCCTGCGAAGCCCGCGTCGGGGACTAATAAGGCGATCAGCTCCCAGGGTGATGGTGCTGCACCGACGCGCGGGCCGACCGGATCGATACCTTCGTTCCAGCCCGGCACATCTGGGATGCACAAGCACGCCCGATTGAAGGGTTTGTTGTACGGAGGTCGGCCTCTCCCATCGCTGCCTTCTGATTCCACTTCGCCATGGTCATCGTGACAGATCGGTAGCTTGTACCAGTCTGCCCTGACCAAGCAGATATTAGCCCGATCTCTGTCGCGCCCGGACTCCTGGCTTTTTTCCTCAAGCTTCCAAGGCTCCTGACGCTTCTGAATGGCAGGCGGAACTGGTCACAGCACTACAAATCGCCCGTCTGTACGCAGATGAGCCATGGAAGATGTTCGTCCGCCCCAAGCTTGGGTGTAACGGGGTTACATTCGAGTTACATTTAGTGTTTGTGTACATGAGTACACTACGGTTGAGGTAACTATTGACCGGCTTGAAAGGTTTCGAACCATTGGTTATTTTAACCAATGAGGGCATGAGCCCTTGGTGTGGTGGTGTGTCAGCCATCCACGTGTCAGTACACAGGTATGTACACTACATTTTAGCTAGGTACGAATTGGAATATTCTACTTAGTATTACATATAGTTTATATTAGTTTAAATTAATTTAGGCTACTTAGATATTAAATATATTCAGTTTACATTTCACTCTAAAGTGCAGACGCGCGACCTCGACCGGTCGCGCGTGCAGTGAGTGTCGTAGGTAAGAGGGAGCCCTCCCTTATCATTACACCCCGTAAAGGGAACACAGCCGTTAAGGCTAAGTCGTAAACCAACCCGGGAATCTTGGCCCCGAGCAGGAGAACTCTCCTACTAAGCCCTTTACGAGGGCGTATCGGCTAAGTAGCGGTAGCTACCGCTTCAAGGAAGAGTCTTCCTCTGTGCGCTAGTCGCACCGTGCGTATACGCACCAGCTACATCTGGTAGCACTTGTAGTCAATCCAACACCTGTGTTGGTAGACTAGGCTTCCTCTGCAAAGGATGAATCAGGACGATTGGGATAGTTTGATCCTCGTCCAGCAAGAAGCTTTTAAAAGGCTGTTACCCTTAACGGGGGAAGAAGGCATAAAGCTCCTAGTGGAGCAGGGCCTTGAGACCGTAAAGGCAACGGCAAATGCCCTCATCGCTCATGAGGCGAGTTGTAGTGGAGGTCATTCCACGGGGGTGCGACCCCCATTATCGTTTAAGATAAAGGCGTTCACCGGAGAGAAGGGTGACAACCTTTACGTTTGGTTGCGAGAGGTTGAAACGGCCTTCGGCACAGCGAATGTGATCGCTGATCACTTGCAAGTGGGACTTACATTGACCCATCTCACGGGTAAAGCCCGTGCATGGGCGTTTACGTGTTCGGGGTCAGTCACGGACGTGTTTCCAACCTGGGAGGTCCTTAAGCAGAAGATTATGGACATGTACGCAACGCCTGATCTGGTTTTCCAGAATCAGCTGGCGTTTCTGAGGTGCCGTCAGGGCACTAGGGACTTGGAAACATATATCCAAGAACTTAAGAACCTGTTGGAAGGGATGTACGCGAAAGCGTACTCGGACGATGTGTACATTCCCGTCTTCATGGGTGGCCTGAGAGAAGGACCAGCACGTTCGGAATTGTTCCGATGCCGACCCGAATCCCTGGGGGAGGCGTTCAAGATGGCGTTTAACGCCGAGAGGAACTTCCGTTCCTCTAAGGTGGGTCAGAACGCATGGACCTTAGTCAGGTCGAAGCGGAGGGAGAAACCTCCCGCTAAGAGTCATT
>CM047587.1:3565604-3599740 GCA_026184515.1 Peronosclerospora sorghi | reverse complement strand
CACGCGGCAGTATAGCCGCTGGACCAGGGGTATAGGAGGCTAAACCCCTCTTGACCGCGTTCTTAGCCCTCTTTTGAGGGTCGAGAGGTCCCTTCCGTGCCCGTCCGGCACGTCGGGCCTCTTGAACCAAGGACAATTCATTGGTGGTGGTTGTCTGTGACAACCTGTAGGTATCACCCTAGCGGGTAACGGTGGCGCACGAGTTAGTGCGTTTTCCCCACGTGTGGGGAACGGATAAGGCTGCCGACAACGCCGTTCGGCGCTGTCGGAGCGGTTAACCATTGGGTAGGTACCCCCAAGGGCATCCACCTCCGAGTTCACGGAGCAGTCTACCTCTTCTAGAGGAGACGCCATAGCACCACTGAAGGTTTACATATGGAGGGCCAGAGGAACTGGAGTTGGAGTTCTCCAACAAAATTTTGTTTATTGCGTAAGCAAATAGTCTTAATGGTGGAGGATGTAACGGGGTTACATTTGAGTTACATTTAGTGTTGGTGTACATGAGAACACTACGGTTGAGGTCAGTATTGACCGGTTTGTAAGGTTTCGTACCATTGGTTATTTTAACCAATGAGGGCATGAGTCCTCGGTGTGGTGTTGTGTCAGCCATCCACGTGTCGGTACACAGGTGTGTACACTACATTTTAGCTAGGTACGAATTTGGAATATTCTACTTAGTATTACATATAGTTTATATTAGTTTAAAAAATTTAGGCTACTTAGATATTAAATATATTCAGTTTAAATTTCACTCTAAAGTGCAGACGCGCGACCTCGACCGGTCGCGCGTGCAGTGAGTGTCGTAGGTAAGAGGGAGCCCTCCCTTTTCATTACACCCCGTAAAGGGAACACAGACGTTAAGGCTAAGTAGTAAACCAACCCGGGAATCTTGGCACCGAGCAGGAGAACTCTCCTACTAAGCCCTTTACAAGGGCGTATCGGATAAGTAGCGGTAGCTACCGCTTTAAGGAAGAGTCTTCCTCTGTGCGCTAGCCGCACCGGGCGTATACACACCGTGCGTATACGCACCGGCTTGATGGGGTCCATGTTTGCGTCGACTGCGCGGATCGACTCGTTCTTAGGTCGAGTGAAGACCTTCAACGAAACTTACAGCCAAGCGATCTGGGAGTATACGCACTATCTAGTGCTTCCCGGTCGAGCACTACATGATCAAGGCCTGATATCGTTCCAGAGAAACCGAAAAAGGCGCCGGAGTCGGGCAGGCGAGGCCTGTCAGACCCTATGCCAGTTCGTTCTGGGAGGGATGCTGGCCCGCGAATGCGACCTCGACATCTTCTTATATCCTGTGGTTCTCCATATGGCCAAGCTTCGTGTTAAGAAAGCCGGGGTACAAGCTGACGACATCGTCTGGTACCCGGTCTTCATTGTGACAAGCCGGTCACAGACCTGAAGGACGCTTTGACCCAGATCGATCGGATAGAGCCCTGGCGCAATCAGTACCAGAACCATATCGGAGACCATCCGGCGCTGAGTATCGGCCGTCTGTGGGGTGATTGCGATTCTTGATGCGGCAGTTGTCTGACCAGATAATCCATAATACATGTCATCTTTCTTTCAAAATTCCTGATCACCTGATCACTTGATCAAATTTCATCTCTTTCTCCAAAATTGCACCAACACGTTATCACACACAGTTTCCATCCACATCGCGAAAATTATCACCACTTTCGTCACTCCACTACTCCAGTTCATCACAGTTCATCACAATAATTCACAATAATTCAGACCTTACACATATTCACACCGATCGATATACTAATCGGTGCTACTGTGTGTCTTGATCTTCATCTTCATGAGTATGCATCACTGCAAATCGATTCCGACTGACTCGTTCTCGCTCGAACTCTCGTAGCAGTGCTCCACAATTTAGATAAAGTTCGTCGATCCAAGTTGCTTCGTCATGATCCTTCCAGCGGACCAGATATTCTGGGTGGGTGCGACCGAAACGTGTCTTATTGACCGATCGGACATCCAGCAGCACCTTTTCCACCTCGAATTCTTCCTCCTCCAATGGCCTTTCCCAACTGTCCTCCGGCAGCAGAGCCTCATCGAAATCAAATCTCTCCGCTTCGTCCACCAGACAAGGCATTTTAGGCCGATCGGGGAATTCTCTGACCAGCTTCAGCTTGGACACGTGCACGATCGGAAAAACCTTGTAATCCGTGCCGATTGTGATCAGACGGGCATCATGCTCACCAATCAGCTCTGCTACACGGAAAGGACCGTGCCACATATGAGACAACTTCTTCACATAGCCTTCCTTGACCTGATCGAGGTAAAACCATATCCTCGCCCCTGGTTCAATACCATGAGTTCGGACCTGATCGTTATTTGGGTCTGCCCGATATTGTGTGGCCCGACGCAACTTTTCATTGACGACTTCTTTCGAATGCTGGTAATGCTTCTGAACCTGCATACGCCAACGACGGGCATCGCGATCGCGGGTCCTAGTGCAGCCGATCGGTATCGCCGCCTCAAGTGTCGATCGAGGGTCCCATCCATACGCCAGATAAAAAGGCGTTTCTCCTAGGACCCGATCGGTTGAAGGGTGAGTGCGAATACCAGTCTCTCTGCATACTCGTCCCAGTCACGTTGGTCCGGATCGGCCACATACATCTTGATCGCCCTTGTGATTGTCTGCACCATGCGTTCAGCCGATCCGTTCGTTTGCGGGAGATATGCCATCGTCGCGCTCTGCTTCTGGCCTAGCATGTTATTGAACGATCGGAACACCTCGGCCATAAAACCGGGTTCCCGATCGTGTCTGATAACTTCGCTGGCGCCGAAACTTCTGAATACGCATTCCTCGTAACTCTGGGCAATCTGCTCCGCAGACCGAGATGCACTAGCCTTTGCGATCCCCAGACTGAACAGGTCGATCTAGATCAGCAGCTCAGTGTTGCCGCGCGTCGATCTGGGCAGCCACGGTATGTGATCCATTTGCTATCACCTGGAAAGGGTAAGTAGCCTCGATATTCCGGGCGATCGGCCCTTGATTATCGGTCTGTCCTTTCCGGTTTCGCAATCTTTGCAACAGCCCACATATGTCTGCACGCTCCGAAAAAGTCCTCTCCTGTGAAAGTGGCCCTGATCTTGTGATATGTCCTGCCTGTGCCTTGATGTCCCCCTTCTAGACTCACATGGTAGTGATGAAGGACATCCGGCTGCAGCAACTCAGGGATCACCAGTTTCGCTAGTCGATCTCGATCGGCACTGTTTTGATCAATGTCACGGCAGTAATACAGCAATCCATTGTCGTCCACATCGTAACTGTCCGCGATCTTGGTACACCCTTTCGCCTGATCATTTGTTAACTTGGACAGTTCACCGCGCAGATAGGCCTTCAAGTTGACCATCCACTGTTCTTCGTCCTGCGCCTTGAGGATCCGTTCCGCCCTTAGCTGTTGTACAACGTACTCACTCAGCCTTTCCTTTGGGAACGATCGGCGAGACTTCCGAGTTCACGATCTAGTCGCCGCCATCACATGCACCTGATCAGGGCTGTCCTTGGACTTGATTAACTCCGGGAGCCTGTTTATGTTCATAAGTTCATGTAGAACGGCCTCCTCGGTGATCGTCGCCCTGATCTGGTCCCGCATGGATTGGGTCGCGAGGTGATCGGCGCTTCTGTTCCAATCCCGTTCACGTGCAAAAGCTGTGGTTGGGATAGTATTTCAGTGCCTTCATCACCCGATCATTCGGCAACTTCATCCGTGGTGTCTTACAGGCGATCTCCCCGGTGATCAGCCTTATGACTAGGTTGGAGTCACCACATATGATGATCCGCCCTTTCTTTTGTGATGACAGCAGATAGAGACATAGATGGAGTCCCCGATATTCCGCCTCGTTGACCGTTATGTCAGGCGTGAAATCGGCGGCGGCTGCTACTATAGACCACTGTGGTAACTTCTACAGTATGGCAATTTTGGAGCCGACCTTCTTCTTCACGCTAGCCGATCCGTCGAAACACAAGACCAGGAGTTCCTCACCCCGATCGACGATCGGCGGAGGCCGTAAGATTGACTGTCGAGGTTGCTTCCCTGGGGCAATCGCCATCAGAGCTTCATCCACTTCAGACCGAGGGGTGATACTGGCAGCCAATGTGCCAAATATCTCTTCCTCTCCCTTGGTGCACTTGTCGACCTCGAGGGACCACTGTGACAAGATAGCTGACCATCTGCCGAGCCGACCGTCCATCCCATTGGCTGTTAATAGCCACGCCAATGTCGACTTTCTCGAAAGAAACTTTACAGATCTGCCGACCAGTAGGTTCTAGCACACATCAAAAATCCGTAGTAAATCATGAACTTCCTTTTCGACGATCCCACAGTTGGCTTCGTTCGGCTTCAACGTTCGGCTCGTAGAGAGACTGGGTGGTACACTCCATCATGTTCTTGCACTAGAGTCGCCGAAATGGCCTACTTACTAGCATACACAATGACGATCGGCATTTTTTCCGGATCGAAGTGTCTGAGAGTCGGTGCCGTCGCGATCTTGGCCTTCGGCATACCGAAATCAACCTTTTCACGCTTCATGTGATCCTCTGCCTCCACCGGCGGAAAATCTGCAGGCAGATCGGAGTCGCAGCCTTCTCGTAAAGTTGCCCGATCTCCTTCGCGCAACATATGGTAGTCGACTCCCCGGAGCTCGTACAGCATGGCCACGTAGGCCACGAAGTCTTCAATGAAGCGGCTATCGTAATTTAGGCTCCCTAGGAAGGACTACATTGCCTTCAGAGATCTCGGAAACGAGAGGTTGATCAGTGACTCCAGGTCATTAGGATTAGCCTCCAACCCACTGATTGACACCATATGACCCAAATAGGCAACCTTGTACATGCCCCAAAAACTCTTCACAGCACGGATCGACAGGTTCCAGCGATCGCACGTCTCCAACAACCGTTCAACCTTCTCGCACAGATCGCTCCATGACGAGGCAGGGATCAGTATGTCGTCGATGTATGATCGCCTCCCCAGAACGGATGGTCTACTTTCCCGATCGGGTTCACCCTCTGTAAATACATCATGGTTTTTGGTGGGGTCCCGATCGGTACTGATCTTGAAGTTTCCATACAGTCCGTTGGCGATCAGCCTCTGGTAGATTTGGGGCGCGTTCTTCAAACCGAACGGCATACGGTTCGACTCGAACAGACCGAACGGCGTAACAAATGCGGAAATCTTGCGAGCCCGATCAGTCATCGAAACCACCCAAAATCCAATTGCCATATCCAGCGAGGAATACCATAGGGTCTTGTCCAGATCTTCCAGCAGATCGCTGATCAGCGGCATCGGGTACACCATTAGCTTGGTCAACCGATTTACCAACCGATAATCGATACACAACCTGATGTCGACGCCGCTCTTCTTGATCACAATCACGATCGGCGAGGCCCACGGCGAGGTCGACGGCTTAATAATCTTGGTAGCCAACAGTCCTTCAATCAGATCACACAATTTCTCACGGTACTGTGGCGCCACACGTCGACATCGCTGGGCGATCGGCTTGGCATCACCAACATCGATGTCACAGATCGCTCCGCGAGCAGCAGGACGTAAGGAGTTGCCTTTCCCGATAAGCAGATATTTCTTCTTCCATATGATCTTCTTAAGCTGATCGATCTGGTCGGGACTGTTGACATCCCGATCACCCACTTGTAGATCGTCCAAGGTGACTTCGGGCGGATCGGCAGACACTTCCGGGAGGACTGCCATCAGGCTCCAGCTCCTGAATGTACTGATCCCAGCCCTCATATATGCAAACTTGATCGTCTACTGGGTAATATCATCCAAACCGTCCTGGTCGGTTGCACACTGCTGTTCCCGATCGGAGGGCCGCTCCTCGACGACGTCGATCGGCTTAGACGCGCCATCGTGGTCCGCCCCAGATATCTCATGTTCCCCCTTTTCTGTTTCTGTTTCCCGCTCCTCTGTCGTCTGTTCTTGTGAAACCACCATGTTGACGAACCTTGGCTCATCTGCTTGATGGTCCACCGTGTCCGGCGACTGATGTGCCTTTCTTCGAACCAACATCTTCTTCGGGGTTACATAGCTGGGTCGTTCCACCATAGGTGAGGTATCTTCTTCCACCGGTCCATCATTGCTGACCAGATCGGTGGTCGCTTGGTATACCAAGTTCTGCCATTCGACATACCGTCTCGATCCGATCGAGACGATCCCTGCCTTTATTGGCACCTTCCCTTCCGCTAGCTACATGCCAACAATAGTATTGTTGTCGGGCGTAAGCGGCTTGTCACCGATATTAGTGAGTCGAACGTAATCAAAACGTCCGGTGCTCTTCACAAAGGTCGGCACCCACCGGTCGCCCCTGGTCACCCAATACTTCCTTGATCGAAAACCTTTATCGACCTGGGTATCAGCGGATTGGCCGACTGGAATGGTGACATCTTGATCTCACCTGACCAGATCGGTGTGTGATCCGTATAGGGGCCGCCGACCAGCTAACTGGATCTGGACCTCATCCGGGAGTGTAAGCACTCCATGAGACAGATCTAGACGAACAACCGCTGGCACCATAAAATACATGCCTAACAGGGCATCCTGGCCGGCCAGCTTGCCAACCCAAGCGCTGAAGAAGTAAACCAACGAACCCGATAGGGTGATCTTCACGCGCGTCCTTCCTTCGGTCATGTAATAATTTTCCCCAATTCCAACGCATTCTTGTATCTGGGTATAGTCTATACGACATCCGACCTTACGAGCAAAGGCGGAGTCGATAATGGACAATCTGCCGCAGATGTAGAATAACATCGTCGCTTTCTGGTTGTTGAGCTTACCACAGGCTTTCGTCTGCTTAAACCATTTGTCGGGGGCATGATACTTCCAGTATCCGCGAGACTCCCCAGGCAGCAGATAGACTGCATGACCACCTTCTATCGGGAATATTCATCGGTCGTGAGATTGTAGACCGGATGATCCCGATCGACGCAATTGAGAACAGAACATGTATTGTCGGTTTTATTCTCCTTGCCGACATATGCATAGATTCCAAACGTAGATCGCTCGGCTCGATCTAGATTCCAACATGACGAGCGTCCTAGTTTAACGTCTTTTTCACGTCAGGTGGAAGCATCCCCGCGTGCTTATCCGGCACATACCACTTGCGCATCAGATTGAAAAAACTCTTCAATCTTGCACTAGCCGTCCTCGTGGATCTCTCCACATGAATTTCACACGAAAAGGCAGAGATCGGTGGGGTGGCCACGTCTTTCGCACTTCTTGCATATTAATTTCTTCCAGCAGTTTCCACCGTCATGCTTGCTCGACCCCAGTGAGAAAACTTCTTGCGAGGTCGGTCCGGGTCAGACTTGTTCCCACTCCCGCCCTTCCGATCTTCCTGGTTAGGCGTCGATCTGGTTCTTGGGGCAGGTTCCGTGATAAAGACGTGGCGATACTGGTCCTCATCCGACTCCCGACTGGACAGGCCGCTACTTTCCTCTTCCGACCCAGTGCTGTCTTCAGTTCAATCGCCTTGACAGAACGGGCCGATCTGGTTAAGGGCCTCTTCACAGGGTCGGTCTGGGTCTTCGATCTGTAGCGACCCGATCCAACGGCGACCTCGCCCTCATACTGCGCGAGTGTTGCAGCGTCCGCAACGTCTGATCCACTTCCGTCACATCCTTTAGGCGCAGCAGAGTGAGCTGATCTGCCAGCTCTTGGTCATCCAGGGTACTACTATAGTTTCCCACGTGCTCCATAGCGGGACCGGTCGGCGGGCTGCCTTCCTTATTCACTATTCCGGCGCGAATTGCGGCCACGTTCAAACGGTGCAAGTACTCAGTCGGAGTCTCGTCGCCCCGCTTCTGCATATGGTGGTACTTGCGGGAGGTAGAAAATCTGGAGTTGCAGTACTGCCCCTCAAATTCTGAACATATCAGATCCCAGTCAGATCGGACATCCCGACCCAACTGTTGGATCCAGTTCGCAGACGGTCCTTTCAGCAGATACCTAAAGATCAGACACCGTTCAGTTTTTTGATGTCTGATATTGAAGATAATGTCTTCCGTGCATGCGTCTACGTTTACTAATGGGGATCGATTAATTGAGTGATGAACACTTGATGGAAGGTGGTAAGTATGCGTGCAGCAACTTAAACTTACAATCGCACTGCAGCCGAAGTGGTTAGTGCCGGGGTTTGATCTCTGATCACTTGGCTGGGGTTCGATTCCCACAATGGTAAAGTTGAATACGGTAACTGGTGTTTAGGGTTCACCAGGACTTCGTCCCCCCCCCCCGAAGTTACGTCCCCTTCCATCTTTTATATTTTTCGGTTATGTCCTTACATTGAAGTTGAAGTTGAAGTCGCCACAACGTTTCTACTTAGTAATTACTATAGGCAAACCAACCAATTGCAGATAGGTAAAAATAAGTGGCTAGGATCAATAACAGTTAATTCACATGAATAAATCTCACTTTTAGTTTTGCAGCCTCGACTTCAAGCCGCCTTCATCTTTCCTATCATTTCCTTCGCTATTAAAATCTGATCCCGTAGGAAAGCAGACTTGACCCCACCAAACCACGACCTGGCTTGCTCTTCTTCGGCGTCCTTGCCAGTAAAGTCCTTGAGATCAGTGGTAGCAGCCATACGAATACGTGGGATCGCGGCAGATACGAGATCAAATGCGGTAGTAGAGTCTAGGTTAGCCTTACGCGTTCTGCCCGCCCCTGCACCGTCTGACCCATAGTGGTCATCCGGATCGCCGACCGACCCATAGTGGTCATCCGGATCGCCGACCGACTCCATGTCATAATCGCTATTCTTGCTCGATCGGCGCGGTCGGGCTCGATGCGGCTTGCGTCTTCCTCTGCCAACTAGTTTGCCACCTCGGTTAGCCTTATCAGTTGATGCCACTGACTCCATGTCCACATCCCGGCAGATATTGAAATTTTGCCGGGCAGATCGGTCCTGGGCATGCGGGCGCGGAGGCGATCGGTATCGATCTCCCATTAGACGCTCCATCATTGCCTCAAACATGGCTTGGACGTTAGCTTCGGTCATGGGCAACGTGTTGGTATCCTCCTTTGGACGTACTGAAGCCTGTGGGGGCTCCTGGGGCCCCGACCGGCATGCAGCCCATGCTGCCGCACGTCCTTTTTATGCTCCCATGGGGTATGATCTGCCCCTATGGTCATCCGCTCAACACCGACCTCCAACTCCGATGAGCTATTAGAGGCAGGTGGAGACTGATACAGCGACTTATCATCGGAGCACACATCATCGTATGCTTCCGTGGCCTCAGCGGCCTTCAATGCCACGGGGGTAGTTGGGCGGCGAAACGCCCCCACCAACGGCACCAATTGATCATGGAGGGTCTCCATCTCCATCTACAGCTTCCAAGTGTCCAGATCGAACAGTTTCTGCACGTTGGCGAGGTTTTCGCACTTTTATGCCGACCTCAGCCAACATCACCAGCAGGTTCTTCACCAATAGCAACGGCCGATCGCTTTGGATCGGCTCGGTGGTGGGTACGAAAAGGCGATCGGGGATCTGGAGGTTTAAGATCTGCATGACCTGATCTTCACGAATAAATCGCTTTTACTCGTGGATGTAATACATCCTGGTCAGGTCTTCTTCCTTGATAACCCCATCCCCGACCTGCAACTTTTCTTCCAAGTCGTCTTCATCGGATGACATTCTGAGCCTCTGTTTGGGGACCTTGGGAAAATGGATCGGATCGTTCCGATCAGCCTCCAAGTCGTTTTCATCTTTTATCTTTTTATCAAAACGTTCATTTAAATGCATAAGATCAGGAAAAAACTCCTGATCCTTTCCGGAACTATAGCAAGACTTGCTATAGTCCCGATCGGCTCCGGTGTGAGCCTTATGGGGAGGGAAAACTTATTAATCCCGATCTGGTCCTCCACCCGGCCAGATCGGACATCGCCATCCTTATCGACAACGATAACATCAGGCGATAGCAGTTCCTTATGTCCTCTCCAGAACGATTCCACATTCAATTCATTGTAATCAATTATTTGCTGAATATCGCTGCGGTAATATCCACGATCACCAAGTGATCCGGGCACGCGCACCATTGTGGTGGAGTCAAGTTCAAAATCGAACACCGTTGTGTCGAGAACCTGACCACCATCGTGCCTGGCCTTCCAACTTACGCGGGGGGGTACCCGCAAACCTTCGTCTTCGATCCGATCGGATCGTCCGCTGCTGTCAGACGATCGATCATCAACACAGGACTCCCGGTACGATTTATTCTTCATCTCACCTTGTGTACCCGATGGATTGGGCCGGTAACACATTTGGTGGATCGGTTCTGGGAATTGACTGGTGGTATAAATGTGGTAGACGGTGCTGGGTAGTGTACCCTGGGCGGAACTCTTCACCCTGGGTACGGGCAGACCAGTTATACTCCAAGTAAATATACTTCAAAGGGCAGATCGCTCAATCTATCGTAGATCCTAACCAATACGAGAATAAAAGTCCAATACTCCAATATAGAGATCCAATGAGAACGTTATATACTCCACGAACGATAACTCTACATAACAATCCAAAAGACTTAATAACACGTTCCAAACGTGCGCAACTTAAACTTGAGAGGTCGACCAAAGTGCACTCCAGTCGAGGGACTTCCGGCGGCCAAGTGCGTCTGTGACGCGTCCCGGCCGGGTATAATGAGCGGGGGTTATTCGACCCTACGCTCCCAAAACACTCTGCGGTGTGCAGAGGCGACTCATGTGCAAGCGAAACTACCCCCGGTTGAGTTAGAGGTCCAACAATTAAGTCGTAAAGCTAGAAACGCTCTTCTTAGACGAAGCCAAAACCAAAACCTTTTCCCAGCTAACTACCTAACCCCTATAGTCCCCAATATGTACCAAACATGAAAATATGTAGTACACGCAATCTCATCTGACTTACCCAAATCCGTGTTCTTGACACCCCTTGCACATGACCGGCTTAAAAGCCTCCTGGATTTCCACCAATCCGATCGCCGATAGGCCGATCGGTATGCTGCTGACCGGAAACGACCAAAATTCTTGGGTCCGCTTCGCCATATCATCATAGGACGCCAGATCCGATTTTTGCATCTCCATCCCACCTTGTGTACCCGATGGAATGGGCTGGTTACACACTTGGTGGACCGCTGCTTGGTGGAGACTTTAGAGAAAATCGATATGAATGTACCACTTCTGGGGTACTGATCCAAATTCCAACGAAAGATAATGCGAACTAGCCGATCTGCAAACGAAGCGGAAATCTTCACTCCGAATGCGATTAAATCTGGCACTTGACCTCCCGAGGCAGTGAGTAATCCAGCCAATAGTAAATCCTGCCACTTGATTGCAGAGCAATGAGTAACCCAGACAATAAATATTTCTGGCAGTTGATCGCAGATCGCGATGAGTAATCCAGCCATTCCTGGGACTTGATCGAAGCAGATCGCGATGAGTAATCCTTCAAAAGCTCTGTCCTGGCCGGGCTTAATGAGAGAGAAGGGACCCTGTTAACTTTCTGCTCCCAATGACTCCGATCGGAGCGGCGACTTTGGCAACCCAATGTAATACGAACACTATATTTAATAAACCAATTAAATCCAACATGTAAACTATATGTAAACCGTGTGCCTTACCTCAAATCTGCGTACAAAACACTCCAAGCACACGATTGACCTAAAATAGTCAGTCCTTTCAGCCAACACAATCGATCCGCCTTGAAAACTTGTACACCGGTACAAACTGATCAATAATTTTCAATAGCACTTCACCACAGTGACTCCAAGGTAAGACAAAGTAAACCAAAATGAGTGAACAGTAAAACGAAAAATAATAAACTCTATTGCACGTAAATTATACCCACAAGCGAAATCTCCACAGAGTAACGTGATCACGACAATTCCGCACTCCACAAACAACCCCTTTCCACTCCGATAGAACAAGGAAAAATGTACTTCGTTAATTTGTGTACTCGCGTACTACACGTAAAATTATGAAGCGGCTATATTAGAGCTAAGTATAAACTTAATCTAACAAAATGTATATATAGATTTGGGTAACACCAAAAATGATATTTGATGTTACCCATATTCCCTTTTACTGAAAAGTCCCAATGACCCAAATGCGTCCGACTCGTGTCGTGGCCGAAATGCGGGTCCTTTCAACAACTGGCACATCGAATAATTATGATTGTCGTGGATCGTGTGTCCAGCAAACGTCGACGAATAGATAATTTTGACAATGACTCGAAAAAGACGTCCGTTCTACACAACACTGAGAGCATAGCAATCGAAGAGCTGTATTTGATAAATAATCATTCTAATGGAATTGGCGCATGTAGGTAACATCAAAGAACGCTAATGGAGTGTATCCGACGTGTTCGCTGTCACTAATCGTCGTCGAGGCGTACTGCTACGTACACGTTCCAGATACCTTGAGAGTACTGATGCGCGTAGTTCCACAACAAGACGAAATCAGAGAAGTGTAACAGTAATAAAACGTAAATAAACTTTTTTATCCACGTTATATCCACTTCTCAATCCACTTCAATCGAAACGAGACCGTAACAAACTCCACACTCCATACTCCACGAAACAGAGAAACTTCCAGCTGTAAAGACAGCGTATTTTGCTCCACTCCAACACTTGCGTGAGATAAGTCAAAATTCAAAGTGATTTTATTAGAATTATGATTAAGACTTAAACTAATAATATGCATATATGTAATTCGGTGTACCTAACGTAAGTTTTTTACACCACACCATGATTTCATCGAAACGTCGTCAAACACCAATTCATGCGACGCGTGGTGCTGCTGGAATTGCGCGCCCTTCCAACACTCCTTCTCGACTTTCCGCAGAAATCCGCTTCCGCCATCTCCATCGCCATCTGTCCAATACCTCGCTCCATACCTTTCAGCTTCTCCGGACCCATTCCCTTCGTGTAAATATCAGCCAACACAGTATCCGTAGGTTCGTACTCAGCTTTAATTAATCCATCTTGACCTTTCCAAACCAAAAAAATTACTGGTACATCAATATGTTTCGTCCTCGACGTTTTTTTATCACCACAGATCGTCCTTATTGCCTCTTGATTATAATATCGTAGAGTCATCGGAAGCATCACTTGGATTGCATGGCCATCTCTTTCAAACCAATGAGATCGCACTCAACCACCAATGCTACGTAAAGCTCTGCCTGCATGGTAGACAGCGACACGCACGACTGTCGCTTGCATACCCAATACACAACGTTTCTTTCCATGATCACGAGCCCTCCGCTTGTAGACTTTAGATTATCCTGTGAACCTCCAAAATCCGCATAACAATATCCAGAAATCACGAATTCATTACTTCCTTTCCTTTCGATTTAGGATCGATTTCCATGCGTAACTTCATTCCAGATGCCGCCTTCAAAAAACGCAAAATTCTTTTCGCCGTTTCGTTGGCGCATGCGCCCTGCGCTTGGCCTTATGCACTGCATACGTAATATCCGGCCTCAAACAGCGGGAAATCCACAGCATGCTACCATTCAGCGATCGAAAATTCTTGATCGACGGTTCACCGTCGCTGACACCATTTTTCAATAGCTCCTGCACTTTCAATGCTTAGTTTTCATACTCGTTACATATTGGAGCCTTGACTCCATTCGAATTTTCCATACGATACGTTAGAAGTAGGTTAATAATGACCTTTTGGTCAAAAAAATAACCATTTTTTTCATCATAATTCACGCGCATACCCAAAAAATTTGAAAATTGCCCGAGATTTTTAATCTCTAAGTCTTCCAATTCCTTGAAAAATTCTTAACTCACTCCTCCTTGGTCCCCGTGACCAACAAATTGTCAACTTAAACGCCTACAACCACAGTGTCTCCATCAAACTTCTTGAAATATAAACATCCGTCCGTGAAACTTTGCTTGTAGCCACGATCGATTAACTTCGAAAGCAACAATCGGTTTCACTGTCGTCCAGATTGCTTTAACCCGTATAGAGTTTTCTTCAACTTTAAAACATCTTCCCGCACGTTTCCAACTTTAAATCATCCAACTTTACTTCTTCGATGTCCATACCACTCGTCGTGTATAGATAAATGTCATGCTCATCCTCCAACACCTTTACGTATGCGTTTGGGATGTCTCCATACATCGCTTGTACCTTCCACTTTCGTGCGAGCGTCAAGATAAACAGAACTGTAGACATCTCTATGTCTGCGACGAATGTGAGCTCAAAGTCGACCCCGAATCGCTGATCGTTTCCGCAGGCCAATAGTCTTGCCTTGTAGCGTTCCAATTCGCCGTTTGAATCAGTCTTTACCTTGTGTACCCACTTGGTATGTACTGGCTTCGCGTCGACCGGTTTCTTTAAGACATCCCAGACTTGATTTATTTCCAACGCTGTGATTTCAATCTTTCACCGCTTGAATCCATTTGTCGCGGTCCTTGCGATTTATCGCATCCATGTAGTTCCTTGGATCGGCTTCAATGATTAAATTTACTTCTCGACGCTTCTTTTCTTCACTATTTTCTTCAACATTTTGCTCTTCTTCCTTACTTTCGGCGTATTGACGCGTGACGTGTCGACCCCTCGGCCAACGCGGCTTCTTGCTATTTTTATTTTTCGCTGCTTACTTAGCAAAATCTTGACCTTTTACGCTGTCGCTTTCTTCGACCTTTTATTCCCTTGACACGCGTGCATCTCCTTCTGATTTTGGCTTCCCTGTTGAGCTGCGCTTCCGTCATCATCCGTTAACTCATCCCTGAGTTGCCGATTCTGCACTTCAGTCTATGTATCGACGTTCTTTACGTGCAGCGTCTCCGTCACCTTCTTCTTGCGCTTGAGAAAGACCTTGAAATCCTTGGTTTCTTCGCTCTTCCCTATTATGACGCCAATTTGCGCACGATGCGACAAAGTATTGGTCCTCGGATTTCTGTACACCGTACATGGGGAACCAAACGTGACAATCTCCCCGAGATTGGGCTTGACGCCTGTAAGCACTTCTACTGGCGACATCCGCCTGGTATTCACGCTTGTCGGGGTCCGATTCAGCACGTACGCTGCATTTTCGGCTGTATCACCCCAGAAAGACAAATTGAGACCAATTCCAAACAGCATGCACCGGGCCATATTCATCACGGTCCGATGCCAGCGCTATGCTTTGCCATTTCTGGCCTGGTTACCAGCTTCGCTCACTTGCCTTGCAATTCCGGTACTTCTGCAGAAGTAATCAACTGCATTGTATTCAGCGCCGCCGGCTGTCCTTAAGACGTGTATCTTGCAATTAAATTTACGTTCGTAAAAACGCCAGTAAATGCTCGAACTTCTTGGACGCCATATCTTTCGACTTCGCCAAGAAAATCTGCACATAGTTGCTCTTGTAGTCTATGAATCTCACGAGATACCTGTTCCCCAACCGATCTCTGGGTGTAATCGTCCACTTGATATCCAAACAGATCACGCCGCCTATACTATCGATCGGCGCATTTTTGCCGGTATCCTTCTTCGGTTGCTTGTTCTTCAACTGTTTTCCGTGAGCGCACGTAACACAGTGCGTCGCGTAAAATCCGTAGTGTTGATCCCATACAGGGTATCCTTTGACAATGAAATGATAGTTTCATAGTTGAGATGTTCCATACGAGAGTGGAAATGCATAAACGTTCCACTCTGGACATCTATATCGACCATGAAGTCAGCGCCATTTAAACCGCTACTGACATAACCATGTCGCGGTACACCATTTTTGGTCGATCGACCGTACCATCAATAGTCAGGACATTGCTGTCCATGTCAACTTTCACGATCCCTACACCGGAATCGCGTCTTACCAGCGTTCTATTTCCAACCACAAACGAAAGTATAAAACTACCCTCCTCAAATATGCCGTACGAGAATATATTTCTGGTTAAACCTTCCACATGTGGTGGAGCGGCTGGCCAAATTTTGAGGCTTGGACAGTAGTTCCCACAGCGCCCGGACTACCGACTAACGAAGGGTGTCCTCCGGTTATCCTGTGACAGGCCTATGTATTGCTCACCTTGTGTACCCGACCGTTTGGGCGTGGGTCGCTCTCCAGGTGAATGGGACGTAGATCAATGCAATTCCGATGCAGATAGAGTGAATTCGTAGCACATCGAAGGGTGTCGATCAGGTGCAAAATCGAAGATTCGAGATCGCGGGGAAAACTGGGGATTAAATATCACAGACCGCAGATCGACAGTGTCGATCTAGTGGTAATCAGCGAAGGGGTACTTCATCACGTGGCGGACGTCTTCACCACTTGATCGCCGAGCCTCTTAAGCCTAGATTGCTTAGGAAATACCCAATATATTATGTATTCTTAGCCTAAACTTAATAGGAAGGAGGTCTATCCGCACTTTCTATGTGCAGATCGACGGATTTCACAAAATCCACCTAGATTTCCCAAGGCGCTCTTAAAGCAGCCAAACTTCTAGAGGAAAGATGCCAACCAATGGGGGAAGAGGTGAGAACACTTAGCTCGATCACCCTCCCGATAACCTTTCCACAAAGGGGCCACTGACACAGCGGGCGGAGTTGAAGGCGAGTTTGCCGGTGGGCCAAAACGTGCACTACGTGCTCCCGCCCGGGAAGTGTAGAGGTGCGTATGTAATGAAACGGAGGCGCGAGGTGATCACGCCGTCCCAATCGATGATCTTGCTGATCGGACGCAAAAGGATAACTATATTATTGCTTATATCCTAAAATCAACCAATTAACTAATATCAACCAATCATTTCTACCCATCCTGATATTCTCCATCGACCAATCAAGGTGATATATCACCCGGCTGTCCCTTGCCATCGTGTACTTGTACCCTGCGTCGCTTCTGCTCAGGATGGCCCTTCCATGTTCGCGACAGTGGGCCCCAAATCTCCTATGCGCTTCTCCACAGCCACCCTTGAGCCTCGTCCCAGACGTACTGCGGTTGGGGAGGGGGTCGATCATGTCGTTGCCAACCATCGATCATTCCTTTCTCCCATCTGGTCATGATCGATCATGCCGTGGCCACCCATCCCTTTCTACGATCTGGTCATTATCGACCATGTCGTTGCTACACATCGATCATGTCATCATCGATCATGTCATTGCCACCCATCGATCAGGTCTTCGTCGATCTGGTCGTCGTGATCATTCATTTCCACATTTTTGACAAGATGAAATCGATCATGGATGGTAGCTCATCCCTTGATCGATCCGAGGCCGACGATCTGATCTCGGCGATAAACCAGTTCTTCGCGCATCAAGAATAGATACGCGCGTAATAAGAGGAGATCTTCACGTTGACGGACTCGCTATCGGTGCTTGAGGACTCTGTGCAGATGCTGCAGAAGTCCAACGCACGTCTTTCCCGAAAACTCGCTGATCGCGAGCAGCAGATCAAGTGGTCCCTTGAAAAGGCTGCGCCTTTGCGCGATCATGTCCTTGCGACTGTCAACGGGCTCCAGGCCAATGTGAAGACCGCCGAGGGAACCATATCGGAGCAACACAGTCGGATCCACGATCTGGAGGGTGGTCATGATCGGGATCGGTATCGGCTATCAGTCCAATCGGAAACCATCGATCATCAGGCGCAGGAGATCTCGCGCCTTGAGGAACTCCAAGATCGAACAACGCTCGACCAACTCCGTCAACGCTTGGGCATGATGCAACGAGAGCGCGACCATGCCGTCTCGAAGAACAAGCGTCTAACCGAGAGGGTGGTTAAGCTCACATCCAAGTCCAGCAGGCGAAAAAACCAACGTGATCGCATCCAGGCGGAGAATGAAGCTAATCTTGTCAAAATGAAAGAATTCGCCGCTTCCTGAGCCAAGGTTGAAGAGCTATCTGTACGCCTCGATGAGGTGTCGATCAGAAATGCCGAGATGGAGGATCTACGTGACCAGAATTCCAAGTTGGAGGCAGAAGTTTCGATGGCGCGGCGCCGCCTTGGTCACCAAGATTATCCGTTACGTTATCTTCAGTCGATATCAGCAGATCGTGACGTACTGCGCGACGAGTTGCAACGCGCTCAGGACGAAGATGCGCGATTGCGTTTGCAACATTCACACATCCAATCCATTTTGACTGGGGATTCATTACACATGCAGATCTACCAGAGTACAGGCGCCCCTTGTGTAGGTCCTCATCAGGCTGCAAGATCGTCTGCTGATTTTCAGGGCGATTCGTCAGAAAATTCCGTTATTCGGCCAACTTCTTCGCCCCAGAAACGCGCTCGGCGTTCACAATTTACTCCTCGGTCCAAGCGGCAACGTTGAGTTTCTCCTATTCCAGAGGAGAATGGATCGTCGGATGATGATCGTCCGTTTAGTCCCGATCAGCCGGATAATGATTAAGGCGGTTCTTCTCCATCGATCAGCACGCAGAATTTGTCCAACCCCACACTCAGCGAGCTCTAGTGTGAATATTCGATCGATCAAGACTTTTCTGGGTTTCTCTTCCCTCGCACGCCTTGATCAGAGCATCACAATTCAGATCTGCCTCGTCTACCCATGACGGCTCATCGTAACCCTTCCAGTAAACTTGATATCGCGTAACGTTCTGTCATACCTAATCTTTCGACCAGATCGGACATGATAATGCGATCAATTTCAAATTATTCCGGCTCCAGGGTCATTTCCCAGCTGTCTTCGAGTAAAAGCTTCATCTAAATCAAAACGATCTTCCACCCCAGCTGCTGGCACAGTAGTAGGTCGATCTGTAAATTCTTTGACCAATTTCAACTCGGATATGTGTACTACTGGAAATATGCGATAGTCGGTGTCGGCCTAAATCAATCTCACAGCATGTTCACCGATCACCTCATCAACTCTGAAAGGTCCATGCCACATATGCGCCAGTTTCTTCGCGAACCCTTCTTTCACCCGATCGAGGTATAACAAAAAAAACTCGATCCGGGCTCGATCTTGTAAGGTGACACTTGATCATTATGCTTTTCATCCCTATCAGCCATGGCTTGGTGCAATAGAGCACTCACTTGATCACGGGCGTAACGGCAGTCTTTCTGAAGCCTATATCTCCACCGACGAGCATCACGATCTTTACACCGAATTCCACCAAGTTGCAGCGTTGATTCCAACGATGATCGCGGATCCCACCCATAGGCAAAGTAAAATGGTGTATCTCCACAGATTCGATCAGGGGTCGAATTTAATGCAAATACCAATCGTGCTTCATACGAGCTCCAATCCTTCTGACCGATGTCAGATACATAGATCTTGATTGCTCGCGTGATTCTTTGCACCATTCATTCCGCCTTGCCGTTCGCTTGTGGACAGTACGCCATAGTGTCACTCTGTCGTTGTCCCACGATCTTGTTGAACGCACGAAATCCTTCAGACATAAAACCGGGTTCTAGATCATGCCTGATCACCTCACTAGCTCGAAATCGACGAAATGCACACTCTTCCTAATTTTCGGCGACTTTCTGTGCTGTACGAGACGATACAGCTTTCGTGATCACCATACCCGTAAACAGATCTGTCCAGATCAGAAATTCAGTATGCCCATCAGTTGATCGGGGAACGACGGGATATGATCCATAGCTATCACTTGAAATGGGTACGTAGATTCAATATTTTCCCGGCAACATATCCTAGATCGTAGGCTGGCCCTTCCCCGTCTCAAGCATTGCCCAGAAAATCTTGCACGCTACGATATAAACCACGCCAATGAAAATGTCGCTTGATCCGCTGATTTGTACGCTCTATACCCTGGTTTCCTCCTTCCAAACTCACATGATAATGGTGGAGGACATCCGCATGTAGGGTCTCAGGTAGAATCAGCTTGATCAAGGAGTACCGATCATCTTGATTTTCTCGGTCACAGCTTGTTTTTCCTTTAGCCATATTTCCACAGTAGATTAACAACCCTTGATGATCCACATCATAGTTGTCGGCGATTTTCGCGCAATATTTCATCACCTCGTCTATGCTCAATTGTGAAATGTTACCATGCAAGTAACTCCGCAAATCACAGATCCACTTCTCTACGTCTTGTGCCTCTTTAACACATTCCACCCTTATCCCTTTTATGGACACTTCGGGCCACGCCGACGGCCGCGTTTGACGAAGATTACGTGATCGTCTCGTCACCAGCACTTGCGGTGAAGTGGGATCTTCCTTCGAAGTGATCACGTCAGACAATCTGTTGAGATCAGCTAATTTGTCCAGTTGGTGATCATCGACAATTCATACCGCGTTCCATCCCGCATGGCCGTACTGGTGATGATACCGGCACTCTTGTTCCACTCCCTTTTTACGTGCGGCAGATCGTGATCAGCCATTCACGACGGAGTTTTAAGGCACCCCGCTGCAATACTTGTAGTCGGAGTGCTTTGCACTCTATTTCGCCACGCATTTGCCGGATTACTAAATTCGAATCATCACACACGATCATCCTTCCTTTGGGATATCTCGACAGTAAGTCCAAACATAAAAGCAATCCATGGTATTCAGCTTCATTCACCGTGATATCAGGTGCATGATCAGCAACCGTGAACATGATATTCCACTCCAGCAATTTCCACACAATAGCACCAAACGCACCAACACATCGCTTAACACTTGCAGATCCATCGAAACTGATCACTTATCGATCTTCGCCTTTCTCAACCGTGGAGGTGGCACTTCAATCATCTTTCGAGGTTGCTTTTTCGGTGCAATCGCGATCAGGGCTTCATCAATTTCGGTGCGAGGGGTGATACTTTCGGCTAAAGCCACTAGTACCTCCTCTTCTCCATGCACACACTTCTTGATCTCCAAGTCCCATTGTGACAAGATCGGAGCCCATTTCTCCAATCGTCCGTCTAGCCCGTTGGATGTTAACAACATCTTCAACGTAGACCGACGTGACAGGACAGTGATTGACTTTCCGACCAACGTCGTAAAAAAGACGTCCAGAATTCGCAGAAGAGCCAAAACTTCCTCTTCTACGGGCTGTAATTAAGCTCACCGCTCTTCATTATCCGTCTCGCAAATGCGACGGGGCAATATACTTGATCATTCTCTTGCACTAGCGCGGCAGAGACTTCCCACTTGCTGGCATAAACCACGATCACCGGTGTTTTGGCTTGATCGAAATGGAGTAGGGTTGGGGCTGACGCGATCTTCGCCTTCAGAATACTGAATGCCACTTTCGCCCTGATCAATCGATCATCTTCGCGATCCGGACTCTCGTTGATCGATTATTGACCCTTTAATTCTTGATAGCCCGTTTCTCGTAACTCATAGAGTACAGCAGCATAGATCGCGAAGTCTTCAACAAATCTACGATAGTAATTCAGACTCTCCGAAAACGATTGCATAGCACGCAAAGTACCAGGAAAAGGAAATCGATCAGATCTTCCAAATTCTTCGGATTTGTTTCCAAACCACGGCAAGAGACGTGATGTCCTAAATAAGTAACTTCACTTCGCCCCCAGTACAATTTATCCACGCTGATCGACAAGTTCCACTCGTCCCACTTTTCCAATAGATTCCGCACTTAATCACACAAGATCGTCCATGTAGGTGCAGGGATCAAAATATCATCGGTATATGATCGTCGTTGCAACACAGACGGGCCTTGTGCTTGATCAGTTTCTCCCGTGGTAAAAACATCAGTTAACGTGGCTAGATCAAAACCGTCCTTAACCTTGAGATACCCATACAATGCATTATCGATGAACCGCTGATAGATTTGCGGAGCATTCTTTAGGCCAAAGCGCATCCGATTCCATTCAAACAATCCAAACGCGGTAACAAAAGCCGAAATATGACGTGCTTGATCGGTCATAGACACGACCCAAAAACCACTTGCCATATCCAAAGAGCAAAAACACAACGCCTTATCCAAATCTTCGAGCAGATCAGAGATCAGGGGAATTGGGTACACCATCAAACGCGTGAGTTGATTCACCGCGCGATAAGTGATGCATAATCGAATACCAAACCCATTTTTCTTCACGATGATCACTATAGGTGATGCCGAGGGTGGAGTAGATGGTTGGATGATCTTCGTTGTCAATAGCCCTGTGGTGGAGCGGCTGATGAAAGTTTTTGACGCTTGATAGGGCGTTAGCACATCGCCCGGACTGCAGATTAACGAAGGGGGCCATCCGGTTGTCTCTTGACTGCTTGGGTTCCTGCTCACTTTGTGTACCCGATGGCTTTGGGCGTGGGTCGCTCTCCAGGTGGCGGGGATGGCACGCTGCATTTCCTTGTTGCAAGATTGGGTTGACTTGTGATGAAGAGACTGTTGCGATCAGGCTTGATCAAACTTGGTCAGGCTTGATCAGGCGCAAATAGTTGATGATCAGGGCCTCTGGTAGTTGATCAGGGTTGATCAGAGCCAATAATCAAAATTCAGATCGTGATCGACCTGATCGAACTGATCGGTCTGATCGGTCTGATCGATTTAGTCGATCAGAAACTAGTTCGCGCGAGTTGCGAGCGAATCAACGCGGGTTGCAAGTTGCAGAGTGTCGATCAGATGTTGACCGGCGAAGGGGTACTTGATCAGGAAGCGGAAGTATTCACTACCCGATCACGGAGCCTCTACTCTTGATCAGCTAATAGAATACCCAAAATAACTGTATTCTTAGCCTAGACCTACGAGGGGGGGGGGTAAATTTCACTAAATCCACCTAGAGTTCCCGTGAATGCGCTTACAGCAGCCGAAATCTAGGGGCCAAACGTGAACCAAACGGGGAAGAGGTGAGGGCGCTGCTCAATCACGTTCCCAAGACCAAAAACCTTTAAGAGAATAACAGCTGACACAGCGGGCGGAGTTGCGGGGTGATTTATCACACTCTACGCCTACCGGTGGGCCAAAAACGCACCCAGTGCTCCCGCCCGGGACGTAGAGGTATTTAATAGTTAGGTAGGCGCAAAGGTACCTTCCCTGAAACGATCTGCTCGATCGTATGCAAAAGGAGAATTTTATTATTGCTTAAATCCTAAAAACTACCAATTATCTAGTATCCACCAATCAGAACTACCCATTCCAGCGTCCTCCGTCGACCAGTACGATCTGATTTATCAGTCGTTCTTCGATGTTCGTTGCTGTTCGTTGAGTACCTGTATGTAACCGTCCCATCCCGTCTATTTCCTGTCTATGTTCACCACGGTTGTACACGCAACTCTATACACGGTGGTACACACAATCGTACACGATTGCGTACCATATTTGTGTCCGCAGTCAGGCCCTTAATTAGGCCCATAATTAAGCCCTTACTTAGGACCAATTTTATGGCACACTTTACCACAGCCGCCCCCGAGCCTCTTCCGAGCCGTACAGCGGTTGGGGCGAGGGTCGAGCATGCCTTTGTCTACCGTAGATCATGCCAGCGTTGGTCGTGTTGTCCACACCCATCAATCATAACATCATCGATCAGGCGATCAGCACCCATCAATCTGACATTTCTCCCGCCGATCAGGTCCCAATCGATCAGGCCGTTACCGGTAGTGGTATGCCCCTTGCGATCAAACGTCCATCCTCCACCAACCGTGACATCAGCGATCAGGCTCTCTCGATCAGGCATTTCTTCATTTCCATCATGCAAGCGATAACGGACGACACTCCAGCGAACGCCACCAACGCTCCTGCCCTGTATCGGGCCGCGGCTGATCAGGCGATCGCCGCAATCAATCAGGCTTACAGCTTACAAGAGACCCTCCACGGGCGCGATGAACAGATCACCGTGTTATCCGACTCTTTCGCGATGAGCGAAGACACTATCGCGATTCTTCGACGGCAACTCACTCGTGCCAAACGTGCCGTGGTGGAACGAGATGCCGAGATCAAGCGGTCCGCGATTAAGCCATTGCGTGACTTCGTTGACAATGCGGTCAACGATCTCAAGGCTAAGTTGAAAACCGTCGAAAACGCTGTGTCCGATCATGAGAAAACCATGGTTGATCAACGCGCACGGATCCGGGATCTGGAGAGCCGTCGTGACCATGATCGCTATCTGCGATTGGTGCATGAAGATACTATCGCTGGTCAAGCGCAAGACCTGGATCAGCTTCAGCAGCCCATGTCCAAGTTACAAGAGGAATACGATCAGGCCGCTTCCAAGAATCAACGCTTGGTCGAGCACGCGTTCAAACTCACCGCCGAGATTGACAGACGCAAAGATCAATGCGATCGCCTCCGGAAGAAAAAAAAACAATCGCATGCAGATGGACGACTATACCGCCATTATAGCCCAGACGCAGGAGATATTTGAGCGGGTCGAGGGAATGTCAGACCTCAAGGCTGAGCTGAATGATCTACACGCCGCATATTCTCAGATGGAGGAGGAGCTTTCCGCAACATAGTGCCACTTCGATAAAGTTTATGCAGGTCGTGACACGCTGCGCAATCAGCTTTGACATGCTCAAGACGAAGTTATGCAATTGCGCTCGTTCCACTCGGACATTCAGGTCCAGTTGGCTGGTATGTCGTTGCGGATGCAGATCACACCGGTTGCCGGTACCCCTCTTGCAGGTTCTAATCTGGCTGCAAGCCCGCTGGTCTTCCCGCTGATTCTCCAGACGGATCGATCAGCCGCGTCATTCCTTCGTCTAAAAGACGCATTCAACGTTCCCGATCTTCATCTCGGTCCATGCGGCCACGCCTCCTTTCTCCCATTTCGGAGGCGAAGTGGGAGGACGATGATCCTCAAAGTCCTGATCAGGAGGATTAAGGTGGATTCCCTGACCCGATCGCTCCATTCCATCTACTCCAACAATTAGCGAGGCTCTGCCGGGTTCCTTTTTCCTCGTACGGGTGATTTTAAGTCGTTGATCACGGTGCTTGATGATGCCATAGACGCCGCCATCCTGCCGTGGACTCCAACTCAACTCAGTGGGTTCGATCTGCGTAGCGTCACGGCTGAAGTGGTCTTTGACTACTTGACCCGCCCCGAAGGATTGTTGTTCCCAGCCGCCACGCATGCCCCTCCGGTTGATCAGTGGTTTGTTCACTTGATCACCCCGCCGGAGGTGGAGCGGTTATATTCCCATCGCCCCTGGGACATTTTCACGACCATGCTGTCGCCCATCTCTTTCCGCTCAGTCGGCTGGTTTGCCGACTTTGAAGCGAAGTACCGTTCGTTTCTCAACCATCACGCGCTGGCGATATGGGAGTCGACGCATTATCTCCCCATCGTGAAAGACCTTCGGTGGCCGATGACTTCTTCCGGGACTATTACAACGATCGACGTCAGTGCATAAGTCGTTCCAGGGCGACATGGAAAAGAGTTGTGGAGTTTGTTCTGCAGGGGATGATCGACGGGAAGTGTGATCTCGACATTTTCCTGGACCCGTCGATCAACCATTGTGCTCGAAACCGTCCTTTGAAGTTTGCCCCGGCCGACGATGGGGCGTGGTACCCCGGGTTCCTATCGGAACCGCCACCTCGGACCCTATCAGACGCGCTGAACGAAGTCGATGACTTTGAACCTTGGAGGATACAATATAGTCGTTTTCCTGATGATCACCCTGGCCGGAAAATCCTTCGTATACGCCGAAAGTTTTACGGGTCTGGTTAGTCTGCTTATCACTTCTCTTTAATCAATAAACACTCTTAATCATGCCATTTCCAACTGCTGCTTCGTTACTTCTCAATGCGTAATACAAGTTGGTATTCCGTCTGCTCATCTGCCGTTACTCCATCACCATACCTCGCAATATCCACCGTAAATACACCACTTCAAGTCATTCATCATTTCTTCATCAATTGTGAGTTTCATCAATTGTTTCTTCAGTCGGAGGTTCTTTGATCATATTCTCACGATCGGTTCGTCGATCAGGCATTAGTTGGACTCTTAGTCCACTATCAGAACGTCAAAACGATGTATGTTGATCATCTTTCTCTCGCAGGCCTGTATCCGAGCATCACAGTTTAGATCTGCCTCGTCTACCCACGACGGCTCATCGTAACCTTTCCAGTAGACTTGATATTCGCGTAACGTTCTTCCATACATAGTCTTTCGACCAGATCGGACATCGGTAATACCATCAACTTCAAATTCATCTGGATCCAGAGTCCTTTCCCAGCTGTCTTCGGGTAGCAAAGCTTCGTCGAAGTCGAAACGATCTTCTACCCCAGCTGCTAGCACAGTAGTAGGGCGGTCTGGAAATTCCTTGACCAATTTCAACTTGGACAGGTGTACCACTGGGAACATCCGATAGTCGGTTCCGCCTGTAAACAATCTCGCTGGATGATTAACGATCACCTCGTCAAATCTGAAGGGTCCATGCCACATATGCGTCAGTTTCTTCGCGAACCCTTCTTTCACCCGATCGATATATAACCAGACCCTTGATCCAGCTTCGATCTTGTGTGGTGTCACTTGATCATTGTGTTTCTCAGCCCGATCAACCTTCGCTTGGTGCAATCGTGCGCTCACTTGATCACGGGCGTATCGGTAGTCTTTCTTCAACTTATACCTCCATCGACGAGCATCCCGGTCTTTACACCGAATTCCACCCAGTTGTAATGTCGATTCCAACGATGATCGCGGGTCCCACCCATACGCCAAATAAAATGGTGTTTCTTCACGAAAACGATTAGGGGTTGAGTTTAGCGCGAATACCAGTCGCTCTGCATACGAGCTCCAGTCATTCTGGCCGACATCCGATACATACATCTTGATTGCCCGTGTAATCGTCTGCACCGTCCATTCCGCCTTGCCGTTTGCCTGTGGACGGTATGCCATAGTGACACTCTGTCGCTGTCCCACGATCTTGTTGAACGCACGAAATACTTCCTACATAAAACACGGTTCCCGATCATGCCGGATCACCGCACAAGCCCCAAATCGTCGAAGTACATATTCTTCATAATTTTCGGCGACTTTCTGCGCTGTGCGGGACGATCCAGCTTTCGCGATCACCTTACCCGTGAACAGATCCGTCCAAATCAGCAGTTCAGTATGTCCATCCGTCGATCGGGGTAGTGACGGGGTATGATCCATGGCTATCACTTGGAATGGGTACGTAGCCTCGATATTCTCCGGCGACATGCCCTTGATCGTAGGCTTGCCCTTCCCCGTCTCGCTGTGGTGGAGTCAAGTTCGAAATCGAATACATTTGTACCGACAACCTGACCACCACCATCGTGCCCAGCCTTCCAACTTGCGGGGGGGGGGTACCCCGCGGATTTCCATTCGAAATCTGGTCCGATCGTCCGCTGCTAGCAGAAGACCGGTCATCATCCAAAGACACTTGGTCCGATTCACTTAAGTTCATCTCACCTTGTGTACCCGATGGAATGGGCTAGTTACACATTCGGTGGATCGGGATCGCAGATCGATCTGATTCTGTCTTGAATATCGGAGACCGTGCTGGCTAGGCGTAGCTAGGGCGGAACTCTTCACCCCAGGTACGTACAAACCAGAAACACTTCCAAAAGATAAATTCCAATAGGTCGATCGTCCAAACGATCTAGACCTGACCAATACGAAATAATAGAGGGTAGACCAATCAACCGGTCTAGCCCCTGACCAATATGAGGGAAGACCAAAACCGGTCTTAACTCCAACCAATATTAAAACAAGCCAATAAGTCCGCGTAAAGACCCAATATGCTCGTGAGACTCCACAAACGATATCTCCACGCCAACACCAATCCAGTGAATAGCACGTTCCAAACGTACTTGAGTTGAGGTGTTGAGATCGCCAAATCGTACTCCCGTCGAGGGACTTCCGGTGGCCAAAGTGCGCGTGCGGCGCGTCCAGACCGCGTGCGAGAGGGGATAATTCAACCCTCTTCCCCCAAACACTCCGCGGCGGGAGGAGGCGACTAGTGTACGTGAAAAGAATAACGGCGACCCCTTGCTGCGGTGTAGACCAAGACCAGAAGAGGTTTTTGGCATTTATTCCTAGACCAAAAGACTTCTACTTGGAAAATCCGCAACTAACCAATAATACTACCTCCCTATGGTCCCTAATGTACCCACACAAAATTATGTAAAATACCCAATGTCAGGTGACTCACCAAAACTTGCGTTCTTGTAACTCCTTGAATCTGATAGGCTAAAAAGCCCCCCTTGTTTAGACCAATCCGAAATTTGATCAACTGCCTTAACCAAAAGTGACCAAATTTGTGGTACACTTCACCACATCGCAATCTACGCATTGTCCAACAAAACTTTGTACACTATGAAATAGACCACGCCAATGTAAGTATCGTCTGATCCGCTGATATGTACGCCCTATGCCTTGGTGTCCTCCTTCCAAGCTCACATGATAATGGTGGAGGACATCTGCATGTAGGGTCTCAGGTAAGACAAGCTTGATCGAAGTGCGTCGATCGTCTTGATCATCTTTGCCATCGTTGGCTTTTCTTTTTAGCCATGTTTCCACAGTATATCAGCAATCCTTGTTCATAGACATCGTAGTTGTCGGTAATTTTCGCGCAATCCTTTACCTCGTCTGCGCTCAATTGTGAGACATCACCATACAAATAACTTCGCAAATCATGAATACATTTCTCTTCGTCCTGCATCTTTTCCACACGTTCCGCCCTCATCCCTTCTATGGATATATCGGGCCACGTTGACGGTCGTGGTTGACGAAGGTTACGTGATCGCGTTGTCACCACCAGTTGGGGAACAGTGGGATCTTCGTTCCACGTGATCACTTCCGACAATCTGTTGAGATCGACCAATTCCTCCAGCTGTTTTCGTCATCATCTCGCATCTAGTTCCTCCCTGCATGGCCATAGTAGTAATATGATCTGCACTCTTATTCCACTCTCTTTTTACATGCAGCAGATCATGATCGGTCCATTCGCGAAGGAGTTTAAGCGCACACCGTTGCAACACTTGCAATCGCGGAGCTTTACACTCTATTTCGCCGCGCATTTGCCGGATTACTAAATTCGAATCTTCACACACGATCATCCTTCCTTTGGGATATCTCGACAGTAAGTCCAAACATAAAAGCAATCCATGGTATTCAGCTTCATTCACCGTGATATCAGGTGCATGATCAGCAACCGCGATCATAATCTTCCACTCCGGTAATTTCCACACGATAGCGCCAAACGAACCCACACGTCGATTGACACTTGCAGTTCCATCGGAACTGATCACGTAGAGTTCTTCGCCTTTCTCAACCGTAGGAGGTGGTACTTGAATCATCTGACGCGGTTGCTTTTTCAGCGCGATCTCAATCAGTGCTTCATCAATTTCAGTGCGAGGGGTGATACTTTCGGCTAAAGCCCCTAGTACCTCCTCTTCTCCCTGTACACATTTCTTGATCTCGAGGTACCGTTGTGATAAGATCGCAGCCCATCTGCCCAGCCGTCCGTCCAGTCCGTTGGATGTTAGTAACCATTTCAGCGTGGATAAACGCGACAAAACAGTGATCGTCTTTCCGACCAGCATCGTGAAGTAAACATCCAAAACCCGCAGAAGCGCAAGAACTTCCTTTTCAACGGGGATGTAATTCAGCGCACCGCTCTTCAAAGTTCGTCTGGCGAATGCGACGGGACAATACACTTGATCATGTTCTTTTACCAGCCTGGCGGATACTGTCCATTTGCTGGCGTAAACCACGATCATCGGCGTTTTGGTCTGATCAAAGTAACGCAAGGTTGGGGCTGACGCAATTTTCACTTTCAGCATGCTGAATGCTACTTTTTCCCTGATTAATCGATAGACCTCATGATCCGAATTCTCCTGGCTCAATGATCGGCTCTTTAACTATTGATAATCTATCTCCTTTACTTCGTAGAGTACAGCGGCATATATCGCGAAATCTTCAATAAATCGACGGTAGTAGTTCAAGCTTCCCAAAAAACGATTGCATAGCACGTAAGGTGCCAGGGAAAGGCAAATCGATCAGCTCATCCAATTTTTTTGGATTTGTTTCCAAACCGCGGCTAGAGACATGATGCCTTAAATAAGGAACTTCACTTTGACCCTAGTACGATTTAGCCACACTGATCGACAAGTTCCACTGATAGCACTTTTCCAACAGGTGCCGCTCCTTATCACACAGGGTAGTCCATGTAGGTGCAGGGATCAAAATATCATCGATATATGACCGCCGCTGCAGCACAGACGGGCCCGGTGACTGCTCAGGCTCTCCCACAGTAAATACATCAGCCGATTCGTCCGCACCGTCCTTAAGCTTGATCTACCCGTATAATGCATTATCGATCAACCGCTGATAGATTTGCTGAGCATTCTTTAGGCCAAAGGGCATCCTATTCCATTCAAACAATCCAAACGGAGTGGCAAACGCCGAAATCTGGCGTGCTCGATCGGTTATAGACACTACCCAAAAACCGCTCGCCATATCCAAAGAGCAAAACCACAACGCTTTATCCAAGTCTTCGAGTAGATCGTATATCAGGGGCATTGGGTATACCATCAAACGTGTGAGTTGATTCAACGCGCGATAGTCGATACATAAGCTAATATCAACCCCATTCTTTTTCACGATGATCACTATAGGTGATGTCCAGGGTGACGTAGAGGGCTGGATGATCTTAGTAGCCAATAGCCCCTTGATCAAGGCCGAAAACTTCTCTCGAAATTGTGAAGCCTCCTTTCGACACTTTTGGGCGATCGGGCGCGCATTGCCTACATCGATATCGCAGACAACTCCACGTGCAGCAGTAGGTAGCGCGTTCCCTTTCCCGATAAACAAATGTTTCTTCGCCCAAATTATATCGCGAAGCTGATCAATTTCTTGTGCCGTGTTGACCAAGGGGTCTCCGACTTACAAATCGTCCTTAGTCACCTCTTCGGTACTTGCGGACACTTCAGGCAACGTAGCGAGCTGCTTCTCTAGTTCTTCCACATACAAATCTCCACCTTCATGGTAGCAAACTTGATCATCGATAGGGATTACACCAAATTCGCTAGATCGGCTGAAAGGGTGATCACGCGTATCTTGACTTGCCGTATATCTTGTAACAGGTTGTTCAACTCCGTGATCCAAGGTCGGACCTTTCACCCACGGCTATTGATCGCTCCGCTATTGCACCTGTTGAACATTTTGCGACCCTCCGGTTACCAATGCCACAGATGTGGCGATAGGGTTTGTAGCTCATACACAAATACTTCGAGGAGTAGGATACTCCCTCTTCTCGACTAGGGGACCTTGATCGACACTTTCTTGACCTTAATTCACAGAATAGGTAGACGCTTGAGAAGCGAGATTTTGTCAATACTTGTAACGATTAGACCCTATCGAAACAAATCCAGGTCGACGGGGCACATCATCTTTGTTCATCCAGATACCTAAAATCGTTTCGTCTTGCACAATGATCGGATGATCAACGACGTTCGTAACACGCAGATATCGCAAATTACCGACGCCCCTAGTGATAGTGGGGACCCAATCTTTTCCACGAGTAATCCACAACTTTCGAGATCGTTGGTCATAAATCCGAACCTCATCAGATCGACCTACTGGGATCTATTCGTACTGATTAGGTTTCATGTAATCACCACACGGTCCGTACAGCTGTCGGCGTCCCTCCAATAGGATGATCACCTCATCAGGCAAACTTAGCTCACCGTGGGCGATGTCTAATCGAACACCAGCTGGTATCATAAAATCCATAGCCAATATAGCATCTTGACCGACAAGTCTGCCCACCCATGCATGGAAATAATAGACCAACGAGCCCGCTAACGTAATCTTGATTTTAGTGCGCCCTTCTGTGTCGTATGCACTTTCTCCAATGCAGACACATTCGTGCGTTTGACTCGTGTCGATCTGACAACTCAACTTACGAGCAAAGGTTGAGTCGATGATCGACACTTCGGCACCCGAATCAAATAATAACGTGGCACGTTCGTTATTAATTTTACCGCTCGCCTTGGCTTGTTTAAACCATTTCGTTGGCGAGTGGTACTTCCAATATCCACGTGATTCACCCGGAAGTAGATCAACTTCCATGATCACCGGGGATCGAGAAAACCCATCAATACGGAAATTAGCCGAACGTGGTAAATCAGGCTGATCACATTTGTCATTATCTCTTCCTGCTGCTTGATCAGCCCTCTTCTTATCCACATATGCAAAAATACAGAGACCAGAACTCTCGTCTCGTACCAGATTCCAACCTGGCGAGCGCCCTCGTTTAACAGGTCTTTGGCTTCCTTGGGTAACATTCCAGCATGCTTGGTGGGATTGTACCACTGGCGAATGCGATTGTAAAATTCATCCATAGGGCACTTGCCCGCATCATGAATTTTGCCACATGCTCGGCAGACATACAAACAGTGATCAGTCGGATGTCCCTTCTTGCCACACTTGAGACAGGTCAGGGGCTTCCAGAAACGAAAATTATCGTGACTGATCGACCCACAATGACTGCATTTCTTCACCCCCCCCTTGATCAACTGCACTTAAATCACTTCTTTTACCCGATCGGGACTCACCAGGTGGATCGAGAGCCTCTGGTTGATCGCGCATAGCAGCAATAATGTAAAGGCGCTGATCTCCATCACTTCCACTGTCGTCGGCACTTGATTCTTCACTCCCAGACGTCACCTTGATCGCGCGTACTGCTTTGGGCTTCCGCACCGGGGCAGGTCCCCGATTATCGCCGAATTTCTGGCGGAATCAGCTGGTACCTACCGCCGCTGTTGGCTGGTACCACTTATTGCGTGCATACGCCCGCAACGTCTCTTCCTGATTCGTAGCGGTATCCAACCGCAGAAGTGCCAGTTGATCAGCGAGCTCGCGATTGGCCAATGTATCCAGAAAATGCTGCAGATGATCGCGTAAGGTTGTAGGCGATCCATCCCTGATCGGCAACTTGGCTCGCAGTCCCTCCACATTCAACCGGTGCAGATACTCAATAGGAATTTCATCCGACCACTGCTTCGTGTAATAGTACTGGCGGGATGCCGACTGACCACTTCTACAGTATTGAACTTCAAAATCATCCACGAGAATTTTCGAACTTGATCGAGTACCTCTACTAAGCTGGAGATGCCAATTGCGCGCTGGCCCTTTTAGCAGATCGCCCAAGATCAAACAATTTTCATGATCAGAAGATTGATCACGCATAAAGGCTGACTTGAGGCGACTAGTCCAACTACTCGCTTGATCTTCATCTCCTTTCTTTCCCGAAAATTCTTTCAGATCACAGATTGCAGACATCCGAATCGTGGGAATCGGCTGTTGATCAGGCATCCCATTATACGCGGACGCAACTGTGGCTCGTCGCGGCAGTTTGATCGTCTCATCTGGGTCATTGTAATCACGCTGGGATCGTTGATCATGGAACGAATACACGGATTCCATGTCAACGTCCTTGACCGTCGTCAATCTTCCTGGACTTGACTGCTGGTCACGAAGCGAATGCACGGACTCCATATCGATATACTTGATCGACGCAGTTCTTCCTGGCTTTGGCTCGCGGTTTTTTGTGTCAACGACTCCAGGTATCAAGTTGATTCTTTCTTCAGCCAAAAACAGCTCCATAGCCTTTTCAAAAAATGTCTGCAGCTGTGGACCTTGCGATGCTTGATCATCTTCCACCTTGGTCGGTTGAGGTTCTTTATTGATAACCAAGAACTTGGATTCATCTTTCTGGCAAACTGTCATCCTGGTGATCTTGGGCTCTATACTTCCGGCACTGCTCGACTCCACTTCAGGTTCGTCGCCTTCGGAAGGGGCAGACTCGTAACAGGATGATCCAGTGTGTTCTGCCACGTTGATCGTCGGACCCGCTTCAATTTAAGGCGAAGAACTTTGGGGCTCCTCCATATTATATCGGCGCACGATAGGTACAACCCCATCGTATAATCGATGTGTAGCGGCCCTAATATCTCCTACGTCCTGATAGAACATTTCTTCGGCATCGTAGGCGCCTGTCGACAGACCACCTTGCTTAATCAGGCGTATTATCCCTAACACCAGTCGGAGCTTGTCATTCCAATCCGTCACTGGTCGATCAACCGGTTCCTTTCAGCTCTCCGCTGATCGTTACCCCTAGGAGATTCATGTTCTCGTTCGTCAATAAGAAATCTCCCAATTCTTCTTTGTAATCATTTCGGTAAAACGTTTTCACCAGATCCAGTTCCGTCGGCGGCGTACTTGATCGGCTTTCATCGCTCTCCGACCGGGGCGCTTTGATCAACATCTTCGGTTGGTGGGTCTTGTAATACTTCTCCATCGGATCCCAATCTGGATCA
>CM047587.1:3534110-3550604 GCA_026184515.1 Peronosclerospora sorghi | reverse complement strand
TTACATGACTGAAGGAAGGAAGCGCGTGAAGATCACCCTATCGGGTTCGTTGGTCTACTTCTTCAGCGATTGGGTTGGCAAGCTGGCAGGTCAGGATGCTCTGTTAGACATGGATTTCATGTTGCGGGCAGGTATTCGCCTTGATCTGTCTCATGGAGTGCTTACACTCCCATATGAGGTCCAGATCCAGTTAGCTGGTCGGAGGCCCCTATACGGAGCGCAAACCGATCTTGTCAGGTGGGACCAAGATGTCACCATTCCAGTCGGCCAATCCGCTGATACCCCGGTCGACAAAGGTTTTCGATCAAGGAAGTATTGGGTGACCAGGGGCGATCGGTGGGTGTCGACCTTTGTGAAGAGCGCCGGACGATATGATTTTGTTCGAGTCACTAATATCGGTGACAAGCCGCTTACACTCGACAACAAAACTATTGTTGGTATGTGGCTGGCGGAAGGGAAAGTGCCAAGAAAGATGGGGTTCGTGTCGATCCGATCGTGACGGTATGTTGAGTGGTAGAACATGGCATACCAAGCGACCACCGATCTGATCAGCGATGATGGATCGGTGGAAGAAGATACCTCACCTATGGTGGAACGACCCAGCTATGTAACCCCAAAGAAGATGTTAGTTCGAAGAAAGGCACATCAGTCGCCGGACACGGTGGACCATCAAGCAGATGAGCCATGGTTCGTCAACGTGGTGGCGACACAAGAACAGGCGACAGCGGAGCCGGCAATAGAAAAAGGAAAACATGGCATTTCTGGGGCGGACCACAATGGCGCGCCTAAGCATATAGATGTCGTTGAAAGGCAGCCCGCCGATCGGGAACAGCAGTGTTCAACCGATCAGGACGGTTTGGGTGATATTGTCCCGGAAGACGATCAAGTTTGTATCCATGAGGGCGGGGATCATTATATTCAGGAGTTGGAGAGCCAGATGACAGTTCTTCCTGAAGTGTCTGCCGATCCGGCCGAAGTCACCTTGGACGATCTGCAAGTGGGTGATCGAGATGTCAACAATCACGACCAGATCGATCAGCGAAAGAAGATAATATGAAAGAAGAATTATCTGCTGATCGGGAAAGGCAACGCCTTACCCACTGCTGCTCTCGGAGCGATCTGTGACATCGATGTTGGTGATGTACCGATCGGGACCCCACCGAAAACCATGATGTATTTACAGAGGGTGAACCCGATCGGGAAAGGAGACCGTCCGTTCTAGGGAGGCGATCGTATATCGACGACATTCTGATCCCTGCTTCGTCATGAGCGATCTGTACGAGAAGGTCGAATGATTGTTTGAGACATGCGATCGCTGGAACCTGTCAATCAGTGCTGTGAATAGTTTTTGGGGCATGTCCAAGGTCGCCTATTTGGGTCATATGGTGTCGATCAGTCGGCTGGAGGCCAATCCCAAGGATCTGGAGTCACTGACCAACCTCCCGTTTCCCAGATCACTGAAGTCAATGCAGTACTACTTAGGGAGCCTAAATTACTACAACCGCTTCATTGAAGACTTCGCGGTCTACGTGGACGTGCTGTACGAGCTCCGGGGAGTCGACTACCATATGTTGCGCGAAGGAGATCGGGCAACTTTACGAGGAGGCTGCGACTCCGATCTGCCTGCAGATTTTCCGCCGGTGGAGAAAGAGGAGCACATGAAGCGTGCAAAGGTTGCTTTCGGTATGCTGAAGGCCAAGATGGCGACGCAACTTTCTCAGACACTTCGATCCGGAAAAAATGCTGATAGTTATTGTGTACGTTAGTAAGTGGGTCATTTCTGCCACTCTATTGCAAGAACACGATGGTGTGTACCGTCCGGTAACTTTTACGAGCCGGACGTTTAAGCCGAACGAAGTTACTTGTGGGATCGTCGAAAAGGAAGTTCTGGATCTATTACGGATTTTTGATGTGTGCTAGAACCTACTGGTCGGTCGATCTGTAAAGGTTCTTTCGAAGAAAGTCGACATTGGCGTGGCTATTAACAGCCAATGGGATGGACGGTCCGCTTGGCAGATGGTCAGCTATCTTGTCACAGTGGTCCCTCGAGGTCGTCAAGTGCACCAAGGGAGAGGAGGAGACATTGGGCACATTAGCTGCCAGTATCACCCTTCGGTCTGAAGTGGATGAAGCTCTCATGGCGATTTCCCCGAGGAAGCAACCTCGACAGTCAATCTTGCTGCCGCCACCGATCGTCGATCGGGGTGAGGAACTCCTGGTCTTGTGTTTCGACGGATCGGCTAGCGTGAAGAAGAAGGTCGGCTCCAAAATTGCCATACTGTAGAAGTTACCACAGTGGTCTATAGTAGCAGCCGCCGCCGATTTCACGCCTGACATAACGGTCAACGAGGCGGAATATCGGGGACTCCATCTATGTCTCTATCTGCTGTCATCACAAAAGAAAGGGCGGATCATCATATGTGGTGACTCCAACCTAGTCATAAGGCTGATCACCGGGGAGATCGCCTGTAAGACACCACGGATGAAGTTGCCGAATGATCGGGTGATGAAGGCACTGAAATACTATCCCAACCACAGCTTTTGCACGTGAAACGGGATTGGAACAGAAGCGCCGATCAATTCGCGACCCAAGCCATGCGGGACCAGATCGGGGCGACGATCACCGAGGAGGCCGTTCTACATGAACTTATGAACATAAACAGTCTCCCGGAGTTGATCAAGCCCAAGGAAAGCCCTGATCAGATGCATGTGATGGCGACCAATAGATCGCGAACTCGGAAGTCTCGCCGATCGTTTCCAAAGGAAAGGCTGAGTGAGTGCGTTGTACAACAGCTAAGTGCGGACCGGATCCTCAAGACGCAGGACGAAGAAGAGTGGATCGTCAACTTGAAGGCCTATCTGCGCGGTGAACTGTCCAAGTTAACAAATGATCAAGCGAAAGAGTGTACCAAGATCGCGGACAGTTACGATGTGGACGACAATGGATTGCTGTATTACTGCCGTGACGTTGATCAAGACAGTGTCGATGGAGATCGACTAGCGAAACTGGTGATCCCTGAGTTGCTACAGCCGGATGTCCTTCATCACTACCATGTGAGTCTAGAAGGGGGACATCAAGGCACAGGCAGGACATACCACAAGATCAGGGCTCACTTTCACTGGAGAGGACTTTTTCGGAGCGTGTAGAAATATGGGTGTTGTTTCACAGATTGCGAGACCGGAAACGGCAGACCGATAATCAAGGGCCGATCGCCCGGAAATATCGACGCTACTTACCCTTTACAGGTGATAGCAATGGATCACATACCGTCGCTGCCCAGATCGACGCGCGGCAACACTGAACTGCTGATCTGGATCGACCTGTTCACTGGTATGGTGTTCGCAAAGGCTAGTGCATCCCGAGCTGCGGAGCAGATCTCCCAGAGCTACGAGGAATGCGTGTTCAGAAGGTTCGGCGCCAGCGAGGTTATCAGACACGATCGGAAACCCGGTTTTATGGCTGAGGTGTTCCGATCATTTAATAACATGCTAGGCCAGAAGCAGAGCGCGACGGTGACATATCGCCCGCAAGCGAACGGATCGGCTGAACGCATGGTTCAGACAATCACAAGGGCGATCAAGATGTATGTGGCCGATCCGGACCAACGTGACTGGGATGAGTATGCAGAGAGACTGCTATTCACTCTCAACTCTTCAACCGATCGGGTCCGAGGAGAAACGTCTTTTTATCTGGCGAATGGATGGGACCCTCGATCGACACTTGAAGCGGCGATACCTATAGGCTGCACTCGGACCCTCGACCGTGATGCCCGTCGTTGGCGCATGCAGGTCCAGAAGCACTATCAATATGCGAAAGAAGTCGTCAACGAAAAGTTACGTCAGTCCACACAAGATCGAGCAGATCGGAATACCGATCAGGTCCGCCCTCATGGTATTGAACCAGGGGCTAGGGTATGGTTATACCTCGATCGGGTCAAGGACGGATATGCGAAGAAGTTGGCTCATATGTGGCACGGTCCTTTCTGTGTAGCAAAGCTGATCGGTGAGCACGCTGCCCGTCTGATCACGATCGGCACAGATTACAAAGTTTTTCCGATCGTGCATGTGTCCAAGCGGAAGCTGGTCAGAGGATTACCCGATCGGCCTAAAATGCCCTGTCTGGTGGACGAAGCGGAGAGGTTCGATTTGGATGAGGCTCTGCTGCTGGAGGACAATTGGGAAAAGCCATTGGAGGAGGAAGAATTCGAGGTGGAAAAGGTGCTAGATGTCCGATCGGTCAAAAAGACACGTTTCGGTCGCACCCACCCAGAATATCTGGTCCGATGGAAGGATCATGACGAAGCAACTTGGATCGACGAACTTGATCTAAATTGTGGAGCACTGCTACGAGAGTTCGAGCGAGAACGAGTCAGTAGGAATCGCTTTGCAGTGATGCAGACTCATGAAGATGAAGATCAAGACACACAGTAGCACCGATCAGTATATCGATCGGTGTGAATATGTGTAAGGTCTGAATTATTGTGAACTAGTGTGATGAACGTGATGTACTGGAGTAATGGAGTGACGACCGTGTCGATAATTCTCGTGATATGGATGGAAACTGTGTGTGATAACGTGTTGGTGAAAGTTTGGAGAAAGAGATGAAATTTGGTTAAGTGATCAGGTGATCAGGAATTTTGAAAGAAAGATGACATGTATTAAGGATTATCTGGTCAGCTAACTGCTGCATCAAGAGTCGCAATCACCCCACAAACGACCTATAGTAAATTCCGGATGGTCTTCGATCTGGTCCCGATGTTTATTACGCCAGGGCTCCTGCTGATCGATCCGGGTCAAAGCGTCTTTCAGGTCTGTGATCGGCTCGTCACAATGGAGACCGGGATACCAGATGCCGTCCTCAGTCAACGCCCCGGGGCTCTCAACGCGACGCTTGGTCATATGCAGAAACACCGGATACAGAAAGATGTCGATGTCGCACTCGCGGTCCAGCATCCCTTCCAGAATAAACTGGCATAGGGCCAGACAATCCTCGCCCGCCCGACTCCGGCGCTGTTTCCGGTGCTTCTGAAACAGGATCAGGTCTGGTTCACGTAACTTCCGACCCGCGGGAAGGAGGAGGTAATGGGTAGACTCCCAGATAGCCTGGCAGTGGGATGTATTAAAAGCCCGAAGTCGACCCAGAAGCGAATCGATCAAGGAGTCGACGCGAATATGGAGTCCAACTTGGCGCTGAGCAGCACTTCCCATGGTCGATCTGCATACAGACGGGCGATTTGCGGTCCTGTGACTAGATCCGCCCGCCATGCAGACGGGTCAGGGGTTTTCAAAGCTGGAGGAAAGATCCAGAAGTGAGGTCGGGACATCGACCGGGCTAGATCTTGCTTGGTCAGGGCTGATCGGTGCAAGCTACCGATCTGCCCCAGTGGCCATGGCAAAACGTCATTCGAAGTCAGCGACGGAGGAGACCGATCTCCAACAACACCCCTTTCAACCGGGCGTGATCGCGTAGCTTAGATGTGCCGGTCTGGAAAGAAGGCGCCGACTCTTCTAACGCACGCGTTCGCGCAACATCATCACCCTGGGAGCTGATCACCTTATCAGTCCCCGATGCAGGCTTCGCTGGAACAGGACCTCGGCGTTGATCGGATCGGGACTTGGGCAAAGCAGTGAACAACAACTCAGAGTCCCCCGATCCGTTACCCGAGTCTTCTCCGGACGAGATCTCCATATTCTTGGTGTAAGCAGCTTAGGGGCGTAAGGGAGCATGCGATTTGACGGTGATGGATGTGTCACCTGCGTCCGATCTTGGGCTTGGGAGATGCGCCAGCGTCTTGTATTTTTTTGAGACTCCGCTTGCTTCTCCTCGGGTTCGGAGTCGCGCGCTATGCCCCGCGCCCTTGATCCCTTCGACGCGTCCTTACGCTTCTTGGAAACTTTTGGAATTTTGGAATATTGACATTTGGCCAATGAATGGCGTCGTTCCCGATCTTGGTGCAGATCGATCAGATCGGCCGATGCAGATCGGTCAACGCTAGAGCCTGCAGCCGGACGACGATACAACAAGTCGGTCAACTATTGGTAGCACCGATCTACGGCCGCCCAACGACGGTTTGGCTACTGGTTCCAGGCGTCCGATAGGCTCTGGAAGGACTTGACCTTCCCGATCTGGTCCCTGACCACGACCTGCAACTCGCCGATCTGCATCTACAGGTCACCATGTTAAGTGCGGAGTAAAGTCCCATCGGACTGATCCGCCAACCTCTGCCGGTTAACCAGAGCGAGTTGTTAACGGAGGTGTGACCTGTAGGCCTCCAAAGGAGATAGATCATGCCGTGATCCAATCAGCCCGTCCAAGATCGGTCGGAGCAGATCGCAATGGTCATGCGACTGCCGATCAGCCGCGAATAAATCGTCGAACGCTTTGGCGATGTCGGTGGACAAATGATATACACGCGAAGGGATTTTAGACCAGACCCAAGACGGAAAGCAGACCGATCAGCTTACCTCGCGTTGTTTGAAGGGGGCGATCTGGCCCCGGAGATGTGCGTTTTCGGCGATCACCTCCTGCAACTTCGTGGATATAGGAATCAAAGTGTCCACCTCCTTCCGAAGTTTCAGGAGCGATGAATCATTTGTGAACAACTGCAACTGGAGCTCCCTGACTGTTTTCTGGAGCTGATCGACCTCGATCTGATGCCCATCCGGTGTGTCGGAATCCGAAGTGTTGCGAGGGCTGTCAGATCGGGCCGATTGGCAAGGCGAATTGACATGGGGCGATTGGGAACACAGGGCACCTGCAGCAACGAGCGTCAAGATAGGCTACAAGATGGTCTGGTGCATAAGGACAAATTCCTGGCGAAGGCGGACTCGAAGATCGGTCCATCTGTGAAGTCTACTACTGCGAAAATCTGGGATGCCAACTGGTAGTGAGATCGGGTCGCTACCGTTGCGCGGCTGCGACCAGACTCAGGGGCGGCTGTGGAGAAGTGAAGGCGAAAATTTCGGTCACTTTGCGTCAGCGGAACGCCGATCAGCTTATCAGCGATCGGATTGGCGGAAAACAAAGGGGGCTTTTTAGCCTATCGTGTGCAACAAGTGTCAAGAACACAGATTTTGGTAAGTCAAATGATATTGCGTGTACTTACATATTACATGTTTGTACATATTGGGGACCGTAGGGAGATAGGATTGGGAAGTTCTTATTTGGCCTTTTAACTCACAACAAGGAAGCCGTTAACATCTTTAAGTACGCTAGTCGCCTCTGCACGCCGCGGAGTGTTTGGAAGCAGAGGGTCGAGTAATCCCCTCTAGCTTGTTATACCCGGCCGGGACGCGTTACAGACGCACTTGGCTCGACGGACGTCCCTCGACGGGAGTACGCATTGGTCGGCTTCACAAGCCCAAGTTACACACGTTTGGAACGTGTAAGCAAGTTTTTCGGATTGATACGTGGAGATATCGTTCGTTGAGTTTAACATTCTCATTGGACTCTATATTGGAGCATTGTACTTTTATTCTCGTATTGGTTGGGCTCTACGATCGATTGAGCGATCTGCCCTATGGAGTATATTTACTTGGAGTATAACTGGTCTTCCCGTACCCAGGGTGAAGAGTTCCGCCCAGGGTACACTACCCAGCCCGGTCTCACGTTTTTAGACATCACATCAATTCCCAGCACGGATCCACCAAGTGTGTAACCAGCCCATTCCATCGGGTACACAAGGTGAGATGGAGACGCAGAAATCGGACCAGGCGTCCTATGCTGATGGTCGGTCGTCTGCCAGCAGCGAACAATCATATCGGATCGTAGGCAAAGGGTCGCGGGGTACCCCCCCCGTCAGTAGGGATGCTGGGCACGATGGTGGTCAGGTTCTCGACACTACGGTGTTCAATTTTGAACTTGACTTCACCACAATCTCGTGGATATTTGGATTACTTCACTACTTTGTTTAAAGTCACATAACATAATAAAGTGGATAACAAACTTTGTTTACGCTTTCATTACTGGTGTTACGTTACTTCCTGTTGCTATCGGTTTGTCGTGGAATCTTGCGCGCTATTACTTACAAGATAATTGGAACGCACGTGAGCAAGTATACGCAATCAGAATGAGTGATGACGACGAACACAAAGGAGATTGGAACATAGGTACAAAATGGTTTGGCACACCTAATCTGGTGGTTCACCAAACCGGCCAAACCGGCTATTACGACGGGGCGGTCTAAACGCCTTCACGCGAAATACTTACCACCTCCAAACGAAGCTCCAAGTGACGCTTAAGGCAGAAAGTACATTATTTCGGGCTTAATGACGCGTTTGTGTCCACTTCCGCGAAATATCACGATATGAGTTGCGGGGCACCCCGGAGATCGTATAAAAACTCCAAGTCTAATTTGTGTAAAGTTGTGTGAAATACGCTATAAACAGGAGATTAACACCATTGTCCACCAGTACCAATATGGTAGAGTGGTGTGGGTGGAACTCCTCAATCAGTTGACTGCGGGTTCAATCCCGCTAATACCGCAAATTCAAAATGAGTAAAAAAACTGGTGTGAATCACCAATAAATAAAAAATCATTCGGTCTTTTGCGATAAACGCTTCGGCGCTGTTGTGTGAAGTGATAAAAGTTTACGACCAGTTTGTACCGGTATGCCGTTGATCTGTTTGGAGCGATCGGATTGGTTGAAAGGGGAGATTATTTTGGGCCAATCGTGTGTGAGTAGTGGTAAGTACGCAGTTTTAGGTGAGTCACACGATTTTGCATGTAGCTTACATATTAGGTTTTTATTTGGATATTAAATATAGAGCTCGTTCTTCTTTGTTTTTTTACACAAAAGTCGCTCCCTCCTACCAAGGAATCTTTGTAACGGGGTTACATTCGGGTTACATTGAGTGTTGGTGTACATGAGTACACTACAGTTGAGGTCAGTATTGGCCGGTTTGAAATGGTTTGAACCTTTGGTTATTTTAACCAATCAGGGCAGGGGCCCTTGGTGTGGTGTTGTGTCAGCCATCCACGTGTCAGTACACAGGTGTGTACACTACATTTTAGCTAGGTACGAATTTGGAATATTCTACTTAGTATTACATATAGTTTATATTAGTTTAAATTAATTTAGGCTAATTACATATTAAATATATTCAGTTTACATTTCACTCTATTTTGCGGACGTGCGACCTCGACCGGTCGCGCGTGCAGTGAGCATCGTAGGTAAGAGGGAATCCTCCCTTTACTTACATCCCGTAAAGGGAACACAGCCGTTAAGGCTAAGTCGTAAACTAACCCGGGAATCTTGGCCCCGAGTAGGAGAACTCTACTACTAAGCCCTTTACAAAGGGGGAATCGGCTAAGTAGCGGTAGCTACCGCATTAAAGAAGAGCCATCCTCTGTGCGCTAGCCGCACCGTGCGTATACGCACCGGCTACATCTGGTAGCACTTGTAGTCAATCCAACACCTGTGTTGGTAGACTAGGCATCCTCTGCAAATGATGAATCAGGACGATTGGGATAGTTTGACCCTCGTCCAGCACGAAGCCTTTAAAAGGCTGTTACCCTTAACGGGGGAAGAAGGCATGAAGCTCCTAGTGGAGCAGGGTATTGAGGCCGTAAAGGCAAGGGTAAATGCCCTCATCGCTCATGAGGCGAGTTGCAGTGAAGGTCATTCCACGGGGTTGCGCCCTACATTATCGTTTAAGATAAAGGAGTTCTTCGGAGAGACAGGTGACAACCTTTACGTTTGCTTGCGAGAGGTCGAAACGGCCTTCGCCACAGCGAACATAACCGCTGATCACCTGCAAGTGGTACTTTCATTCTCCCATCTTACGGACAAAGCCCGTACATGGGCGTTTACATGCTCGGAGTCAGTCACGGACATGTTTCCTACATGGAAGGTCCTTAATCAGAAGCTCATGGACACGTACGCAACGCCTGATCTGGTTTCCAGCATCAACTGGCGTTTCAGAGGTGCCGTCAAGGCACTAAGGACCTGGAGATTTATATCCAGGAGTATAAGACCCTGTTGGCAGGGATGTACGCGAACGCGTATTCGGACGATGTGTCAATCCCCGTCTTCATGGGAGGCCTGAGAGAAGGGCCAGAACGTTCGGAATTGTTCCGATGCCGACCCGAATCCCTGGAGGAGGCGTTCAAGATGGCGTTCAAGATGGCGTTCAAGATGGCGTTCAACGCCGAGATGAATTTCCGTTCCTCTAAGGTGGGTCCCGAACCCATGGACCTGAGTAAGGTCGAAGCGGAGGAGAAACCTCCCCCTAAGAGTCATTCTGACTCTTTTTCACAGAGCCTCGAGGCGGAGCTCTTGGCCATGTTGCAGCGGCATGGACCGCTGAGATGCTTCCTGTGTGGAAGCACGGATCATCTGAGGAACAGATGTCCGAAAAATCCCCAGCAAGACACTCGCTACAAGGGACCAAGGGTGAGGAAAAAGCCCTTGTCCAAGCCGTCGGGAAACGACGGCTCCCAGTAGGTGCGGGGAGTCCTACTGGGGGATCCCTCAGTGCTGTTAAGCCCCAGGGTAGGGGAAGACAGCACAACCCCCCGAGGGAAACGGTGCTTTCTAGCACCGAGCTGGTGTACCAACCAGGTTTGATGGTAGTCCTTGCGGACGTGAAAGGCTTGGATATGCCTTGGAGAGTATAGATAGACTCTGGGGCGTCTGACAATTATGTCAGACGGGCTTCTATTGAGAAGTGTCGTCTGTATGCCGAGGCCCTAGAGGCACGTTCTCGTGACGTTGTCACGGTCCGTCTTGCGACGGGTGTACAGGTTACTGTACCCAAGGTCTCGTTTGACCTTAAGTTGAAGTTTGCAGACTTCGACAGCTTATAACGTTGCCTAGATCTGGATTTGGACTCGAGGTATGACCTCATTCTGGGCATGAAGTGGCTGGAACGCCACGAGACATGGATAGACTGGAAGTCTAAGTCCATTGGCTCAACGCACCCGCGGTCGGGTGAAGCATTGGCGAGTCATCAACCCACCTTTGCTCGATCGAAAAAGCGATTCTGGCGTGAAATGCCAGATATTGGGATGTCTGAAATGATCATTCCCAATGGCGTTAAGGAAGAGTTCCGAGGGGGATTCGGCGGTTAATCCCCGCGCCGATATAGGCGAGACTGATGAGTCGCCAGTGATAGAGGTGGATTTCTCTGAGAGTAAGCGCGAGGCTCTTAGAGAAGAGACCCGAAGTTAGTCTCTTCTACAGGTCGGAATTGATTCCGGCCACGCCGTGTCCGGCGAACAAGTTACGACTCCAGTGGTAGGGGTAGAGACCCCCGTGGTTAAGTGCGAGGCGCTTCCAAACAAAGAGACCCGAAGTTTGTCTCTTTCGCACGTCGGAAATGATTCCGACTACGCCGTTATAGGTGAGACCGGCGAGTCACCGGTGGTAGAGGTAGAGACCTCTGTGGATAGGCGTGTGGCGCTTCCAATAGATGGGGCAATTGACTCCCCCCATCTGGGTGTCGCGATTAGTCCCGAGACCAGTAGTCAGCAGTCCTACAGGATGCTGAATAGTGTGACAGGTATTGTCACAGAAGGCGTAAGCCTGGAACAGTTGCCATGGGTAGGCGAACTGTTGTCGTTGGAGGAGATGTCCTTCAACGAATTTGAAACTGCTTTGAAAGCAGGTGAAATCGACGAGGTTGTCGTATTACGTCCGGAAGGGGAGTTGAACTCCTCATCCACGATGGAATAGTCAGTTTTGGTGCAAACCAAACAGGCATTAAATGCCCGAAGAGGTCTCAAAATTCTCGCGGATCCTGAGGACCCTTACCATTCCTTATTAAAGGAATTTGGAGATGTCATTAGTGACAACACGCCGATGGGTTTACCACCGGATCGGGGAGTCCGACATGAAATTGATTTGGTTACTGGAACCAAAAACTGCGTCACTAGGCAGTGACCTCTCCCCTAGGAGCAATGCGACGTCATCGACGCATTCTTGAAGGGGAAAGAAGAGGCAGGGATGGTACGGAAGAGCAAATCTCCCCACTCATCTCCCACTTTTTGTGTTTCGTAAACCGAACGGAAAGTGGCGCATTGTGCATGCGTACAACAAACTGAATGCAGCTACTGTACCCATGCAGACTCCGATTCCTCGGAAGGATGTCCTCCAGAACAATATGGAGGGCTGTACTGTGTACAGTGCCTTAGATCCGGTGGACGGGTATTATCAGGTGCTCATGCGAGCGTCCGATATTCCGCTTACAGCGGTCATGACGCCTAGTGGCATGCTGTGGGAGTGGATAGTTATGCCACAGGGGCTTTCGAATGCACCAGCGACTTTCAATCGCTTGGTGACTCAACTCTTCCGCCCTCATAGAAAGTACGCTCAGACGTACTTCGACGATATATTCGTTCATAGTCGTGCGAAGGCGACTCGTCTGATATTCAGACGCACCTTATACACCTTCGAGCTGTGCTCGAATGTATGCGAGAGCATAAGTTATATGCGAACGCATCCAAATGTATATTTGGTGCTGAGGAAATTCCTTTCCTCGGATGCTTCATCGGTAAGGATGGAGTGCGGGAGGATCCCGCGAAGGTGAAAGCCTTTGTGGAGTGGCCTTCGCCTGTAAATCTTAGAGATTTACGGAAGTGGCTTGGATTAGCCAACTATCTCCACAAGTACAGCGAGAACTACGCTGAAATGGCGAAGCCATTGACCGACCTTCTTAAGAAGGATGTTGATTGGTGTTGGAAAACCGAACACCAAAACGCTTTTGAAGCGGTTAAGGGGAGCTTGTTAAAAGCTCCCGTTCTTGCTCTCCCAGATTCTGGGAAACCATTTAGTGTTGTCTGCGACGCCTCCGATTTCACAATCAGATGTGCTTTGTTACAAGCAGACGATGCAGGAAGGGAAAGCGTAATTGCGTTTGAGTCGAGGCAGCTTAAATCTGCGGAAAGTAATTATCCCGTTCATGACAAGGAGCTACTTGCAATGAAGTATGCTCTTGTCAAATTTAGGGTTCACTTACTCGGCTCAAAGCTGTTCGTGGTTTATACTGACCACGCGTCCTTACGGACAGCGACAAAGTCGCCTCATCTCTCACAACCGATGGCTCGTTGCCTCTCCTTCTTTGCGGAGTAAAAATTTGAGGTTAAGTATAAACCTGGCAAGCAGAACGTGCTTGCAGACGCGTTGTCGCGTCGTCCCGATTACGAGCTCGCTCACGCGACATTCGTCACCACATCTGTGGTGGATCTCATACGCCAGGCGTATGAGAAAGACCCACAATGTACGGCGCTTATCAGCGCGTTAGGTTAAAAGGGACTTGGCTCGTCTGAGCCAACCCTGTCAAGTCGAGCTAAAGCTCGTTTACACCGTTACAGGTACTGTGACGGTTTGCTATATTATGGCACGAGCGCGGAGGACACTCCGCGGGTCGTTGTTCCTCATGATGAGTAACTGAAATATAGAGTCCTCTTTGCGACACATGACGCCCCTACCGGGGGTCATTTAGGTCGGGATAAGACCTACAGCGCTTTAAGCGCTTTGTATTGGTGGTCCAAGATATATAAGTAGTTCGGTGAGTATATTCGGACCTGTGAGACGTGTCAGAGGCTCAAACCCTCTGCAGATTCAGCGGCTCCTTTGGCGAGCTTGTCCGTTCCTACGAAGTGTTGAAAATCCATCAGTATGGATTTTATCTTCGGTTTTCCGAAGGATAAGGCCGGTAACACCGGTATATTGGTCTTTGTAGACCATTTGAGCAAGATGGCTCACCTGGCGGCGGTGCCAGAGTCCATTGATGGACAAGGAACAGCAATAGTGTTTCTAGACCATGACTTTCGACAGCATGGTCTACCCGATTCCCTTGTATCGTATAGTGATCCCCGTTTTACGGACATTTTGGGGGGGAGTTGTTTAAGGTACTAGGCACCAAGCTCCCCATGTCCACTGAGGATCATCCGCAGACGGACAGTCAAACGGAACGCGTTCATCGCGTTTTAGAGGACATTCTCCGGAGTCATGTCCGGATTCTCCAAAGAGTTGGAGTGAGATGCTTCCTATGGCCGAATTTGCTATAAACAATTCGGTTCATGCATCTACTGCATCTACGGGGTTTACCCCGTTTTACGTGAACGGATTAGTAAATCCGAGGGTCCCGTTGACGCCACGCGTGTGTGGCCCAGGGCTTGAGGGGGGAGGATTCCCCGATGTCAGCCCTGTATCTGTGCGAAAGCACATCGATAAGTTTTTATCGACGCGCCTTAGTGATTTACGACACGTCTACGATGCCATGGCGGAAAGCCAAGACAAGCAGAAGGATCAAGCTGACCGCAAGGGGCAGCGTAACAAAAAGATATCTAAAGTAGGAGAAAGTGTTTTATTAAACGCTAAAAATCTTCCTACACATGCAGTTTTAAATGTGTTGCGCCCCAGGTTTGTGGGTCCCTTCAACTTATTAGCCCGAAAGGTCTTGTCGTATACCTTAGACATCCCGAAGGCGATGCGTACGCATCCAACCTTTTATGTCGGTATGCTTAAGCCATGCCAGGACCCGGAGGAGGGGCCCCTCCTGGAGGAGGGTGGAAAGGCGGATATCCGTAAGGCACCGCAGGGCGAAGTAAGCCCAAAAGGGATAAAATGCGACCAAGAAGCTCCGCAACGGTCGTCTCGAGAGAGGCAAGCCTCCTCTCGAAGCGATCAGTGGCAACCCGCTCATCGCGGATCCTCTCGTGGAGATCATGGATGCGAAGGCTGTGTCGATCACAGCGCTCGAGAATCTCACGTCGCAATTGCGCGACCTCCTCCTCCAATGCTCGATGCGGCGAGTACTCCACACTTTCATGTGGAGCGGCTGATGGCGCGACGCCATCATCGGGGTAAAACCCAGTATCTGGTGAAGTGGAAGGGTTATCCACACTCACAGAGTTAGTGGGATTTCGAGACTCCCCTACGGCAGGATTGCCGCGACGTCGTTGGCGCTTTTGAGAGGGAGAATCCCGCTGTAGGTCAACGACCAGAGGGGCATGAGAAGCCCCTTCACTCCCAATAAGTTAAAGTTCGCCAAGGGCAGATGTTGCGATCACACTGTCTTCGGAGACCATGGTGGATACAGGGGCGCTGGCGTAGCGCGTGCGATACGAAGCACGTAGTTGCTCCATCGCCTTAGCTTTGGCAAATGTAAGGCGCAACACCCTCTCCACCCAAATGTCTCGACGGGAATAGCTGTCATGCAGCTCATCGAAGCTGGGGAGAAGCTTCTCCCCTTCCGCCCAAGCGCGGAATTTCTTCTCTGCATCATCGGCACTTTCTCCCGGAGAAAGAACGAAAGGAACCTCGCGGAGGTTCTCAACAGGGGCACCTTGTGCCTGCCTGTTTAAGCGCTCTCGGTACGAGACGCTAGTGAACTGCTTTTGTGTAAGCAGTTGTTGCCGGAGTTTCTCACGGCGTTCGCGTTGATACGGCTGTTCAGCCGCGAGGCCAGGGGTATAGGACGCTAAACTAGTCCTTACCAAACGCCTGGCCCACCTTGAAAGGTCACGAGGACCATCAAAATTATAATCCGCCCTTGGCGGGCGTTTGGGGGCGCGCAACGCAGCCCTTAAGACCTGTGCTGCAAGTTGGTTGTCTTGAGCTTCGACCAGCTCATTAGTTACGATCGCCTTTGGCGATTCGGATGCATCATCCGATATGGGCAGGGGTGCCGCACTGGTTAGTGCATTTTCCTCACGTGTGGGGAATGGTCTTGGCTGCCGACAACGCCGTTCGGCGCTGTCGGAGCGGCTCACCATCGGGGAGGTATCCCCAAAGGCATCGACCTCCGAGTTTTCGGAGTAGTCTACCTCTTCTAAATGAGACGCCATTGCACCACTGGAGGTGTACATATGGATGGCCAGAGGAACTGTCGTTGGAGTTATCCAACAAGATTTTGATTATTGCGTAAGCAATAGTCTTGATGGGGGAGGATATAACGGGGTTACATTCGAGTTACATTGAGTGTTGGTGTACATGAGTACACCACGGTTGAGGTCAGTATTGGCCGGTTTGAAAGGGTTTGAACCTTTGGTTATTTTAACCAATCAGGGCAGCGGCCCTTGGTGTGGTGTTGTGTCAGCCATCCACGTGTCAGTACACAGGTGTGTACACTACAATTTAGCTAGGTACGAATTTGGAAAATTCTACTTAGTATTACATATAGTTTATATTAGTTTAAATTAATTTAGGCTAATTACATATTAAATATATTCAGTTTACATTTCACTCTATTTTGCGGACGTGCGACCTCGACCGGTCGCGCGCGCAGTGAGTATCGTAGGTAAGAGGGAATCCTCCCTTTACTCACATCCCGTAAAGGGAATACAGCCGTTAAGGCTAAGTCGTAAACTAACCCGGTAATCTTGGCCCCGAGTAGGAGAACTCTCCTACTAAGCCCTTTACAAGGGCGTATCGGCTAAGTAGCAGTAGCTACCTTGTGGAGAAGCGTGACCAAAATTTGGCACACTTCTGGTCAAGTTTCGTCAAGGCATTTGGTCTAATTTCGGATTGGTTTAAACAAGGGGGGCT
>CM047587.1:3484242-3524110 GCA_026184515.1 Peronosclerospora sorghi | reverse complement strand
CTCTATTATCTCGTATTGGTCAGGTCTTGATCGTTTGGACGATCGACCTATTGGAAGTTATCTCTTGGAAGTGTTTTTGGTCTGTTTGTGTCTGGGGTGAAAAGTTCCGCCCCAGAGATACCTACCCAGATCGGTCTTCTATATTCAAGACCGCTTCGATCCAATCTGCGATCCCGATCCACCTAGTGTGTAACTAGCCCATTCCATTGGGTACACAAGGTGAGATGGACACTAAACAATCGGACCAAGTGGGTTCTGATGACGACCGGTCCTCTGCTTGCAGCGGAGGATCGGACCAGATCTCGAGTGGCGGTCCGCGGAGTACCCCCTCCGACAGTTAGAAGGCTCGGCGCGATGGTGGTAGTCAGGTTATCGATGCTAATGTTTTCGATTTGGAACTTGACTCCACCACAACCGCTTCAAAGAAGAGCCTTCCTCTGTGCGATAGCCGCACCGTGTGTATACGCACCGGCTACAGTCTTTGGGAGCAGAGGGCTAACAATGTCCCCTCTAGCTCAACTTTCCCGTCCAGGACGCGTAACAGATGCAACGGGAACGCGAAGCTTAAACGACACTAACCCTCAAGTCGCACACGTTTGGAACGTGTTTTATCCTTTAATTGGTTAGGTCTACGCATCGCTACGCGCAGTCTGCCCCAGAGTATTGGTTGGGTCTACACACCGCTACGCGCGGTCTGTCCCAGATTATTAATGTATTTGAAGTGACTATTTCCGCTCCATCTACACCCCTGAATTTTTGGATTATCTATCGTTGGACATTGAATTGTCGAGGGTGACTTTCTTCCTTGACACAAGTTGCCCCAGAAGTGGTACATCCCATACCCACCAAAATTCATATTGCTTGACGGTCCACCGAGTGTGTTGATACCCAAACCAATGGGTACACAAGGTAAGAGCTATTGTGGAGAAGCGCATAGAAGATTTTTTTGCGCAACTATCATGAACATGGACGGGCCATCCGGAGCAAAAGTGACGCAGGGTACAGGTACACGATGGTAACCGACAGGATAATGATGCATATCAGGATGGGTAGAGTTGATTGGTCGATATCAGGTATTCGGTTGATTTTAGGATCTATATAATAACAGAATTCATGTCCGCATCGATGATTCCGCACATAAGCGAATATCTTCATCTAATTATTGAGTTCAATTAAGTACGCTATACCGTACCTAAGCGAAGTAGAACTGTACTGTAAGTCGGCCCTAAGTGAATTCGATTTTATTATTGGTTAAAAGACTGTATAGTTTCTCTGGCGAACGGGTGGCATCATCGGTGTCGCTGTTCATATCGTGGGTGTGGTTGGTGTGGCTATCAATGCGTCCGCTAGGGATTATCTGAGGGTAAGTAGAAAAGGAGGACGATCCACAGGTAGCAGCAAAAACCAAGGTTACTACCTCCAATTTTCTTTGGATTGCTTACAATCTCCTGCTTTGGCGATATATTCTTTAGATAATGATGATGATTTTGAAGTGCCGTCAGTACTGCAAGCCGCGGCTAACTGGGACGACGAAGAGGAAGAGGACGAGCCACAGGTAGCAGCAAAAACCGAGGTTACTACCTCCAAGAAAGAGGTGTAATGAAAGCGTATCGCGAGGTATAAAAACGGGATGACAGGGCGTATTTGTGTTTGTTTTGGTATCTGACGTGGTGTGTTGTTGTCTTTAGTTGGCTCTTAAGCTGCATCCGGACAAGAAAATTGCCTTATTGATGTGAAAATTCGGAAGAAGTAGCGCTATGCGACACGAAAGATGAACGTATGGTACAGTTGGAGAGCGATCTGTTGGCGCTGACAGAACAGTTGCATGTCGCAAACTCAGCATGGGGGGGGAGAAAGTCTGAGTGGACGACGAGGTGAGTGCTTTGTGGAACGAGAAGTCTGCGCTAGAAGAGCGGTTATCATCACAGAGTGCGCAGTTGGAGCAACTTCAGTCGCAGCAGGGTGATGTGGTGGCTGAACTCACAGAGATGAAAAACGTGTTGACGAGGTGTGCAAGGAGCACGTTGAGCCGTCGGGGGATTAACAGGAGGCCTCCATGGAGATGCGAAAGGTGGCCTTGGCGGCCCGATACTGGGCGGTGTTGCTGGATCTATTCCAGGACCCGGTGCAGCCTTCGGTGAATTAACAGGAGGCCTCCATGGAGATGCGAAAGATGGCCTTGGCGGCCCAATACTGGGCGGTGTTGCTGGCGCTATCCAAGGCGCCGGTGGGGCCGTTGGCACAACGGGTACCTACACTTGTATAAGGAATAATAAAGTTCTATTTTTGCGTCCGATAAACTATATCATCGATTGGGACGACGTGATAATTTCGTGCCTCCATTCTATTGCATACGCACCTCTACACGTCCCGGGCGGGAGCACGTAGTGCACTTTTTGTCCCACCAGAGACGTAAAGTTCCGGAGAACTCGTCCTCAGCTCCGCCCACTGTGACAGCGGCCTCTTTTTGTAAAGGCTACAGGGAGGGCGATCGAGCCAAGTGTCCTCACCACTTCCCACATTCGCTTACAACTATCCTCTAGAAGTTCGGCTGCTTTAAGCGCCCCTTGGGAACTCTAGGTGGATTTTTGTAAAATCCGTCACACTGCACATAGAAAGGCCAGATCGACCGCCTTCCTCTTAAATTTCTAGGCTTAAGAGGATCGACGATCAAGTGGTGAAGACTTCCGCCACGTGATCAAGTACCCCTTCGATGATTTCCACTAGATCGACAGCGTCTATCTGCGATCTGTCATCTACGATCTACGGATACGCAATCTCGCCAATTCGCACTAGATCAAGTGGTTCGATCATCGATCTGCGATCTTCGACCCCCAGTTTTTTCCCGGGATCTCGAATCATCAATTTTACACCAGATCTACACCTGTAGATCGTCTACGAATTCGCTTGATCTGCATCGGAATTGCACTGATCTACGTCCCCAGTCAACTGGAGAGCGACCCACGCTCAAACCGTCGGGTACACTAGGCGAGCAAGACATAGGCCTGTCACAGGACAACCGGAGGATCCCCTTCGTTAGTCGGTAGTCAGGGCGCCGTGGGAACGTCTTTCCAAGCCTCCTAATTTGACCGGCCGCTCCACCACAATGGTGCGCGTGCCCGGATCTTTGGGCGACTCGGGAAATCACCGCGATTTCCTGCAAGATCGCGCTGACGCGGACGTAAAGACAGAATCGAAAGCAGAAATGAAGGTTAAAGTGGAAAAAGAGGAGGTGGTTGTGACGATGGAAGGAAGTTTGCCGTCGCTACTTCTGAAGAAGAAAGGAAATGCTGATCATCAGGACCTGGGGAGGTATCCTGATGGCATAAAGGAGAAAAAGCCTCGATCACCTCCCAATGATCCTTCGGGAGACCCTGCGGATGCAAGTTGTGATCCGCCTATTGCATATGGATATAATGATCTGGATTGGAAGCCGGTGGAGAAGTACTATAAGTCTGACCAACCGAAGGCATTGCTGAAGGCGCCTGGTTCGGAGAGCGACGAAAGTCGATCAAGTATGGCGCCATCGGAATCCGATCCGGTGAGGACGTTTTAAATGAAGGAACTGGAAAATTTCTTATTTATGGGCCTACTCGAGGTCACGATTGGAGGAAAGCTAAATGGACCAGGCGATCAAACAGTGATGGATAGGAAGAAAAAGCTTCAGCTGGTGTTAGGGTCGACGCGCATGATCAATAAAGTCGGTCTGACTACAGGCGCCTATGATACTGGAGAAGTGTTTGATATGGACATCAATGATATTACGATCACTACCCAGCGGCTGTTTGATCTGTTGGTGCCTATAGTGGGTCGATCTGCTCAGGTGGAACCCTCTCTCACCCGTTGAAAATTGAAGCGGGTACGTCGATCGACGTGGAAGAACACACGGGATCATCCTGCTATGAAATCTGCTCCTTCCGAAGGCGGTGCGTCTGAAGTGGAGTCGAGCAGTGATTTCTGATAGTGTGGAACCAACGATCACCCGGATGAAGATCAGCCAGATGGATGAAGCCAAGTTCTCGGACGTGAAGAAGGAAACTCGATCAGCCAAGGCGGAAGATGATCAGTCACAACAGGACCCATGGCTTCGATCGTTTTTTAATGCGGCTATGGGGAGGTTTTTGGCTGAGGAAAGAGTCAAAGGCTACAATTGAAGTTGTACGCATGAAAAGTCACCAGCCAAAGCCAGGAAGAGCGGTGACGGTTAAAGATGTTGACATGGAGTCTGTGTATTCGCTCCATGATCAACAATCCCAGCTGGATTATCTCGATCCAGATGAGCCGATTACTCCTACTCGATCATCTACGGTTGCGTCAGCGTACACTAAAGTGCCTGCTAAACAGCTGATTCCCAGGATCAGGATTTCTGCGATCAGTGATCTGAAAGAGTTTTCAGGGAAAGAAGTGGATGAAGATCAAGCGCGAAATTGGATGGGTCGCCTTAAATCATCATTTATGCGTGATTAAGCCTCTCATCACGAGAAGTGTTTGATCATGGGTGATCTGCTAAAAGGACCGGCGCGCAATTGGCATCGCCAGATGAACAGATAGACTCGGGGAAACTGGAAAAGTCTTGTCAAAGAGTTTCAAACTCAGTACTGTGGAAGTGGTCAATCTTCATCTCGCCAATATTACTACACGAAGCAGCGATCTGATGAAACTCCTATTGAGTATCTTCACCGGTTGAATGTGGCAGGAATTCGGGCCAAAGGTCCGCCTACGATCTTACGTGAACATGTGCAGCCTTTTATTGACACGTTGACTGATCGCGAATCCGCTGATAAACTGGCACTTTTGCGTTTGGATAATGATATGGAGTTGGAAGAGACGCTGCGGGCTTATGCGCGCAATAAGTCGTGCCAGCCAAAGGCGGCGGTAGGCACTAGCCGATTCCGTCAGAATTTGGCGATGCTCGATCATCTGCCCCATAGGGGAAGCCTAAAGCAGTGCGCGCGATCAAGATGATGTATGGGAGTGATGAAACAAGTTCAGATGACAGTGGAAGTGATGGTTACCAGCGTCGTTACATGATTGCTGCTATGCGTGATCAATCAGTGACGCACGATCAACCTAGTGAGCCTCGATCTGGCAAACGAAGTGAACCAAGTGCAGTTGATCAAGGGCTAACGAAGAATTGCAGTCATTGTGGGTCGATCAAGTACGACAATTTACGTTCCTGGAAGTGCCTTACCTATCTGAAGTGTGGCAAGAAGGGTCACCCGACTGATCACTGTTTGTACGTATGCCGAGCATGTGGCGAAATTCATGATGTGGGAAAGTGCCCTATGGAGGAATTCTACAATCGCATTTTCCAGTGGTACAACCCTACCAAACATTCCGGAATGTTGCCCAAAGAAAGAAGAGATCATGTTAAACTAGGACGCTCTCCAGGTTTGAATCTGGTACGAGACGAGCGATTGAGTTTGTGTATTTTTGCATATGTGGATAAGAAGGCTGATCGAGCAGAAGAAAAGGGTAATGAAAAATGTGATCAGCCTAATTTACCACGTTTGGCTAATTTCCGTATAGATGAAATTTCTCGGTCCCAGGTGATCATGGAAGTTGATCTACTTCCGGTTGAATCACGTGGATATTGGAAATACCACTCTCCCAAGAGATGGTTTAAACAAGCCAAGGCGAGTGGTAAAAGTAATAACGAGCGTGCCACGTTGTTTTTGATTCTGGTGCCGAAGTGACGATCATCGACTCAACCTTTGCTGGTAAGGTGGGTTGTCAGATCGACACGAGCCAAACACAAGAATGAGTTTGTATCGAAGAAATTGCATACCTCACAGAAGGCAGTACTAGAATCAAGGTGACGTGAGCGGGCTCTTTGGTTTATTACTTCCATGCTTGGGTGGAGAACTCGTTGGTCATGATGTTATATTGGGAATGGATTTTATGATCCCAGATGGTGTTAGATTGGACGTCTCCCACGGCGCACTAAGTTTGCCTGACGAAGTGATCATCCCATTGGAAGGGCGTCGGCAGTTGTATGGATCAAGTGGAAACTTTATGAATCTTGATCAGTATGAGCAGATCCAAGTAGGTCGATCTGCTGAGGTTCGGATTCGTGATCAACGATCTCGGAACTTATGGATTACTCGCGGAAAGACTTGGGTCCCCACTGTGACTAGGGGCGTGGGAATCTACGGTATTTGCGAATTACGAACGTTGCTGATCATTCGATCATCTTACAAGACGATACAATTTTAGGTACCTGTATGAGAAAAAACAACGTGCCCTCGAAACGGGATTGGAACAGAAGCGCCGACCACCTCGCGACCCAAGCCATGCGGGACCAAATCGGGGCGACGATCACCGAGGAGGCCGTTCTACTGAACTTATGGACATAAACAGGCTCCCGGAGTTGATCAAGTCCAAGGACAGCCCTGATCAGGTATATGTGATGTCGGCGACAAGATCGGCAACTAGGAAGTCTCGCCGATCGTTCCCAAAGGAAAGGCTGACTGAGTACGTTGTACAACAGCTAAGTGCGGAACGGATCCTCAAGACGCAGGACGAAGAAGAGTGGATCGTCAACTTGAAGGCCTATCTGCGCGGTGAACTGTCCAAGTTAACAAATGATCAAGCGAAAGAGTGTACCAAGATCGCGGACAGTTACGATGTGGACGACAATGGATTGCTGTATTACTGCCGTGACGTTGATCAAGACAGTGTCGATGGAGATCGACTAGCGAAACTGGTGATCCCTGAGTTGCTACAGCCGGATGTCCTTCATCACTACCATGTGAGTCTAGAAGGGGGACATCAAGGCACAGGCAGGACATACCACAAGATCAGGGCTCACTTTCACTGGAGAGGACTTTTTCGGAGCGTGTAGAAATATGGGTGTTGTTTCACAGATTGCGAGACCGGAAACGGCAGACCGATAATCAAGGGCCGATCGCCCGGAAATATCGACGCTACTTACCCTTTACAGGTGATAGCAATGGATCACATACCGTCGCTGCCCAGATCGACGCGCGGCAACACTGAACTGCTGATCTGGATCGACCTGTTCACTGGTCTGGTGTTCGCAAAGGCTAGTGCATCCCGAGCTGCGGAGCAGATCTCCCAGAGCTACGAGGAATGCGTGTTCAGAAGGTTCGGCGCCAGCGAGGTTATCAGACACGATCGGAAACCCGGTTTTATGGCTGAGGTGTTCCGATCATTTAATAAAATGCTAGGCCAGAAGCAGAGCGCGACGGTGACATATCGCCCGCAAGCGAACGGATCGGCTGAACGCATGGTGCAGACAATCACAAGGGCGATCAAGATGTATGTGGCCGATCCGGACCAACATGACTGGGACGAGTATGCAGAGAGACTGGTATTTGCACAACTCTTCAACCGATCGGGTCCGAGGAGAAACGTCTTTTTATCTGGCGAATGGATGGGGCCCTCGATTGACACTTGAAGCGGCGATACCTATAGGCTGCACTCGGACCCTCGACCGTGATGCCCGTCGTTGGCGCATGCAGGTCCAGAAGCACTATCAATATGCGAAAGAAGTCGTCAACGAAAAGTTACATCAGGCCACACAAGATCGAGCAGATCGGAATACCGATCAGGTCCGCCCTCATGGTATTAAACCAGGGGCGAGGGTATGGTTATACCTCGATCGGGTCAAGGAAGGCTATGCGAAGAAGTTGGCTCATATGTGGCACGGTCCTTTCCGTGTAGCAGAGCTGATCGGTAAGCATGCTGCCCGTCTGATCACGATCGGCACGGATTACAAAGTTTTTCCGATCTTTCACGTGTCCAAGCTGAAGCTGGTCATAGAATTCCCCGATCGGCCTAAAATGCCTTGTCTGGTGGACGAAGCGGAGAGATTTGATTTCGATGAGGCTCTGCTGCCGGAGGACAGTTGGGAAAGTCCATTGGTGGAGGAAGAATTCGAGGTGGAAAAGGTGCTGGATGTCCGATCGGTCAAGAAGACACGTTTCGGTCGCACCCACCCAGAATATCTGGTCCGCTGGAAGGATCATGACGAAGCAACTTTGATCGACGAACTTGATCTAAATTGTGGAGCACTGCTACGAGAGTTCGAGCGAGAGCGAGACAGTCGGAATCGCTTTGCAGTAATGCAGACTCATGAAGATGAAGATCAAGACACACAGTAGCACCGATTAGTATATCGATCGGTGTGAATATGTGTAAGGTCTGAATTATTGTGAATTAGTGTGATGAACTGTGATGAACTGGAGTAGTGGAGTGACGAAAGTGGTGATAATTTTCGCGATGTGGATGGAAACTGTGTGTGTTAACGTGTTGGTGCAAGTTTGGAGAAAGAGATGAAATTTGGTCAAGTGATCAGGTGATCAGGAATGTGGAAAGAATGATGACATGTATTATGGATTATCTGGTCAGCCAACTGCCGCATCAAGATTCGCAATCACCCCGCAGACGACCGATAGTTAATGCCGGATGGTCTTCGATCTGGTCCTGATGCTGATTGCGCCAGGGCTCCTGCTGATCGATCCGGGTCAAAGCGTCTTTCAGGTCTGTGATCGTCTCGTCAGAATGGAGACCGGGATACCAGATGCCGTCCTCAGTCAACGCCCCGGGGCTCTCAACGCGACGCTTGGTCATATGCAGAAACACCGGATACAGAAAGATGTGAATGTCGCACTCGCGGGCCAGCATCCCTTCCAGAAAAAACTGGCCCAGGCCTCGCCCGCCCGACTCCGGCGCCTCTTCGGTTTTTCTGGAACGAGATCAGGCATTGAGCATGTTGCGCTCGACCAGGAGGTAAGAACAAAGCCGTAAAAAACGAGTGCCGAAGCAAAAAGTGCTAGATAGTGCGTAGACTCCCAGATCGCTTGGCTGTAGGTTTCATTGAAAGTCTTCACTAGACCTTAGAACGAGTCGATCCACGCAGTCGACGCGAACATGGACCCCATCTTGGGGCGGACGAACACTTTCCATGGCTCATATGCGTACATACGGGCGATTTGTAATGTTGTGACCAGGTCCTCCCGCCATGCAGAAGAGTCAGGAGCCTTTGGCGCTGGAGAAAAAAGCCAGGAGTCTGGGCGCGATAGAGATCGGGCTAATATCTGCTTGGTCAGGGCAGATTATTGCAAGCTACCGATCTGCCACGATGACCATGGCAAAGTGGCATCCGAAGTCAACGATGGGAGAGGTCGATCTCCGGCTAACAACCCTTTCAATCGGGCGTTAATGCGCAGCCCAGATGTGCCGGGCTGTAACGAAGGTACCGATCCGGTCGACTGGCGCGTCGGTGAAGCACCATTACCCTGATAGCTGATCGCCTTATTATCCCCCGATGCAGGATTCGCAGGAACGGAACCTCGACGTTGATCGTACCGAGACTTGGATAAGGCAATGATCAAGAACTCGGAATAACTCGATCCGCCCCCCGAGTCCTCTCCGGTGAAGACCTCTATAAACTTGGTGCGAGCAGCGCGGGGGCGCGAGGGCGCACGAGATTTGGTGGGGATAGACTTGTCACCTGCATCAGATTTGGGGCTTGAGAGATGCGCCAGCGTTTTGGCTTTCTTCAGGGGCACCGCTCGTTTCTCCTCGAGTTCGGAGTCACGCGCTATACCACGCGCCCTTGAGTCCTTCGACGCGTCCTTACGCTTCTCGAAAAATTGCGAATTTTTGGGGTGCTTACTTTTGGCCAATGAGTGGCGTCAGGTCCGGTTTTGATGCAGATTGACCAGAACGACCGATGCAGACTGGTCAGTTCTAGAGCATGCAGCCGGATGCCGGTGCAACAAGTCAGTCAGCTGTTGATAGCACCGATTTATGGCCGCCCAGCGACGATCTGATTCCTGGGTCCAGGCCACCGATCGGGCCTGGAAGGACTCGACTATCCCGATCTGTTCCCGGACCACGACCTGTAACCCGCTGATCTGCCTCTCCAGGTCACAATGTTTTGTGCGGAGTAAGGTCCGATCGGACTGGTCCTCCAACCTCTGTCGGTTGACCACGGCGAGCTGTTCCAGGAGGTGGGACCTATAGGCATCCAAGCGAGACAGATCGTGCCGTGCGCCGATCAGCCCGTCCAAGATCGTCCGGAGCTGATCGCAGTGATCATGAGACTGCCGATCGGCCGTGAATAAGGCGTCGAACGTTTTGTCGATATCGGCGGGAAACTGATCTACATGCAAAGGAAGATCAGGGCAGACCCAAGATGAAAACAGACCGATCTGCTTACCTCGCGTTGCTTGTTGGGCGAGCTGGGCACGGAGATGTGCGTTTTAGCAGTCACCTCCTGCAACTTCGTGGACATGGGGATCAACGTATACACCTCCTTCCGCAGTTGCGGGAGTGAAGAATCCCTGATGTCTAACTGGTACTGGAGCTCACGGACCGTTGTCTGGATCTGATCGGCCTCGATCTGATGACTCTCCGATGTGTCGGACCCTGGAGTGCTGTGAAGGCTGTCAGATCGGGCCGACCGGGTCGGCGAATCGAGATGGGGCGATGAGGAACGCAGGACGCCTGGACCAAAGAATGTCAAGATAGGTTACAAGACGATCAGGTCTGCAAGGCAAGTACCTGGTGAAGGTGTACTCGGAGATCTGTCCATTGGTGAAGTCCGCTTCTATGAAGATCTGGATATGATGAGATCGGGTCGCTACCGTGCGCGGCTGCGACACGACTCAGGGGCAGCTGTGGTGAAGCGGACTCAAGAATTCTGGTCGCTTCCGGTCAGCATCAGACCGATCGGCTTATCGGCGATCGTATTGGTGGAAATCCAGGAGGCTTTTAAGCCTATCATTTGCAAGAGGTGTCAAGAACACGGATTTTGGTAAGTCACATGAGATTGCGTGTACTTACATATTTTCATGTGTGTACATATTGGGAACCGTAGGTAGTTAGTTTTGGTTTTGATTGGTTTTGGTTTTACCGTTTAGGCCTCACTTAAACTCAACAAGAAGTCGCTAGCTTTTTCGCTTTGTACATCAGTCGCCTCTGCACGCCGCTGAGTGTTTGGGAGCGGAGGGTCGAATAATCCCTTCCAGCTCATTATACCCGGCCGGGACGCGTTACGGACGGACTTGTCCCGCCGGAAGTCCCTCGACGGGAGTACACTTTGGTTGGCTTCTCAAGTTCAAGTTACGCACGTTTGGAACGTGTTATTAAGTCTTTTGGATTGTTACGTGGAGATATCGTTCGTGGAGTATATAACGTTCTCATTGGATCTATATATTGGAGTATTAGACTTTTATTCTCGTATTGGTTAGGCTCTACGATCGATTGAGCGATCTGCCCTCTGAAGTATATTTACTTGGAGTATAACTAGTCTGCCCGTACCCAGGGTGAAGAGTTCCGCCCAGGGTACACAACCCAGCACGATCTCCCACATTTAGACCACAAGTCAATTCCCAGCACCGATCCACCGAGTGTGTTACCAGCCCATTCCATCGGGTACACAAGGTGAGATGACAAACAAATCGGACCAGGGGTCCTGTGTTGATGATAGGTCGTCTGCCAGCAGCGGACGATCCGATCGGATCGAAGGCGAAGGTTCGCGGGGTACCCCCCCCCCGTAAGTTGGAAGGCCGGGCACGATGGTGCTCAGGCTCTCGACACTACGGTGTTCGATTTTGAACTTGACTCCACCACAACGATATGATCGATTCCCGCCCCAACCGCTATCCAGCTGGGACGAGAGTCAGGGGCGGCTGTGGTAAAGCGTACCACAAAAATTGGTACGTAATTATGGGCATAATTGTGGACACCACTATGGGTGTAGCGGTGGTAGAATGTACCACAAATTTTGTCGGTACAATAGTCGGTACAACAGGTGGTACGATAGTGGGCACCACAGTTGGTACCACAGTTGGTACCTCAGTCAGTACAACTGTTGACACAACGGTGGCGGACATGGACGAGGCGTGGTCGGGACATCTGAGACGATGCGAAAACTGGCACAGTTACCTAACGGTAACCCGAAGGTAAGCGAAGGAATCAGGTCGAATGGTCGACAAAATGCGTAGGAATGGGTAGCTCTGATTGGCTGATATTAGGTTTTTGGTAGATATTAGGATATAAGCAATAATACAGTTCTCCTTTTGCATACGATCGAGTAGATCGTTTAAGGGACGCACCTTTGCGCCTCCCTCGCTATCAAATACCTCTACGTCCCGGGCGGAGCACTTTGTGCGTTTTTGGCCCACCGGTAGGCGTAGAGTGTGAGAACTCGCCGTAACTCCGCCCACTGTGTCAGCGGTTATTCTTTTTAAAGTGTTTTTTTACTAGGGAACGTGATTGAGCAGTGCTCTCACCTCTTCCCCGTTTTGTTCACGTTAGGCCCCTGGTAGTTCGACTTCTTTAAGCGCCCCACGGGAACTACTAGGTGGACGATCAGCCCGTCGCTGATCGACCCTACTCTTAACTTAAGCGTAGAATACATAGTATATTGGGTATTCTATTAGCGTATCAAGTTTAATAGGCTCGGTGATCAGGTGGTGAAGATTTCCGCTGCCTGATCAAGTACCCCTTCGCCGATCGCCACCAAGATCGACTATCTGCGACCCGCAACCTGCGATCAACTGTTTGCGACTCGCGTCAACTCGTAAGGAATTCACTAGACAGATCAAGCGGTTCTGATCAAACTTGATTAAGCCTGACCACATCTGATCAGCTCATCGGTCGATTAGCAGTGAATTACACTAATCTTGCATCAAGAAATTGCAGTGTGACATCCCCGCCACCTGCAGTGAATTAGACTAATCTTGCATAAAGTAATTGCAGTGTGAAATCTCCGCGACCCACGCCCAAGCCGTCGGGTACACAAGGTGAGCAAGACACAAGACCAGTCCCACAGGACAACCGGAGGACCCCCTTCGTCAGTCGGCAGTCCGGGCGCCGTGGTAACGGCTGATCAAGCTTCACAAACCTTTATCAGCCGCTCCAACACACCATCTTCTACCTTCCTCCAAACACGACCTGAAAGCTGCATCCATGCGACGCTAGGATCAACCGCAATCTGAAGGCTTATTATCGCCTGCGCTTCAACTTCCTTCTCCTGCAACGCCTCGAGGACAACATCGCTGAACCGGAGAAGTTTGATGTTCTAGATGTTATCAGGATGGTGATTCCTGCTTGGAGCACTGATGTGAAGCCAGACACAATCAAAAAGTGTTTTGGTCACTGCAACATCCGTACACTTCCTGACACACAGGATGTAACAGAACTGATCCTGTTACAGGCTTACACTGTGTTGTGCGAGGAAGCGCGCAATACAATAGGGGTAGGATTAGTTGATGACAACTAATCCTATACTAAAAGTAAATGTAAATATTTACTTGTTGGTCAGAACGCAAAATTAAGAGTGTTTATTTAATGGGTGGTTAGCGGCTAATAGTATAGTAATTACCAAACTAATATAATAATATCAAGTATTCAACTAACTGTACTATTAGTTAACCTGCATGATTCGGTATTTATACCGAATCAACTTTTCCTTCGTAGATTATAATAACTTATAATCTCTTATTTAAATTTCAGACAACGCGTCTGAAATTTAACTGTGATATTCTAACTTGAATATTAATTATGTAATTGCACCCCATTACATCACCCCCCCACTTAAGGTGGTTGGCCAATAATAATTCTTATTTTGGCCAATCATAGGTGGCACTTGTTGGTCGTTCTCATTTACCAACTGATTGACCATCGACTCGATGGTCAAAGGACGCGGCTGCGCTCTAAAGAGCGCTGCTGAAAACATCGCAGGAGCTTCTTCCTCCGCCTCAGCACTAGGTGCTGAGGTGTTGAGTGACAACAGTGACGCTGCATTAGCAGCGTCAACTACGCAAAGGTCGGAAGACGTACCGTCTTCGACCACAGATGCTGCTAAGGCGGCATCTGGCAAGAAACAGGGAGATGTTGCTAATGCAACATCTCGTACGATGGCAACTTCCGAATGGCATGTTGCCAAGAGGGCCATGTTCGGAAGTTCTGACTCCGAACATAGTGATGGGGGTACAGCTGTCCCCACGAAAGGATCTAGCGAGTCTAAACTCGCTAGGTGCTCATCGCCTAACAGCGATGATGACTCTGGTGTCTCTGTCAGCTATGACAGCGACAATGATTATCACATGTGGTTGCGGGAACGCAGCTCCCCACCTGGACCAAGTACTTCTCCACGTCGGGTTGATTTAACCCCGGCGCGTGGTGTTGAAGCAGGCGTTGCCCCGCCTGCTAAAAGAGCTCGAACAGAAGCGGTGCCTGCCGCTTCTGAAGCGTATCATCGTACGGAACCACATGTTCCGTACAAAGTGGGGCTTTGGACCCCTGGATGGCCTATTGCCCCCAACAGTGGAGGTCACAGTAAGCGTGACTGCCAATATGCGTTGTTCGATATCAACGTGCTGGATGACTGCGAAGACATCCAGTCACGTCGATTCGATCGAAGTACAGAAGATAGACGTCTGTACTTTATTGACCTCTTTTTCCATGTTCGATATTATTCGAGCCTGAATGGGTCAAGGAGGAACAGGGACGATAAAGACACCCTGACTCAGAGTTGGAACTCTTTTGTAAACAACTACAACAAAAGCCCAGATGATTACGTGAATAAAGTTCACGTAATGCGCGAGCGCTTTTTAAAGCACTCGCGAACAGGCAAAATGGAATACATCCATTTTTATTGCATCAAAGAAGGGTTAAACTGTGGTGTCCCTTCTCACATCGTTTGCCCGCGGTGTCCGCAGGGCGCTCCTTGTCTGTCAGAGGAGGAGTTGCGGGGGGTACGGTGGTTTTTCCGTACCCGCCGAAATTCAGGGCTTAATCGATGCCCTAAATGCTTCAACACCTAGTGTTGATGCTACTTCGCATTACGAGTTTGAGACTCCTTCTCAAACTCAGTTAAAAGGTCTGGGGAGTCGGCCCTCAGAACCCCAATCGGCTCCCAAGAGTCGAACTCTTGGGGGTAGCCCAGCCAGCGTACTAAGTACTGGGTACGCTGTCCCTTCTTCGAAAACATCGAGCGCTTCGAGATCAAGCGCTCGAGAATCTATCGCTTATTCCCCTGATTATCGATCAGGGGCGGCGGAGGTTAAGAATTCCCTCGCCGTTGTTGTTGCGGAGCATGGTTCTTTGCTCCGCAAGCTCGAGGAGGGTTATTCCTCCTTGACGAGCGATATGTCTCACTCTGTGAAGACATATCGATCTCTTCGCGAGGATGTCCGCGACATCCTCGGGGCGCACACTGCCCTCCAGCAGAAGAATGATCTTCTGTACATTGAGCTTTCCTGTTATAAGGGAGAGCTCGATCGGCACAGGGCTGATCTTGAGCAGTCGAAGGCGGAGGTTATGACTTTCCGCTCTGCTCATCAACGGCTGGAAGACGATTACAATTCTCTCTTGGGAGACTTGGAGAAGCACATATCTTCCGCGGTTCTGCGTCTCGTCGTAAGACGAAGACGAATGATACAGTTTGAGCCGCCCAACATAGAATGTTGGGTGGAGCCGCATTGCTGTGGGAATGTCTAAGGTATAGGCATTCCCCCGAATCTCTTGGACCTTGAAAGGTCCAATGTACTTAGGAAGCAACTTCCGTGTAGGGAAGTGGCTTATTGCATGTATAGGCAATTTGGTAGTACTTAATAATACCAATTCGCCTTTCCGAAAGGAGTTTTTGTTCTTCATTCCTTGCTTGTCTGCATAATGCTTCTGCTTTGAATAAGCAGAAGCAGGTGCATCTTTTATATAGCGTATTACAGCTTGGCGCTGTAATACGAATTCATCTACTGCTTTATCAGCAGTAGGTGCATTGTCCTCGTTGTCTGCAGCCATTGCTGCAGACACATATTCATCGTATGCCGCTTCAGTTTTCAATTGAAGCTTCTTCTGCTTCTACTGTATTTTCAGTAGAAGGGCCATCGTTTTGTTCACAAGTTGCAGTCGCAACTTGCGCATTGACTCGCTCAAAATTTGAGCGGGTCCCTCCCCCAATTAGATTTGGCGTACCGCGAAGTAAAGCTGGGGTTCGTGGATGCCTTAAGGCATTCACGTAGAACGGTGTATGCCTAGTTGAAGCATTCACCGAATGTTAATCGCGAATTCAGTGAGTGGCAGATAGTCACTCCACTGTTCAAAGGCATGTGCGTATGATCGCAACATGTCTCCGAGAACGCGGTTAACCCGTTCCGTCTGTCCATCCGTTTCCGGATGGTCCGCAGTTGACATCTTCAACTGGGTTCCCAACAATGAGAACGTATCTTGCCAGAACCCCCTGTAAATCTCGGATCTAGATCCGAGAAAATGTCTTCCGGCATTCCGTGCAAACGGAATACCGTATCAACGAATATCCGCGCTGTTTGAGCGGCGGTTACGTTCGCTGATACTGCAGTAAGATGTACCATCTTACTGAAACGGTCTACAAAGACCACTATTCCGGTCTTCCGACTATTGTCGGGTGGAATACCGAAAACGAAGTCCATTGAAATGAACTTTCAACACTCTGTCGGAACCGGCAGAGATTGCAGCGGAGCCTGTGCAGACTGCGCAGGCTTAACGCGCTTGCAAATCTCGCAAGCGCGTAAGTATTTCCGTACCCACTTGTACTGGTTTCGCCAGTAAAAGTCACGTGCGAGAGAAGCGTATGTCTTCTCTCGACCTTGATGCCCCGGAATCGGTGCATCATGATACTCAAACATAATTTGATGTTTGAGATCATCGTCGTTTGGAACGACGATGCGACTTTCATCTTTTTGGTCTGTGTTGTAAAGCAGCAGACCATCGTGCAGTCGATATCGATGCAATCAAGCGCGGAGGATCTCTAAGAGTTCGTCGCGCTTCTCACTTGATTGATTACTTAAGTAATCAATCAACAGACGTGTCTCCTCGTCTGTTTTGTACGCCTCGCGTACTTTTCGTATAATTGACGACAACAAAGCAGTGCAACGGATCGTGTTTGCACTGGCACCTTCGGTTACGGACGGTTTCGTCTCGTAATAGGGCCTTCGTGATGGCGCATCCGCTATCACGTTCAACTTTCCGGGTTTGTATTCTACCGTAAAGTTGTACTCAGCAAAGAATGACAGCCGTCGAGCCATTCTTTGAGAAATGTGTGGTGGATTCACGGCCGTATGTAGCGACGCATGGTCCGTGTAAACCACAAACGGTCTATCTACCAATAGATAGATCCGAAACTTGGCCAGGGCATACTTCAAGCAAGGAGTTCCTTGTCATGCACTGGATAGTTGCGCTCGGCTGGGCGCAACTGACGAGATTGATAGCAGATTACGCGATCACGATCATCGTGATCATGCTGCATCAAAGCACAGCCGATAGAGAAATTGCTCGCGTCGCAAACGACGTAGAACGGACGCTCGTTATCGGCTATAGCCAAGATAGGCGCTTCAGTCAAGCTTTGCTTGGCTTCATCAAAAGCATCTTGGCATAGGGTATCCCAATGCCATTCGACATCTTTCTTAAGTAATTGAGAAAGAGGTCGTATTAACCCAGCATAGTTGCACGAATACTTGTGCAAATATGTTGCCAACCCAAGAAACTTTCGAAGTTCCTTAACGTTGTTTGGCGTAGGTCATTCAACGATCGCCCTGATCTTTTCTGGATCAGAGCGCACCCCGTTCTTGAAAACAAAACATCCAAGAACGGGTATCGCAGGTGCACCAAAGGTGCACTTCTTTAGATTTGCATAGATATTATGCTTACGCATAAGCTCTAACAGTCGACGTAGATGTTCCCTATGGACATCTACATCGCTTTTATCGTGTCCACCCTTACTATGGATAAACACGTCATCGAAATAACTCGGTGCGAATTCTCGCACCGGGCGTAATAGATGCGTTACGCATCTGTTAAACGTAGAAGGGGCATTTCGAAGCCCCTGCGGCATAACAATCCACTCCCAAAGCATGCCGCTTGGGGTGCTTACCGCCGTGAGAGGGATATCCTTCTCACGCATTAGGATTTGATAAAATCCATCTCTTAGATCGAGAGCACTAAAGATGGTGCTCCCGCACATGCCATCAATGATGACATCTTTTCGCGGTATCGGCGTGTGCGCCGGTACCGTCGCTGCGTTCATCTTGTTGTAAGCGTGAACGATTCTCCACCCACCTGTGGACTTTTTCATACAAAAGGTGGGGGTAGAGTGCGGTGAGGTAGACTACCGCACTTGGCCTGCTTTACGAAGAGCTTCGAAAAACTCGTCGATCGCTTTTACTTGATCACGCGGCAACGGCCATTGCCGCGTGACACAATACTTCATGCCTGGCACGAGGTCAATTTCATGACGAGTTCCCTTATCCTTAGGGAGCTCGCTAGGTACTTCTTCTGGGAATACGTCAACGTATTTCCGAAGTACCTCATAAAATGGGGAGTTCGCTTTAAGCGACTCCCAGCTCTGCGCTTCAAAGCGCTGAACTTTGGTTTGATCATTGGGAACCTCGTTCCCAATGTTTTCCAGTTGTAATGTGGATATTCGTTCACGAATATCCACTACATCATCTGTTGCAACGATGATACAGATCTGTTCGATCTGATCCTCGTGCAAGTTCTTTACAGGGACGGCAACTTAGGGCCTCCATTCTTCTAATAAATACATCTATGTTGAAAAACGGATCCGGATACGATTATCTGGATGGCCGTTGGCGGTTGAAGTTACCCAAGGGTCTGCGGGGGTATCGCTGGGCCGCGAGGAGTCGCGGTCCAGATGCATATTCAAGGAGGTAGGTTAAGGGAGAAGGCATAAGCTCTAATACATCAGTTGTTCTTTTACCATCTACATTCCAACAGGGTTATGTGCCCAAGCGAGTCGATCTAAAGGGAATAACGATTCAACGCCAAGGAATTATGAATCAACAACTCAAGGACATTCTGGTGCTCTTGAACACGGCCAAATACCAGTGGTCCAGCAGCTTTCCACTAGTTCGCTACGGCGAAGAGATCGATTGGCGTCAGCGCAAGTGGCTTTTGCGGACGACGTTCAAGGAGTATGAGTTCCTCGACATCGCGGAGGGGAACTTCAAGAGATACCAACTCAGCACTGCGGAAGGGAAGATAGCCTTTGATCGCCAGCAGTGCAAGATCCAGCGTATGATCGCGTCCGCGATACCGCCTCACCGTCTGCAGCAGGTCGATCACTTGGAGACCGGTACAGAGATGTGGGCGGAGGTGAACGAGATCTACGAGAGACGCATGGAATCGGTTAACAAGGAGAGTATCATTCTCAGGAAGTGTGATGAGTTCAAGGAGCTCAAGTGCTCACCAACAGGCGATGTAAGTATCCATCTGTCCAAGATGTTTAGGATCAAGTCGGACTTGAAGAGCTACGGCTACGACGTCAAGGATATTAACATGAAGCAGATTATGCTGGACAGTCTTCCTGATCTGTACTAGTACGAGCAGCTGCGCGGAGCTGTGAAGTGCGGGCGATCTGCGGAGATGACTCTATATGGGCTCCGGGCGCTTATTGAGCAAGCGGCCGTGAACCAGTCACTCCGCAGCAAGGGCAACCGTGCCACCAACTTGGGTGGTGGTCAACGCCAGCAACAAGGGGCCAACACAGGTGCTCGCAATCAGCAGCAAAATGGGCAACATGGGAGCAAGAATAATCAGCAGAGTGATGGTCAACGGAAACCGAAGCGTGACAGAAAGAATAAGGCTTGTCACCGATGTGGTGAGACCGGTCACTTCAAGGCGGACTGTATGGATATTATTGATGGTGTTGCTGGGCCTGGTACGGCTGCCACCAGCGGAGGTAACGCTGGGACGCAAAGGCGTCCACAACTCTCCAACTACACGAGTCGCGGCGGCGAAGCCCGTGCGGACAAGCGTGAAGTTGTTGAGGATGAGCCAGGTGTGGTTGCTGGTGTTGCAGTGGTCAGTCCAATGGTGGCCGCAGCAGAGCCAAAGAGTGAGAATGCCAAGCAGACCAAGTCATGCCAAAGGGTTCGTCATGGTGGTGTTTAGACAGGGGCTCTAATGTGAAATTAACCGGCGATCGCTCTCTCTTTGTCCACCTCGAAGAGATTCATCCAGAAAGTATTGGTGCAAATGTCGTTGGTGTGGCCGGCACACGCTAACTCGTGCGTCTGGCATTGGCCGAGTGAAGATCATCACTCAGGTGGGAGAAACTGAGGCTGAGGTATTTTTGGATGATGTACTGTACGTGGAAGGCGAGTCGCATGGACTGTTCTCGATGCATCTCGCAATTACCAAGCAGAAATTCGAGATCTCGTACGATCGTGCGGCGTCTACATTCAGAGCTTACAAAAATGGTGAGCAGTTGATCTTTGCTATTCCTCGCGAAGGAATTTGGGTGTTTGAGGCGAGGCGTCCAGCGGATTCCCCGCGACGCCCAGGTGTACCACGTGCAATCGTGAATTCCACGACTGCGGAAGGTGTAGCTACACTCGAGCAGTGACACAACCGGACTGGTCACACGAATGTTCAGTATCCGAAGATCATGGCAGACCGTGGCCTCGTGCGTGGCATGATGATCGCGAACAGGCAGCTTAAGACGTGTGATGATTGCCATATTGGGCAAACAGAGACAGAAGCGACGTCAACAAAAGTTGGATCGCCAGGTGACGGCTCCCATCATGATTGTGTTTGCTGATTTGATGTTCCCGCCACAGAACAATGGTTCACGATTTGTCGCGATTCTCGTGATTATGGATGGCTGGAGCCGATATCTCACTGTTTTCTTGCTCACCGACAAGAGTGGAAAGACTGTGAACAAGTACATGCAACGCTACGTGCTATGGGCAGAGCGTCAAGCTGGTCGTGGGATCATGAAGATCATCCAGCCTGAGCACGATCCTGAAGAGAGCTTAAAGTTTCCAGTGCAACGCGTTCTTACAGATAAAGGCGGTGAGTTTGTGAATAAGGATATGAAGGAGTTCTATGTCGAGCGAGGAATCCAACACATCAAAGTGGGTCCCAAGAGCTCGCATCTGAATGCTGTGGAACGTGCGATTCAGTCTCTGAACGACACTGTGAAGACGCAGATGCACAAGTCTGGATTTGCTCGATAGTTTTGGTGGTACGCTTTTTTGTATGCGGTTTACATCAAGAATATGATGTACCATCGAGCCATCGATGGAATCCCCGTTCAGCGAATGCTCGGTGTGAAGCTGATGTGCACCACCTGAGGCCTTTCGGCTATCTCGTGTATGTCCAGGTGACGAACACGATGTAGCGTTCAAAAAGTGACGACAATGCTATCATCGGCTACCTTCTAGGGTTTGAAATGGACACTGTCGGTGCACGTGTGTACATCCCCAGCGACAACACGGTGAAGTTTGTCGCGGAGGTTTGCGTCATTGAGGACGTGATGTACGGAGACCGCCACCACGTTGATCCAGTCGACCGAGATGACGGTAAATGGATACGGTTTTCAACTGAAGATAGTGGAGAGCGAGACGAAACGACCAGCATCTCGAGCGACGACAGCGTGGATTGGAGAGCATCCATGAGTCCAGCCAAAGCGTCGTGCTAGACAACTCGGGCGATGCAGAGACTATTATCAGTGCTACTGTCGCATACGAAGCTTCTATGGCTGCCGTGGATCGTTTGAAAAACTTCGATGACGGGGATAAGAACGAGGTTCATGACAACCAAGACGTCGGTGAAAATCGTCAGAATATGCGTTACCAGGTTGATGATGGTCATGGTGAGGATGAGTCTGTATCGGCTAATTTCAGATCGGAGGTGGACCCAACAGACGAAGATTCGGTCGCCGATGCGACCGAGGTGGGCGAGGATGTGTGTGATTCCACCCACGAGAAGGGATCAAAAGCCACGTATCGGACGGAGGATGGCCGAAGTGAGGACTCACTCGACGGATACAACGCCGATGCTGTATCAGAACCGACCGCGACGGAACACTCCGTGCTTGAGAAGTTCGTATTGCCAGAAGGTCTGCGAAAGCGAGTGGCAAGGGACGACACCCCATTGGATTCTGAAAAGAACCAGCTTGGAGAAAGAATGAAGGAACGTCGCACAGATTTACGCCAGTGGACACGTCGACCTGCTCGATTTGATGACTTTATCAGATGGGCAAATGTTGCTACAAAAATATTGGGTCGCGATGGCAGAACGATTGGTGCCAATAACATTCGAGTCCCGAATAATCGACGCCAAGCTATGCGTTCGAAGTATGCGGATTTCTGGCGAATGGACGAGCTGGAAGAAACGGCGGCCTTCAAGGCCAAGGAGGTCCTTGGTCAGGTCAAGAGAACCGAAATGCCAAAGGATGCCAAACCCGTGAAGACCAGATGGGTCTACGCGATCAAGACGGATGCACAAGGCTTCGTTGTGAGATTCAAGGCGAGAGTCGTGGCGCTCGGAAACTACCAGAGACCAGGAATCGACTTTGTAGAGACTTCCTCGCCTGTCGCGATAATTTCTTCGTTTCGGATCACATCGGCAATATCAGCAGAGTTTGATCCCATTCTCTATGGTGGAGACATCAACACTGCGTATCTAATGCAACGCTCGAGATCTCGCAGTATGTCGATGGTATCGAGGGGTATCCGTGTGAGGACCCGTCGTACGTCTATGTGGTGCGGAAGGCGCTGTACGGTTTGCGCCAATCCGGCCGTGAATGGAACTCGGAGATTAATGGGTGGCTGCTGAACCGCGGATTTGAACGGTGTGCTACGGAACCCTGTCTCTACTACTTAATCGACGGAGAGAAGATTGTGTTGCTATTGATCTACGTGGACGACGTGGTTTGTGCCACGAACAATGAGGAGTACAAGATCGAGTTGTTTGCTGAGCTCGACAAGGCGTATGGATTGAAGGACCACGGGAGTCTAACTGAATTCCTGGGTATAGAAGTGACACAAACCGAGGAAGGCGTGTTCATTAACCAAGAGAAATACGCGAAGGACGTACTGTACAAGCTCGAGTTTTACGGAGCAACCAAGTGTGGCAACCCCATGGAGTCTACCATGAGACTCTCGCCGGCTACGGAGGACGTCAACCAAGACACCAGATTTTTTTTTGACTACCGGGGAGCACTGGGCATTCTCATGTATCTCGCGACCGGAACGAGACCGTACCTAGCTTTTGCACTTGGCCAGTTATGTAGATTCGTTATGAACCCGACTGTGAAGCATGTGGCGGCGATCAAGCGTGTCTTGCGATACCTTGTGGCAACCCAGAGGCATGGTATCATGTACGGGAAGGGATCTGCAACCCATACGGAGCTGTTCCTCAACGGGTACTGTGACGGTGACTGGGGAAGTGATCCCGAGACCAGGAAGAGTACGAGTGGTTTCGTTTTTATGCTGGCGAGTGGAGAGGTAACATGGATGTCCAAGCGCCAGTCTATTGTGGCTCAGTCCACGGCCGAGGCTGATTATGTGGCTGCGTGCGAAGCCGCTATGGAAGCGAAAGCACAGTTCAATATCCTGTCTGAGATATTCCCGTCTATGCATGTGCGGCACACGTGATTGCCACCAGCCCAACTTATTCGAGGCGTACGATACACATCGAACTACGTTGGCATTTTGTTCGCGACCAGGTACAGATAGGTGTGATCAAGCTCGTGAAAGTGAAGGGGGAATATAACCCAGCTGATGCGTCCACCGAGCCACTCGACAAGGCTCAACTGGACAAAATGTGCGGCATGTTGGGGATGATATACAAACTGCGTGATGATCGAAGCTGATAACTTCGAGGAAGGCGTGTTGAAAAACGGATCCGGATACGATTATCTGGATGGACGTTGGCGGTTGAAATTACCCAAGGGGCTGCGGGGGTTTCACTGGACCGCGAGGAGTCGCGCCTTAGATGCATATTCAAGGAGGTAGGTGAAGGGAGATGGCCTAAGCTCTAATACATCAGTTGTTCTTTTACCATCTACATTTCAACACTCTACGTCCTGGGCGGGATCACTGAGTGCGTGTTTGGCCCACCGGTAGGCGTAGAGTGTGAGAACTCACCCGCAACCCCGCCCGCTGTGTCAGCGGTTCTTCTTTTAAAGTTCTATTGGTCTCGGGAACGTGATCTAGCAGTGCGCTCTCACCTCTTCCCCTATTGGTCCACGTTTTGGCCCCTAGTGTTCGGCTGCTTTAAGCGCCCCACGGGAACACTAGGCGGATTTTTGGTGGTAATCGTCGATCAGCCCGTCGAACGCGCTGATCGACCGTCCCTCTAAGGCTTAAGTGCAGAATACAAGGTATTTTTGGGTATTCTATTGACGGATTAAGCTGAAGGAGGCTCTGTGGTCGGGCAGTGAAGATTTCCGCTTCCGGATCGAGTACCCCTTCGCTGATCAACACCTGATCGACACACCGCGACTCGCGACCCGCACTCAGCAGCCCACAGCTCGCGCCAACTAGCTGATCAGCGACTTTTAGTACCTGATCGCGTCTGATCGATTCTGATCACCGCTGATCGACGACTCTTAGTGCCTGCCCAAGCCTGATCACTGTTGATCACACCTGATCGCACGTGGTTCAAGCTTGATTGCGCCTGATCATCGCCTGATCGCATCAGTCGACTCATCACAAGTCAACTCAGTCTTGCCACAAGGAATTGTAGAGTGCCATCCCCGCCACCTGGAGAGAGACCCACGCCTAAGCCTTCGGGTACACAAGGTGAGCAGAAACACAGGCAGTCAAGGACAACCGGAGGACCCCCTTCGACAGTCGGCAGTCCGGACGCCGTGGTACCGCCTGATCAAGCCTCAAAAACTTTGATCAGCCTCTCCACCACAATGGTTCGCGTGCCCGGATCTTTGGGCGACGCGGGATATAACCGCGATTCTACGCAAGATGGCGCTGATGTAGACGCTAAAACGGAAGCAGAATCAGAAGTGAATATAAAGGTGGAAAAGGAGGAGGTGGGTGTGACGATGGAAGGCAGTTCGCCGTCGTCATGCCTGAAAAAGAAAGGAAATGCTGATTATCAGGACCTGGGGAGGTATCCGGATGAGATAAAAGAGGAGAAGAAGCCTCAACCACCTCCCAAGGCTTCTTCGGGAGCCCCTGAGGATCATAGCGCAAGTTATGATCCGCCAATTACATATGCATATGATGATCTGGATTGGAAGCCGTTGGTGAAATACTACGACCCGGACCGACCGAAGGCGTTACTGAAGGCGCCGGGTTCGGAGAGCGATGAAAGTCGACCAAGTATGCCACCATCAGAATCTGATTTGGAAAAGACGTTTTACATGAAGGAGCTAAAGAATTTCTTATAGATGGATTCAATTATGAACCTACTCGGGGTCACGATCAGTGGAAAACTGAGCGATCCGTTTAGTCGACCAATAACGGACGAGAAGGACAAGCTACAGTTGGTGTTAGGGCTTACACGCCTGATAAAGAAATCTGGTCTGATTACAGGCACCTACGATGCCGAAGAAGTGTTCGATCTCAACCCTGAAGAGGTCGCGACCACTACCGAGCAACTGTTCGGAACGTTGGTACCTATAGTGGGTCAATCCGCTAAGGTAGAACCACCTCGTACTATGCTGACAATTGAAGCGGGACCGTCGATCAACGTGGCAGAACACACGGGATCATCGTGTTACGAATCTTCCCCTTCTGAAGGCGATGAACCTGAAGTGGAGTCGATTAGTGCTGTAAGTATGGAGCCCAAGATCACCAGTATGGCAGTTTGCCAGAAGGATGAACCCAAGTTTTCGGTTATCAAGAGGGAACCGCAATCAGGGAAGGCAGACGATGATCAATCATCGCAGGGCCCACAGCTGCAAACATTTTTCGACAAGGCCATGAAACAGTTTTTGGCGGAAGAGAGAGTCCAGTCGACACCTTCAGTTGTTCGCACAAAAAAAAAGGCACCAGCCCAAACCAGGAAGTGTTGCGACGGTGAAGGACGTGGATATGGAATCAGTGCAGTCGCTCGGTGATTTTCAGTCAAGGTCAAAAAGATCGGCAGCGGTTAAAAATGTTGACATGGAATCTGTATATTCGATCCATGATCAACAATCCCAGCGTGATTACATCGACCCAGACGAGCCAATCACTCTACCTCGACAAGCAACAGTTGCGACATCTTACACTGGAATGCCTGACCAACAGCCGATTCCCAGGATTCGGATGTCGGCTATCAGTGATCTTAAAGATTTTTCAGGGAAGGAAGTGGATGAAGATCAAGCGCGGAATTGGATTAGTCGTTTGAAGTCAGCATTTATGCATGACCAATCCTCCGACCCAGAAAAGTGCTTAATTATAGGCGATTTACTAAAAAGGCCAGCGCGCAATTGGCATCGCCAGCTGAGTAGAGCTACCCGATCAAGTTGGAAAAGTATCGTTGATGCGTTTGAAGTTCAATACTGTGGAAGTGGCCAATCGGCATCCCACCAGTATTATTACACGAAGCAGCGATCAGATGAAACTCTCATTAAGTATCTGCACCGGCTGAATGTGGAGGGACTGCGGGCCAAGTTGCCAATCAGGGATGGCTCGCCTACGATTTTACGCGAACGTGTGCAACATTTTTTGGACACATTGACCAATTGCAAGTTCGCCGATCAACTGGCACTTCTGCGGCTGGATACCGCCGCGGATCTGGAAGAAACGCTGCGGGCGTATGCACGCAATAAGTGGTACCAGACAATGGCGACAGTAGGCACCAACCGATTCCGTCAGAAATTCAGTGATGATCGGTCACCTGCCCCGGCGCGGAAGCCTAAAGCAGTGCGCGCTATTAAGGTGACGTCTGGAAGCGAAGAATCAAGCTCCTATGACAGTGGAAGTGACGGTGACCAGCGTCGTTACATGATTGCTGCTATGCGTGATCAACCAGTAACGCACGGTCAGCCTACTGAGACTCGATCCGGTAAACAAGGCGAATCAAGTGCTGATGACCAAGGGGCGATGAATAAATGCAGTCATTGCGGATCAATTAAGCATGACAATTTGCGTTATTGGAAGTGCCTGACCTGTCTGAAGTGTGGAAAGAAGGTAAACCCGACGGATCACTGTTTGTACGTCTGGCGTGCGTGCGGCGAGATTCATGACGTTGGCAAGTGCCCCATGGAGGAATTCTACAATCGCATTCGACAGTGGTACAACCCTACCAAGCATGCGGGAATGTTGCCCAAGGAAGCCGAAGACATGTTAAACTAGGACGCTCGCCAGGTTGGAACCTGGTACGAGAAGAGCGTTCTGGTGTGTGTATTTTTGCATAAGTGGATAAGAAGCTGGTTGATCAAGCAGAAGAGAAAGATAACGAAAAATGTGATCATCCTGATTTACCGCGTTTGGCTAATTGCTATATTGATGAGTTTTCTCGGTCTCCGGTGATCATGGAAGTTGATTTTCTTCCAGGTGAATCACGTGGATATTGGAAATACCACTCGCCAAAAAAGTTGTTTAAACAAGCCAAGGCGAGCAGCAAAATCAATAAGGAACGTGCCACGTTACTATTCCATTCTGATGCCGAATTGTCGATCGTCGACTCAACCTTTGCTCGTAAGGTGGGTTGTCAGATCGACACGAGTCAAATACAAGAATGTGTTGGCATCGGAGAAAGTGCGTACCTAACCGAAGGACGCACTAAGATTAAAGTGACGTTAGCGGGTTCTTTGGTATATTATTTCCATGCATGGGTAGAAAACTCGTTGGTCATGATGTTATATTAGGGATGGATTTTATGATCCCAGCTGGCGTCAAATTGGACATCGCTCACGGCGCACTAAGTCTGCCGAATGAAGTAATCATCCCATTAGAAGGACGCCGACAGCTGTATGGATCTAGTGGAAATTATATGAAACTTGGTCAGTACGATCAGATCGCAGTAGGTCGATCTGTTGAGGTCCGGATTCGTGATCAGCGATCTCGGAAGTTATGGATTACTCGCGGAAAAGATTGGGTCCCCACTGTTACTAGGGGCGTGGGTAATTTGCGATATCTGCGTATAACGAATGTTGCCGATCATCCGATCATCCTACATGACGATATGTCTTTAGGTATTTGGATGAATAAGGATGATGTGCCCCGTCGCCCTGAGTTTATTTCGGTGGGATCTAATCGCTATAAGGAGTGACAGAATCTCGCGTATTAGGCTTCTACCGATTCAGTGCATGACGATCAAGAAAGTGTCGACCAAGGTCCTTTGGTCGAGAAAAAGTAGTATCCTATTCCTCAGGGAATTTTAGTACGACATGCGGACTCGACCACGGCATCGGTGGCATTAGTGACCGGAAGACCGCATTAGGTACAAGAATTGAAAGAAAACGGCAATCAGAAGCCGAGTGTGCAAGGTCCGACCCTTGGTCATGAAGTTGAACGACTTGTTACAAGAGATGGGCCTGATCAAGATATGCGTGAACATACCGTCTCAACCGATACCGGTGAATTCGGTGTAATTCCTACCGATGACCAAGTATGCTACCATGAAGGCGGAGATTTGTTCGTGGAAGAGCTGGAGAAACAACTTGCCAGGCTGCCTGAAATATCCACAAGAACCGAAGAAGTGACCAAGGATGATTTGCAAGTTGGCGACCCTCTGATCAACACAGCAGAAGAGATTTACCAACATCGCGACATAATTTGGGCTATGAAACATCTGCTGATCGGAAAAGGGAACGCGCTACCTCCTGCTGCACGTGGAGTGGTTTGCGATATCGATGTAAGCAATGCGCGCACGATCGCCCAAAAGTGTCGAAAGGTGGCGCCGCAATTTCGCGAGAAGTTATCGGCTTTGATCAAAGGGCTATTGGCTACTAAGATTATTCATCCGTCTACGTCACCCTGGGCATCACCTATAGTGATCATCGTGAAAAATAATGGGGTTGATATTCGCTTATTTATCGATTATCGCGCGGTGAATCAACTCACACGTTTGATGTTGTACCCAATGCCCCTGATCTCCGATCTACTCGAAGATTTGGATAAAGCGTTGTGGTTTTGCTCTGTGGATATGACGAGTGGTTTTTGGTTCGTGTCTATGACCGATCGAGCACGTCAGATTTCGGCGTTTGTCACTCCGTTTGTATTTATTGAATGGAATAGGATGCCCTTTGGCTTAAAGAATGCTCCGCAAATCTAGCATCGGCTGATTGATAATGCATTATACGGGTATCTCAAGGTTAAGGACGGTGCTGACGAAACGGCTGATGTATTTACTGGGGGAGAGCCCGACCAAGACCGAGGCCCCTCTGTGCTGCAGCGACGATTCTATATTGATGACATTATCATCCCGGCCCCTACATGGACAACTCTGTGTGACAGGGTGCGAAACCTGTTGGAGAAGTGTGATCAGTAGAATTTGTCGATCAGCGTGGTCAAATCGTACGGGATGTGAAGTGAAGTGCCTTATCTGGGACATCACGTCTCTGGCCGTGGTCTGGAAGCGAATCCGAAGAATTTGGATGATCTGATCGATTTGCCTTTTCCTGGCACTTTACGTGCTATGCAATCGTTTTTGGGGTGCCTGAATCATTAAAGTCGATTTATTGAAGACTTCGCGATCTACGCTACTGTGCTCTATGAATTACGAGAGACAGATTATCAAGAGTTAAAGAGCCGGGCATTGATCAATGATAGTACGGTGTATGAGGACGATCGATTAACCAGGGCGCAAGTGGCATTAAGCATGCTGAAAGCTAAGATTGCGTCAGCCCCAACTTTGCACCATTTCGACCAAGCAAAAACACTGGTTATTGTGGTGTATGCCAGCAAGTGGGCAGTGTCTGCCGCGTTGGTGCAAGAGCATGATCAATTATATTGACCTGTCGCATTTGCCAGCCGGACACTGAATGACGGTGAGCTGAATTACAGCCCCATTGAAAAAGAATTGCTGGCCCTTCTACGAATTCTAGATGTCTACTTTACGATGCTGGTCGGAAAAGCAATCGTTGTACTGTCGCGTCGATCCACGTTGATGTGGCTCTTGACGTCCAACGGGATAGATGGACGATTGGGAAAATGGGCTGCAATCTTATCACAGTGGGACTTGGAGATCAAGAAATGCGTGCATGGCGAAGAGGAGGTACTAGGGGCGCTGGCCGCAAGTATCACTCCTCGCACTAAAAATGATGAGGCCCTGATCGCAATCGCACCAAAAAATGAGCCTCGACAGACGATTGAAGTACCCCCTCGCACGGTAGAGAAAGGCGAAGAGCTGTACGTGATCATCTTCGACGGGTATGCTAGCGTTAAGCGATGAGTTGGCGCGTTCGGTGCTATCGTGTCGAAGCTGCGGAGTGGAAGATCATGATCGCGGTTGCGGACCATGCACCCAACATCACGGTGAATGAAGCCGAGTACCAGGGACTGCTGCTAAGTTTGGATTTACTATCGCAATATCCCAAAGGAAGGATAATTGTGTGTGGAGATTCGAATTTGGTGATCAGGTAAATGCGTGGCGAAATAGAGAGTAAAGCTCCGCGGTTGCAAGTATTGCAACCGCGCGAGTTGAAACTCCTTCGCGAATGGCCTGACCATGACCTGTTGCATGTTAAACGAGAGTGGAATTAGAGTGCCGATCACATCACCACCACTGCCATGCGGGATGGGGCAAGATGTGAGATAAAAGATTGGAAACTGCTGGAAGAATTGGTCGATCTTAACAGATTGCCGGAGGTGATTACTTGGAAGGAAGATCCCACTGCCGCACAAGTGCTGGTGACGACGCGATCACGTAACATTCGTCAAACGCAATCTTCAACGTGGCCCGAAGTATCCATAAAAGTGATAAGGGCAGAACGTGTTAAAAAGGTGCAAGACGAAGAAAAGTGGATCTGTGATTTGCGATGCTAGTTGAATGGTAACGTGTCACAGCTGAGCGCAGACGAGGTGAAAGAGTGCGCGAAAATCGCCGATTGTTATGACGTCGACGACCAAGGGTTGTTGATCTACTGCGGAAACACGACCAAAGGAAAAGACAGCTGTGATCAATATGATCGAGACGAGCGACGCTCCTCGATTAGGCTGGTCGTACCGGAAACCCTACATGCGGATGTCCTCCACCATTATCATGTGAGTTTGGAGGGGGGGCACCAGGGTATAGGGCGAACATATCAGCGAATCAGACGTTACTTTCATTGGCGTGGACGATTTCGTAGCGTGCAAAGCTTCGTTGGACAATGTGTAGATTGTGAGACGGGGAAGGACAAACCTACGATCAAAGGGATGTCGCCCGGAAATATTGAGGCTACCTACCCGTTCCAAGTGATAGCCATGGATCATATCCCGTCGCTGCCTCGTTCGATTGATGGGCATACGGAGTTGTTGATATGGACGGACCTGTTCACGGGTATGGTAATCGCGAAAGCTGGATCGTCTCGTACAGCACAGAAAGTCGCTGAAAATTATAAAGAATATGTGTTCCGACGATTTGGAGCTAGTGAGGTGATTAGAAATGACAGAGAACCCGGTTTTATGTCCGAGGTATTTCGGGCGTTCAACAAGATCGTGGGTCAGCGGCAGAGTGCAACTATGGCATACCGTCCGCAGGCGAACGGCAAGGCAGAGAGAACAGTGCAGACGATTACACGAGCGATTAAGATGTACGTATCGGATGAACTCGACCCCAGATCGTATTCGTGGAGAAACACCGTTTTATTTGGCGTATGGGTGGGATCCACTATCATCGTTGGCATCGACATTGCAACTGGGCGGAAATCGGCGTAAAGACCGTGATGCTCGTCGGTGGAGATACAGGCTACAGAAATACTACCGCTACGCCCGTGATAAAGTGAGTACCCGGTTGCACCAAGCAGTATCCAGTCGAGCGGAAAAGCATAATGATCAAGTGACCCCGCACAAGATTGAAAGCGGGGTCGAGGGTTTGGTTATACCTCGATCGCGTGAAAGAAGGGTTCGCAAAGAATCTGGTGCATATGTGGCACGGACCCTTCAGAGTCGATGAGGTGATCGGGGACCATGCGGCAAGCTTGATTACAGCTGGTACCGACTATCGCCTATTTCCAGTCGTGCACCTGTCCAAGTTGAAACTGGTCAAAGAGTTCCCAGATCGACCTACTGCTGTTCTAACAGCTGGGGTAGAGGATCGTTTTGATTTCGATGAAGCACTACTACCCGAAGACAGCTGGGAGAGGACTCTAGAGCCGGACGAATTTGAATTTGATCGCGTCACCGATGTCCGATCTGGTCGAAAAACCAGATACGGCAGAACGTTTCGTGAATATCAAGTATATTGGAAGGGTCATGATGAGCCGTCATAGGTAGACGAGGCCGATCTGAATTGCGATGCCCTAATCAAGGACTTCGAACGGAGGATGATTACCAAACACCGGTTTGATGTAATGCAGGTGGATGAAGAGTCCCACTAGTGCATGACCGGATAATGGACTGTGGAATTAGGATTGAAGACTTACGATTAATGGAGAAATGACGATTGACTTAATGTGGTGAATTTTCGGTGGATATTGCGCGACATGGTGATGAGGTAATGGCAGATGAGACTGTGGAAGAGCGATTGTGTGGATACACTAAAACGATGAAGCATCAATTGGAATTAATACGATCAAGAATGTTTATCGATTGAAGAAGAAAATATGGTTAGTGAGCTACCCCGATCCGTAAAACTTGCGACGAAGGCGGTTAATCCTGTTGCCGGGGTGATCGTACGTGGAAAGGCGATACTGGAGTCGCCAAGGCTCAACGGCGTCCAGCTCGCACAACTAATCCTGCAAGGTCGAAGGCGGTCGGTCCGATAGGTACCCTGGGTACCAGGTGCCATCGTCCGCCGGAGCGTATTTCAAGGGGCGATTACGGGCGCAGTGTGGAATCGCCGGATCCAAGAAGATGTCAAGATCGCACTCCACGCTGGTCATGCCTTGCAGCACGAACCTCACGATCCTCTTCCACGCTTCCCCGGCGCGGCTTCTACGCTGGCGTCGACCCTCGTAAAATTCTCGGAAAAAGGCGTCGAGCTCTCTAAGTCCCTGATCCACGTGGAGGTAATGGGTGGACTCCCAGATCGCCTGCGCGTGATGGTCAAGGAATGTCTAGTACCGCGCCTCGAAGTCAGCAAACCAGCCGACCGAGCGGAAAGAGATGGGTGGCAGCATATGCTTGAAACAATCGCACGGGCGCTGCGAGTACAGTAATTCCACTGCTGATTGGGTAATCAGGTGACTGCACCACTCATCAGGCGCAGGGGCGTCCGTGACGGTGGGAAACAGCCATCCTACAGGACGTGTCAATAGTCGAACATCGTTTTTACTGAGACGCTACCCAGATCGAAACCTCTGAGCTGATCCGAGGTCCACGACAAGATGGCGTCGTCAGTCGCCTCACCCGGCAACGATATCAACGACTTTAAGTCACCAGTCTGGGGAAAAAGGACTTCGGCAGAGCCTAGATCAGGCGGACCTTCGCTTCCCCACTCGCTGATCGTGGGACTGGACGGAATTTGCGCGCCAAGTAAAGCAGAAGAACCACCTTGGACACCATCCGGTTGGCCAGGCGGGCAAATAACATGTAGTGACCAGCTCATATCAGGAATAGCAGGAGCGAGACGTGGCCGCTTGGACTGGGAGGTGGAGTGCGAGCACCGAGCGCGTCCTTCAGTGTCATCTGGCTGATCAGGCGGATAAACATTGTGTGATAGCTCCTTTTTCTCGATAATAGCGGGAGCCAGACGTTGCCGCTTGGACGGGGAGGTAGACTGTAAGCACAGAGCACGTCCTTTGGTATCATCCGGCCGACCAGGTGGATTAATGTCGTGTGACAGCTCCTTCTTTCCGGAAATGGCAGAGGCCGGACGTTGCCGCTTGGACAGGGAGGTGGATTGTGAGCGCCGAGCGCGTTTTTGGGTGAAGAGGCCGGTCTGATAAAGGAACCTGTAGACGGACCACCTGAAGCAGCAGACGGGCTGGCATCCGGGTTAATCCCCGCATTAGTGGAACCGGCTCTCGGAGGGATTTGCAGGTGTAATGCTACACCCTCCAGAATGGTCTGGACATCGTAGAATTGAGCCCGCAGTTGTTCCGCCTCATCCTGAACGCGTCGCAACTCGAGACGCAGTGCGTCGCGCTCCGCAGATGCGTGGTTTAGACGACGCCGCGCCGCCGAAAGTTCTCCCTTGAACTTGGAATTCTGAGTACGCAGTCGCTCCAGCTCAGCCCTGTCGGCCGACCCCGTGTCAAGATGTGCATATAACCCGTCGGCTCGAACATGAGCATTGGCGAGGTTGTTCATCTTTTGGAGGTTTGTCTCATGCTCCGTCCGGATACGATCACGCTGGATCTTTCGTTTTAGAGCCTTGGGGGAAAGCTTAGCCAGCTGCTCGGACAAGTGCTGGTTTTCTGACAGAATGTGGTCGCGTTCACGTTGCACTGAGATCAGGCGCTGACGGAGTCGGTCGAGCGTTGCGTGATCCTGAGATGCCTCAAGACGTGAAATTTCTTGCGCCTGATGATCGACGGTCTCTTCGCGGACCGACAGCAGATACCGGTCCCGGGACTGGGCACCATCCAGATCACGTATCTGACCTTGCTGTTCGGCCAGGGTATCTTTGGATGTCTTCAGTCCGGACTTGAGATTGCTAACGGTGGTGTCGTAAAGCGTGTTATAATTGGGCCCAATAAGGGCCTTATTATAGGGCCTTATTATAGGGCCTAATTATTGGGGGTCTAATTTAGGGGGGCCGATTACGGACAAAAATCGGGCACGTAATCGTATACGATTGTGGGTACCACGGCGTATATAGTTGCGTGTACAAACCGTGGTGCACATAGTCGGGACATAGACAGAGCATAGGAAGATGAGACGATTAAGTACAGGTACTCAGCGAACACCGACGAACAGCTACAGTCGACGGATAAATCAGGTCGACTGGTCGACGGAGGACGCTGGAATGGGTAGTTCTGATAGGTGGATATTAGGAAATTGGTAGTTCTTAGGATTTAAGCATTAATTAAGTTCTTCTTTTGCGTCCAAACACTAAGGACACCTCAAGGACGGCAACTAATGCCTCATTTAGTTAATATATACCTCTACTTCCCGGGCGGGAGCACGTTGTGCGTTTTTTGGCCCACCGGTAGGCGTAGAGTGTTGAGGACTCACCCCGCAACTCCGCCCGCTGTGTCAGCGATTCTACTGTTAATGTTTTTTTTGGTTTTTGGGAGTGTGATTGAGCAGTGCTCTCACCTCCCCACGTTGGTTCGCGTTTGTCCCCTATAGTTCGGCTGCTGTAAGCGCCCCACGGGAACTCTAGGTGGATTAAGTGAGATTTCCCCCCCCTCGTAGTTCTAGGCTAGGAATACAGATATTTGGGTGTTCCTTTAGCTGTTCAAGACTCCAGAGGCTCCACGATCAGGCAGTTAAGACTTCCACTGCCTGATCAAGTACCCCCTTCGCCGATCAACACCTGATCGACCTTCTTCAACTCGTGACCCGCGATCAACAACTCGCACATCGCACCAACTTGTACCCGAGCGACGTTTGGCACCTGATCAAGTCTGATCTCAGCTGATCAGCTACTTTTGGTGCCTGGTCAAGCCTGATCAAGCCTGATCAAGTCTGATCTCAGCTTATCAAACTACTTTTAGTGCCTGATCAAGCCTGATCAAGTCTGATCACAACTGATCAACGACTTTCCTTGACTGACCAAGCCTGATCACTGCTGATCAAGCCTGTTCTCACCTTATTGGAGCTCGTATATACCTGATCGCGCCTGATCCGCACCTCGATCAACTCTTTACAAGTTCCCCAATCTTGCATCAAAGAATGGCCGTGTTTACATCCCCGCCACCTGGAGAGCGACACACGCCTAAGCCGTCGGGTACACAAGGTGAGCAGAAACACAAGCAGTCAAGGACAACCGGAGGACTCCCTTCGTTAGTCGGCAGTCCGGGCGCCGTGGTACGCCTGATCAAGCGTCAAAAACTTTGATCAGCCGCTCCACCACAGTGGTGACTACGAATTCGCGCAGGGGTGCGGCTCGCTCACGGAATCACTCGATCTGCTGCTCGCGGTCGGCGAGCTTACGTGAGACGCACTCGTTAAGCTTCTGTTGTAGGCGGGTGGAGTCTTCAAGCAAGGAAAGTGAGTATGTCAGCACGACTATTTCCTCCTGCTGCGTGCGAATCGTCTCTTGCTGCGCCCGAATCGTCTCCTGCAGCGCGTGTATGGTGTAGCCGGTGCGTATACGCACGGTGCGGCTAGCGCACAGAGGAAGACTCTTCCTTAAAGCGGTGCCTACCGCTAATTAGCTGATACGCCCTTATAAAGGGCTTAGTAGGAGAGATCTCCTACTCGGGGCCAAGATTCCCGGGTTGGTTTACTAATTAGCCTTAACAGCTGTGTTCCCTTTACGGGATGGAAGTAAAGGGAGGGCTCCCTCATACCTACGACACTCACTGCGCGCGACCGGTCAAGGTCGCGCGAGTGCACTTTAGAGTAAAATGTAAACTGAATATATTAAATATGTAATTAGCCTAAATTAATTTAAACTAATATAAAGTATATGTAATACTAAGTAGAATATTCCAAATTCGTACCTAGCTAAAATGTAGTGTACACACCTGTGTACCGACACGTGGATGGCTGACACACCACCACACCAAGGGACCCTGCCCTGATTGGTTAAAATAACCAAAGGTTTGAAACTTTTCAAACCGGTCAATACTGACCTCAACCGTAGTGTACTCATGTACACCAACACTAAATGTAACTCGAATGTAACCCCGTTACATCCTCCCCCATCAAGACTATTGCTTACGCAATAAACAAAATCTTGTTGGAGAAGTCCAACGCCAGTACCTCTGGCTGTCCATTGTACACCTTCAGTGGTGCTATGGACGAAAACTATTCCGACAACTCGGAAGTGGATGCCCTTGGGGAGATCTCCCCAACGGCTGGCCACGCTGACAGCTCCGAACGGCGTTGTCGGCAGCCTAATCCGTTCCCCACACGTGGGGAAAACGCACTAACTCGTGCGCCACCGTTACCCGCTAGGGGTGATACCTCCAGGTTGACACAGGCAACCACCACCAATGAACCGTCCTTGGTTCAAGAGGCCCGACGAGCCGGACGGGCACGGAAGGGACCTCGCGACCCTCAAAAGAGGGCTAAGAACGCGGTCAATAGGGGTTTAGCCTCCTATACCCCTGGTCCAGCGGCTATACTGCCGCGTGAAATTCCGCGTCGGAACCAACTCCAGGTCCGAATACTAACGCCCAAACATTATACCGTTAAGTCCTACCGAACGCGCCTCGGGAAGCAGGCACGCGGTGTCCTCTTGGATATCATCCGCGAGATTCCCTTTGTTCTCTTGAGGAAGAAAGCGTCGAAGACGCAGAACAGGCATTCCGCGCCTGGGCAGAAGGGGATAAATGCCTCCCCAGTTTCGATGCGCTGTACAACAGCTTTTCCAAACACGACTTTCGGGTAGAGAGGGCGCTACGTTTGGCCTATGCCCAGGCCAAAGCGCAAGGGCAATTACCTGCCTCCTATTATACGCGCTCTGCTCTAGATGTGGTACCGGAGAGCAATGCAAGCACAGCATCTTCCTCCGGCGAACTCCCAACTACTGGGAGTGAAGGGGCTTCTTCCGCCCCTTTGGTCGTTGACCTACAGCGGGATTCTCCCGCTCGAAAGCGTCAACGACATCGCGGCAATCCTGCCGTAGGGGAGTCTCGAACTCCCACGAGCTCTGGGAATGTGGATAACCTTTCCACTTCACCAGGTACTGGGTCTCACCCCGGTGATGGCGTCGTGCCATCAGGCGTTCCACATGGTAATGTGGAGTGACCTCCGTATCGAGCACTGGAGGAGGGGGTCGCGCTATTGCGACGTGACTTCCACGAGCGCTGTGATCGGCACAGCCGTCGCATCCAAGAGGCTCAGGAGGGACTCCGCAACGAAGGGAGTGCGAACGAACGCATCGAGGGGCGGCTTGAATCTCTCGAGTCTCTCTTTGCGGAGCTTCAGGGTCGTATTTCAACCCTGTCGGAGATGTTCCGACCTGTCGCGCCTTTCGGCTATCAGGCTTCTCACCCTCCTCCGAGAGGGGACCCGCCTCAGGGTTCCGTTATGGCTTAAGCATACTCACATGGAAGTTTGGATGCGTACGCATCGCCTTCGGGATGTCTAAGGTATACGACAAGACCTTTCGGGCTAATAACTTGAAGGGACCCACAAACCTGGGGCGCAACACATTTGAAACTGCATGTGTAGGAAGATTTTTAGCGTTTAATAAAACACTTTCTCCTACTTTATATATCTTTTCGTTACGCTGCCCCTTGCGGTCAGCTTGATTCTTCTGCTTGTCTTGGCTTTCCGCCATGGCATCGCAGACGTGTCGTAAGACACTAAGGCGCGTCGATAAAAACTTATCGATGTGCTTTCGCACAGATACAGGGCTGACATCGGGGAATCCTCCCCCCTGAAGCCCTGGGCCACACACGCGTGGCGTCAACGGGACCCTCGGATTCACCAATCCGTTCACGTAAAACGGGGTAAACCCCGTAGATGCATGTACCGAATTGTTGATAGCAAATTCAACCATCGGGAGCATCTCACTCCAACTCTTTGGAGAATCCGGACATAAACTCCGGAGAATATCCTCCACAACGCGATTAACGCGTTCCGTCTGACCGTCCGTCTGCGAATGATCCGCAGTGGACATGAGGAGCTTGGTGCCTAGAACCTTGAACAACGCTACCCAGAATTGTCCCGTAAAACGGGGATCCCGATCCGACACAACGGAATCGGGTAGACCATGTTGTCGAAAGACACGGTCTAGGAACACTTTTGCTGTTCCTTGTCCATCTATGGACTCTGGCACCGCCGCCAGGTGAGCCATCTTGCTCAAACGGTCTACAAAGACCAATATGCCGGTGTTCCCGGCTTTATCCTTAGGAAAACCGAAGATAAAATCCATGCTAATGGATTTCCAACACTCCGTTGGAAACGATAAGATCGCCAAAGGCGCAGCTGATCTTGCAGAGGATTTAACCCTCTGACACGTCTCACAGGTGCGTATATACGCACCGACCCACTTATACATATTGGGCCACCAATACAAAGCGCTTAAAGCGCTGTAGGTCTTATCCCGACCTAAATGACCCCCGGTAGGGGCGTCATGTGCCGCAAAGAGGACTCTATTCTTCAGTTCCTCATCATGAGGAACAACCACTCGCGGTGTGTCCTCCGCGCTCGTGCTATAATATAGCAAACCGTCACAGTACCTGTAACGGTGTAAATGATCTTTAGCTCGACTTGACAGGGTTGGCTCAGACGAGCCATGTCCCTTTAAACCTAACGCGCTGATAAGCGCCGTACACTGTGGGTCTTCCTCATACGCCTGGCGTATGAGATCCACCACAGATGTGGTGACGAATGTCGCGTGAGCGAGCTCGTAATCGGGACGACGCGACAACGCGTCTGCAAGCACGTTCTGCTTGCCAGGTTTATACTTAAGCTCAAAGTTGTACTCCGCAAAGAAGGATAGCCAACGAGCCATCCGTTGCGAGAGATGAGGCGACTTTGTCGCTGTCCGTAAGGACGCGTGGTCAGTATAAACCACGAACGGCTTTGAGCCGAGTAGGTGAACCCTAAATTTGACAAGAGCATACTTCATTTCAAGTGTCCTTGTCATGAGCGGGATAGTTCCGTTCCGCAGCTTTAATCTGCCTCGACTCAAACGCAATTACGCGTTCCCTTCCTGTATCGTCTGCTTGTAACAAAGCACATCCGATTGCGAAATCGGAGGCGTCGCAGACGACACTAAATGGTTTCCCAGAATCTGGGAGAGAAAGAACGGGAGCTTTCAACAATCTCCCCTTTACCGCTTCAAAAACGTTTTGGTGTTTGGTTTCCCAACACCAATCAACGTCCTTCTTAAGAAGGTCGGTTAATGGCTTCGCCATTTCAGCGTAGTTCTCGCTGTACTTGTGGAGATAGTTGGCTAATCCAAGCCACTTCCGTAAATCTCTAAGATTTACAGGCGA
>CM047587.1:3469639-3480490 GCA_026184515.1 Peronosclerospora sorghi | reverse complement strand
GACGATGCGACAACTGGCACGGTTACCTGACGGTAACCCGAAGGTAAGAGGTCGAATGGTCGACAAAATGCGTAGGAATGGGTAGTTCTTATTGGTTGATATTAGGTTTTTGGTAGATATTAGAATATAAGCAATAATACGTTCTCCTTTTGCGTACGATCGGGCTGATCGTTTACAGGGACGGCAACTTAGGGCCTCCCTCCTTCTAATAAATACCTCTACGTCCCGGGCGGGAGCACTGAGTGCATTTTTGGCCCACCGGTAGGCGTAGAGTGTGAGAATGTGGTGGAGCGGCTGACTAAAGTTTTTGAAGCTTGATCACGCGGTACCACGGCGCCCGGACTGCCGACTAACGAAGGGTGTCCTCCGGTTGTCCTTGACTGCTTGTGTTTCTGCTCACCTTGTGTAGCCGACGGCTTAGGCGTGTGTCGATCTCCAGGTGGCGGGGATGTAAACACGGCAATTCCTTGATGCAAGATTGGGGAACTTGTAATGAGTTGATCGAGGTGCTGATCAGGCGTGATCAGGTATAATCGAGCTCGAATCAGGTGCTAACAGGCTTGATCAGCAGTGATCAGGCTTGGGCAGGCACGGAAAGTCGTTGATCAGCTGTGATCAGACTCGATCAGGCTTGTTCAGGCTTGATAAGGCTTGATCAGGCTCCAAAAGTAGTTGATCAGCTGAGATCTGACTTGATCGGGTGCCAAGAGTTGCTCAGGTACAAGTCGGTGCGATCTGCGAGTTGTTGATAGCGGGTCACGAGTTGCAGAGCGTCGATCAGGTGTTGATCGGCGAAGGGGGTACTTGATCAGGCAGTGGAAGTCTTCGCTGCCCGATCACGGAGCCTCTGGAGTCTTAAACAGCTAAAGGAACACCCAAATAGTTGTATTCATAGCCTATACCTACAAGGGGGGGTTAATCTCACTTAATCCACCTAGAGTTCCCGTGGGGCGCTTACAGCAGCCGAACTCTAGGGGCCAAACGTGAACCAAACGCGGAGAGGTGAGAGCACTTCTCAATCACACTCTCAAAACCAAAAAACCTTTACTGAGGAGCCGCTGACACAGCGGGAGGAGTTGTGGAGTGAGTTCTTAACACTCTACGTCTGCCGGTGGGCCAAAAATGCACAAAGTGCTCCCGCCCGGGACGTAGAGGTATATATTAACTAAATGAGGCACTAGTTGCCGTCCCTGAGGTGTCCTTAGTGTTTGGAAGAAAAAGAAGAACTTAATTATTGCTTAAATCCTAAGAACTACTAATTTCCTAATATCCACCAATCAGAACTACCCGTTCCAGCGTCCTCCGTCGACCAGTCGACCTGATTTGTCCGTCGTCTGTCGCTGTTCGTCGGTGTTCGCTGAGTACCTGTACGTAATCGTCCCATCTTCCTATTCCCTGTCTATGTCCCGACTATGTGCACTACGGTTGTACACGCAACTGTATACGCTGTGGTACCTACAATCGTATACGATTACGTACCCGATTTTTGTCCGTAATCGGCCCCCCTAAATTAGACCCTATGATAAGGCCCTATAGTAAGGCCCGTTATCGGGCCCAATTATAACACGCTTTACGACAAGAACTCACCCGCAACCCCTCCCGCTGTCTCAGCGGTTCTTCTTTTAAAGTTCTATTGGTCTCGGGAACGTGATCTAGCAGTGCGCTCTCACCTCTTCCCCTATTGGTCCACGTTTTGGCCCCTAGTGTTCGGCTGCTTTAAGCGCCCCACGGGAACACTAGGCGGATTTTTGGTGGTAATCGTCGATCAGCCCGTCGAACACGCTGATCGACCGTCCCTCTAAGGCTTAAGTGCAGAATACAAGGTATTTTTGGGTATTCTATTGACGGATTAAGCTGAAGGAGGCTCTGTGATCGGGCAGTGAAGATTTCCGCTTCCTGATCGAGTACCCCTTCGCTGATCAACACCTGATCGACACACCGCGACTCGCGACCCGCACTCAGCAGCCCACAGCTCGCGCCAACTAGCTGATCAGCGACTTTTAGTACCTGATCGCGTCTGATCGAGTGTGATCACCGCTGATCGACGACTCTTAGTGCCTGCCCAAGCCTGATCACTGTTGATCACACCTGATCGCACGTGGTTCAAGCTTGATTGCGCCTGATCATCGCCTGATCGCATCAGTCGACTCATCACAAGTCAACTCAGTCTTGCCACAAGGAATTGTAGAGTACCATCCCCGCCACCTGGAGAGAGATCCACGCCTAAGCCGTCGGGTACACAAGGTGAGCAGAAACACAAGCAGTCAAGGACAACCGGAGGACACCCTTCGTCAGTCGGCAGCCGGGCGCCGTGGTACCGCCTGATCAAGCCTCAAAAACTTTGATCAGCCGCTCCACCACAGGCTAGTAAGAGAGGACCCTCTAACTCGGGGTCAAGATTCCACTTTGGTTTACCAGTTAGCACAAGCTAACGCCTTAACACAAGGCTCCCTTAATAAGGGGGTAGCTAAGGGAACAACTCCCCTTACGCTACTACACTCACTGCGCGCGCGACCGGTCGAGGTCGTGCGTCCTGCAGTCTTTTGAGTGAAATGTAAACTGAATATACATTTAATTTGTAATTAACCTAAATTAATTTAAACTAATGTAAACTATATGTAATACTAAGTAGAACTTACTAAATTCGTAAATAGCTAAAATGTAGTGTACACCACCTGTGTACTAACACGTGGCTGGCTGCCACGCCTCCACTAATGGCTCCTGACCTGATTGGTTAAAATAACAAATGGTCCAAAACCTTTCGGACCGGTCAATACTAACCCCAACCGTAGTGTACCCACGTACACCACATACTAAATGTAACCAGAATGTAACCGTGTTACAGTTGACCTTGCTTGGATGGAGCCGGTTGCGAAGCTTGGAATGGACCAAATTCTCGGTTGAGAAGCTACGTTCGCTTGCAACACTGCATATCAAAGAGATTTTAACTGCAGCTTCAGTACGGCCAAGATTGACGGTATATTGCGAACCTGTGAACGGGCAAGCTGAAGATCCTGATGGCCAGCTCTGACAATGCAGGAGTCTCCGTTGCGAGAATGCTCCAGAATTCTTGGGGTCTTGAATTGTCCATAATTGACTGCTCAGGTGGTATGATATCAACTTTTTACCCAGCTTTTTTGTTTAATTTTCTTTTTGTCCTTTTTTTGCCTTTGCCTCTCTATATTTCTGACCTTATGTAAACAAAAAATAAGTTACGTGTAAAAAACTAAATTACGGTAATTTACGGGTAATTTACGTAATTTACGGTGTCCATCCCTATCCTGCTGCAAAGTGGTCTTTCTATCGGCTGACTGGATGACTGAGTTCGCTGATACGGTATCAGCGACCTCAGTCATCCAACTTTGTATTTTCCTGTCTTAACATCTTTTCGCACACTTGGTAATTCGTACACGAGCATCTCTGTTCACTCTTGGAGCATCTCGAGAACCACATTTGCAACTGCATGATCGTTTTTCAGGTCATCTCATTTCTGGGATCACTTGACGCTCGGACCGCCTTAAAGTTGACACTCCGACTCGAGACCATATCTATCAAAGTGTGGCAATATTTGCGCGCTGACACAGTAGGATCGATCTTCATGTTTAGCACCTTCATCCGGTTTGTGAATCGTTGAGGTGTCTGTTGAAAAAACACATTGCTTTCAAACGTTTACGTCCGAGAGAGTTGTTGATACCTACTAGAGTATCTTGGAGCGTTTCGCGTCGACCTAGCACACACAAAGACGTGGTGCGTTTTGTAGTCGTATCGGTTAGTCGTATCAAAAGGCTACTTGAGACAGAAAGACACAGCAGCTGTTGGCTACATCCGCCTCGTCTATCATGATAGTTTTCCAAGAAATAACTTGTGGCTGCAAATTTTGTGCGAAATTTGAAAAATTACCCTGATTATTGCAAATATTGTAGCTACTCGTCACTACTCGTACTTTTCTCACTACATGTTTCCACACAGGAGTCGAGTGCGTCAATGGATTCAACGCGCATGATTAGTGGCTTTTGCATCCCAAGGGTTATCCCTTGGGAATACGCCGGCTTTTGCCCAGGCTCTAATACGAGATGGTAGCGACTTATAACTTGGGCAATGATAGTCTTCATTTCCAAGTAGGCCAAGCTTTGGCCCACACAAATGCGCGGACCCGCGCTGAAGGCGCAGAATTTCGACGATGGCAACTTTAAGACTTCACCTGTCTCAGCGTCGAGAAAGCGCTCGGGGTTAAACTCCAATGCATCTTCCCCCCAGAGGTTTCCAAGACGACCCGTTGAGTAGACTGAGATAATAATGTCCGTGTTCTTGGGCACGAACGTGCCATCAGGAAACACGGTGTCACGAATACAGTGGGTGGCGGCAAGCAATGGGCCAGGTGGTACAAGACGTAATAATTCTCGGATCGTGGCCTCGAGGTAATGGATCTTGTTGAGGTCGTCGGCAGACGGCATATACTCGGGGTCCCACGACAGCTTGGGCAAGTGCGCTATTAATTCTGTGCGCAGCTTGGCCTCTACGCTCGGGTGTTGACTTAAGACATAAAAGAACCACGCTAAAGCATCAGCTGTTGTGTCTCGGCCAGCAATTAGTGCAGCCGTTGCAATGTCACGTATTTCCACGAGATCGACGACCTCGTTCTTGTGCTCCATCGAGTCTAGAATAATTGAGATAATATCCTTATCCATAGATCGGACTGCTGCCGTGGATTCCTTTCGCTCTTGATGGCGTTCCATGGCACTTGAGATGATCTTCATCACATGTTCGTCAATGACGTTGATGGCATGGCGCATCTTCTTCTCGCTTCGGATATTCAGCCATCGCTTCATCTTCCACCATACATTCGGCTGTTTAAACCGCGCCGATGCAATGTACTGTGCTCTCTCGAGAGCTTCGGCAAACGCTTCGTTCTCTCCTTCTAATACTTTTAACTCGGTCCCAAACCCAATCTCAGCGATCACATCGAGCGTGTAGCGGTGCATGAGTTTAAACACATCGATAGACTTTTCGCAGCTCGCGGCGTTTTCAACTATCCTACGCAATGGCACCAAGTGCTTGTGCACGATCGGTGTCATGCGTTCACGCAAAGCGCGTGCGCTGAAAAGATTCACGAGCACACGTCGTTGTCGTTTCCATGTCTCATTGTTCGTTACGACAATCCCATCGCCGAGTAAGTCGAAAAAGACGTCGTGAATGTTACGGCTCTTCGGAAAATTCTCAAATTGCGTCTTTAAGACTTGCTCAATGTGCTCGGGTTTCGCGATAAACATCATGTCATCTTTACCAGGTAGCCTCAAGATAAACGGCTGTCCATGACATAGCACATGGTGCTCGGCGATCCAATCGTAGAGCCGATCCGAGTGCAATAACAACTCGATCGCATTGCCGAGGAGAGGGATCTTGGATGGCAGGTAGCGCACTCGCTTTTGAACGATCGTGTCATCCTGCTTTGCTTTGGCTGGATGAGTTGAGGAAACGACGAAAGTGCTCGTGTAATACACTGTAGTTGCGACCACCGCAGCAACGAGACAAGGCACAACCAGATTCAGACCTTCGAACTTGTTTTTGAAAAAGGACGAGAGCATCTTGGTTGGGGGGGGTCTTGAACCTTCAATGGCTAAAAAATATCTGATGTGCTGTTAGGTGTAGCTAGCTACATGGACTACATGAATCAATAGCATGAATTGACACTGCCATGTGTCCCTTCAAACGTTTTTTTTTGTCTCTCGCATTGTAATAATCGTCAGCGTCGTACGGGTATACAGCATTTCAAGTACAAGAAGCACCGAAAACATACTCTACTTCCTGATATATTTTATACTCGATGAATGGCATGACCCACTACATTTTATGCAAGACGGCCCTAATCACGCAGTTAAACTTATCATTGGGCAAAAACGTGGACTGAGTGTAATAGTCCTAGAGCGATAAAAAATGAGATTTTTTCAGTAATGCTGCACGGTAAAAGAAAATCCAAGTGACTGCAAATGGGTCAAAATGGACCTGCAGCCCATCACGTCCAATTTCTTTTAAATCAAACTCAACTTGCTGACTGGGGTATCATCCGCGTCAACGTGGTATTGACTAACTCATAGAAGCGGCTCGATGACATGATGATTTACGCTAACTCAAATGTCTCAGTTCGTTGAGCCGAATGTTAATGAATTTTTGTCTTAAACAGTAGAACCTGTCTAAGCGGATACTGTCTTAACAAATAACCTCCGTACACAAATATATATTGCCGGTCCCAAGTACGTCCCCATACTTGAACTAGTAAACCTCCATAAGCTGATATTCAATAAGATTTATTGGTCCCACAACTTTTGTAAGCTAATACTGCATAACCTTATGGTAACCAATTTAATACTACTCTACCTACTATGTGCAATGGAAATAATCGTGGATGTTCCTCTGGACCATCTGGCAAGTCCTATGGACGATGACAGCATCCTTCATCTGCCGTAAGGCAGCAATGAATTTTTCATTGTTGCCTGTCTGTTGCATCCAGTTAATCTCCAATGACTGGATCATTGATTGAGCATCTCTGGATGAAACTGGAGCGATCTCCTCGCTGTCGTCATTGTTGTTGTCCGCATCTTCGTCCTCCTGGTGAAGGTGGTCCTCGACGACCTCGTCAATGTCTGGGATGTATATGACGAGGTCTTCTTCTGAATAGTTGATGAGGTTGTGGATGTCCATGGGGTTGCGGTACCGCAGTTTACTGATCTGCGACTGGAGCTCGGCAACGACATCCTGGTCGACCAGCTCATCCTCAATCAGCTGTACATCCTGTGTAATGGGGTGCCATTACATAATTGATATTCAAGTTAGAATATCACAGTTAAATTTCAGACGCGTTGTCTGAAATTTAAATAAGAGATTATAAGTTATTATAATCTACGAAGGAAAAGTCGATTCGGTATAAATACCGAATCATGAAGGTTAAGTAATAGTACAGTTAGTTGAATACTTGATATTATTAGATTAGTTAGGTAATTACTATACTATTAGCCGCTAACCACCCATTAAATAAACACTCTTAATTTTGCGTTCTAACCAACAAGTAAATATTTATATTTACTTTTAGTATAGGATTAGTTGTCATCAACAAATCCTACCCCTCTTTTATTGCGCGCTTCCTCGCACAACACAGTGTAAGCCTCTAACAGGATCGGTCCTGTTACACCTGGTAGTACTTTGTGGTCCGTCTTAACGACCACAGTTCCGTTCCGCTAGTCAACTAGCGGAGCGAGAGAGAACGCTGGAAGTGGTGACGAAACACTTCCCTCACTCCTCGTCGCGTAGTAAAGACGCGACGGTAGAAATGGTTCGGTCCATGGGGACCGACATCATTACCTTCCTCCTGGGTAAGACCCCGGAGGAAGTGATAGAGGTGGTGAATCGCTTTAGGCGAAACCACCTAGAAAAGCCAGCACGTCCCGCGCAAGAGGCAGCGCGGACCGCGTCTGTACCTGCAACGCATAGCGTTGAAGTTGTAAAGGCGCGAGTACCACCCTTTACCGGTGAAGGGGGCGAGCCCCTTCGTAGATGGTTCGCAGATGTGGAAGATGCCATCTCTGCGCAAAATATTGTTGACGAACGTCAACAGGCGTACTACGCCACAACATGTCTGGGCGGCAGAGCCAGGGCATGGGCGGCAGAGCCAGGGCATGGGCGACGAGTCGCAGAGCCACTGATGACTCTGCGTTCCTTACTTATAAGGAATTAAAAGCTGAGCCAAAGCTCAACTTTGGAGCTCAAAAATGGAGCTAAGTAGTCGGTAGGAGATCATAGAACTCCGGCAAGGTAAGCTTGACCTTCAAGCTTACGCTCAGAAGACGCAATTGTGGTGGAGTCAAGTTCGAAATCGAATACATTTGTATCGACAACCTGACCACCACCATCGTGCCCAGCCTTCCAACTTAGGGGGGGGTACCCCGCGGACCTCCATTCGAAATCTGGTCCGATCGTCCGCTGCTGGCAGACGAACGGTCATCATCCAAAGACACTTGGTCCGATTCACTTAAGTTCATCTCACCTTGTGTACCCGATGGAATGGTCTAGTTACACACTCGGTGGATCGGGATCGCAGATCGATCTGATTCGGTCTTGAATATGAGACCGTGCTGGATAGGTGTACCTAGGGCGGAACTCTTCACCCAGGTACGTACAGACCAGAAACACTTCCAAAAGATAAATTCCAATAGGTCGATCGTCCAAGCGATCTATACCTGACCAATACGAAATAATAGAGGGTAGACCAATCAACCGGTCTAGCCCCTGACCACGATGAGAGAAGACCAAAATCGGTCTAAACTCCAACCAATGTTACAATAAGCCAATATGTCCACGTAAAGACCCAATATGCCCGTGAAACTCTACAAACGATATCTCCACGTAAAGACCAATCCGGTGAATAGCACGTTCCAAACGTACTTGAGTTAAAGTTTCGAGATCGCCAAATCGTACTCCCGTCGAGGGACTTCCGGTGGCCAAAGTGCGCGTGCGGCGCGTCCAGACCGGGTATAATGGGCGAGAGGGTATAATTCGACCCTCTTCCCCCAAACACTCCGCGGCGGGCGGAGGCGACTAGTGTACGTGAAAAAAATAACTGCGACCCCTTGCTGCGGTGTAGCCCAAGACCAGAAGAGGTTTTTGCCACTTATTCCTAGACCAAAAGACTTTTACTTGGAAAATCCGCAACCAAAAGACTCTTACTTGGAAAATCCGCAACTAACCAATAATACTACCTCCCTATGGTCCCTAATGTACCCACACAAAATTATGTAAAATACCCAATGTCAGGTGACTCACCCAAGACCTGCGTTCTTGATACTCCTTGAATCTGATAGGCTAAAAAGCCCCCCTTGTTGATTTAATCGGAAACTCGACCAACTGCCTTGACCAAAAGTGACCAAATTTGTGGTACACTTCACCACACAATATTTGCGGTCAAATATTGTGTATGAACCGTTGCCCCCTGCTATGCAGGTCACTGGCTTCATGAAGGGACTCAATGATGGTCCCGTCAAACAGAGTCTTTACCGGCACCCGCCAGAGACTCTAAGGGATGCCATTGATATGAGCATCCGTGAAGAGTTCAGCATGCGATCAGCGTCATCGCATGCATGGTACAGCAGAAGGGCTCAACAGCCCTTCGCTTTTGACATGCCGCAACAGCATGTCAACAAGCAGCAGTCGGGCAGACGAAGCTCACACTTCGTCTCAAGAAATAGCCACCCGCGTCAGAGCATGGGCGGTGGAGGTCCAGAGCCGAAGGACCTATCGGTTGCGGTTGCTTCGAACTCGAAGCAACCGAAATTTAAGAAGAATATTCGCTGCAATAGATGCGCGAATATGGGGCATTTTGCCCATGAGTGTATGGCACCGCTTCCGGTGCCACGCAGTCAGTGGACGGAACCGTCCGCTGCACGGCGACACCAGCAGGGACATCACCCTGTTGGTGCGAAAAACGTAAATCACCAGTAGGGGCGGGGCGCCCTACTGGGAATGTTATCCCACATGCCGACATAGAGCATGTGAGTGTAATAGACCCAGACGGGACTATGTCCTGACAAAAGGTGTAGGGTGATGATAAGCCTCTTATCACCCTGGGGGTTAAGCCGTACGGGAGCGATGTCCCCATGCGAGCTTTGTTCGACACAGGAGCGTCAAACAATTTCGTTATAAATTAGAGTCTAACGCTGTTGAGCTTCGTGGAGGTAGAAACCCCACGAAGTATGTTGTAAGTCCGGTTAGCAACAGGTGCAACCGTGACTATTCCAAAGCGTGTGATTAAAACACGATTCGAGTTGAATGAATTCTCATTCGATGATAAATTCATCGTCCTCGATTTAGATGACAAGTTCGATGTGATACTTGGAGTCCCATGGATGTCCAAGTTTAAACCTTCGATCGACTGGGTTAACCTATCGATCGACTAGGGCGGACCCACAGGATCTGATCACCCTGTGTGTAATCCGGCTGTATCATAAGATACAACCGCAGCGTCGGACAGTCTGGTGGATAGCGATGGCACCACCAGGTCTGTTCCGAAACGATCAGCGGAAGGTACCTCCGCTGGTGAGAGTCCAGAGGGACTACCACACGCAACAGAAGAGTCGTTGCGTGTAGGAGAGAAACATTCCACGGGTGATAAAGACCACCGTGAGAATGAAGTGATATCCACGGTGGGAAACAACCACCGTGAGAATGAAATAGTATCCACAGTGGGAAACACCCACTGTGAGACCGAAGGTTCCAACACGATGAAAGAATTAGTGTTGATGAGAGTGAACTCACGATCGAGTGCAATCGTGAGCACAACTCCGTGGTGGCCAGTGCCCACCACGTTGCGTTAGCCATGCACACGGGCGATAAAGACCACCGTGTTGCAGAACAGGCGGCCGATCAGACGAGCACGTCTGATTGCCAAGAAAATTCCATGGTAGGCAGTGGCCACCATGATGATGAGTATTCGCACACGGTGAATCGTAATCACCGTGTAGCAGTCAAGCAGACGAGTGCGTCTGATTGCATGCACAGTTCCGTCGAGACGATCAACGTCTTGACGGAAACGGAGACCGAATTAGCTACCCAGTCTCTGTTGATGGAACACCCTCCGAAAGAAGGTTTGGAGGTGATGGCTGTTCCAGCAATTAGCTGGAAGAAGTTTATGAAGATCAGCCCGATCGTACGCAAAAGGAGAACTGTATTATTGCTTATATCCTAATATCTACCAAAAACCTAATATCAACCAATAAAAACTACCCATTCCTACGCATTTTGTCGATCATTCGATTTGTTACCTTCGGGTTACCGTCAGGTAACCGTGCCAGTTGTCGCATCGTC
>CM047587.1:3434214-3461381 GCA_026184515.1 Peronosclerospora sorghi | reverse complement strand
TCGCCTGTAAATCTTAGAGATTTACGGAAGTGGCTTGGATTAGCCAATTATCTCCACAAGTACAGCGAGAATTACGCTGAAATGGCGAAGCCATTAACCGACCTTCTTAAGAAGGACGTTGATTGGTGTTGGGAAACCAAACACTAAAACGCTTTTGAAGCGGTAAAGGGGAGCTGGTTGAAAGCTCCCGTTCTTGCTCTCCCAGATTCTGGGAAACCATTTAGTGTCGTCTGCGACGCCTCCGATTTCGCAATCGGATGTGCTTTGTTACAAGCAGACGATGCAGGAAGGGAACGCGTAATTGCGTTTGAGTCGAGGCAGCTTAAAGCTGCGGAACGGAACTATCCCGCTCATGACAAGGATATACTTGAAATGAAGTATGCTCTTGTCAAATTTAGGGTTCACCTACTCGGCTCAAAGCCGTTCGTGGTTTATACTGACCACGCGTCCTTACGGACAGCGACAAAGTCGCCTCATATCTCGCAACGGATGTCTCGTTGGCTATTCTTCTTTGCGTAGTACAACTTTGAGTTTAAGTATAAACCTGGCAAGCAGAACGTGCTTGCAGACGCGTTGTCGCGTCGTCCCGATTACGAGCTCGCTCACGCGACATTCGTCACCACATCTGTGGTGGATCTCATACGCCAGGCGTATGAGAAAGACCCACAGTGTACGGCGCTTATCAGCGCGTTAGGTGAAAAGGGACTTGGCTCGTATGAGCCAACCCTGTCAAGTCGAGCTAAAGCTCGTTTACACCGTTACAGGTACTGTGACGGTCTCCTATATTATAGAAAGAGCGCGGAGGACACTCCGCGGGTGGTTGTTCCTCATGATGAAGAACTATAGTATAGAGTCCTCTTTGAGGCTCATGACGCCCCTACCGGGGTCATTTTTTTAGGTCGGGATAAGACCTAGAGCGCTTTAAGCGCTTTGTATTGGTGGCCCAACATGTATAAGCGGGTGGGTGTGTATATACGCACCTGTGAGACGTGTCAGAGGGTTAAACCCTCTGCAAGTTCGGCTGCGCCTTTGACGAGCTTGTCCGTTCCAACCAAGTGTTGGAAATCCATTAGTATGGATTTTATATTCGGTTTTACGAAGGATAAAGCCGGGAACACCGGCATATTGGTCTTTGTAGACCGTTTGAGCCAAATGGTTCACCTGGCGGCAATGCCAGAGTCCATTGATGGACAAGGAACAGCAAAAGTGTTCCTAGACCGTGTCTTTCGACAGTATGGTCTACCCGATTCCGTTTTGTCGTATCGGGACGACCGTTTTACGGGACAGTTTTGGGGAGCGTTGTTTAAGGTGCTAGGCACCAAGCTCCTCATGTCCACTGCGGATCATCCGCATACGGACGGTCAAACGGAACGCGTTAATCGCGTTGTGGAGGATATTCTCAGGAGTTTATGTCCGGATTCTCCAAAGAGTTGGAGTGAGATGCTTCCGATGGTTGAATTTGCCATCAAAAATTCGGTACATGGATCTACGGGGTTTACCCCGTTTTACGTGAACGGATTACTGAATCCGAGGGTTCCGTTGATGCCACGTGTGTGTGGCCCAGTGCTTGAGGGGGGAGTATTCTCCGAGTTCAGCCCTGTATCTGTGCGAAAGCACATCGATAAGTTTTTATCGACGCGCCTTAGTGTCTTACGACACGTCTGCGATGCCATGGCGGAAAGCCAAGACAAGCAGAAGGATCAAGCTTACCGCAAGGGGCGGTGTAACAAAAAGATATATAAAGTAGGAGAAAGTGTTTTATTAAACGCTAAAAATCTTCCTACACATGCAGTTTCAAATGTGTTGCGCGATAAACTGCGCCCCAGGTTTGTGGAGCCCTTCAAGTTATTAGCCCGAAAGGGCTTGTCCTATACCTTAGACATCCCGAAGGCGATGAGTACGCAAACAACCTTCTATGTGGTATTCTTAAGCCATACCGGAACCCTGAGACGGGTCCCCTCTCGTAGGAGGGTGAAAATCCGGGCAGCCAAAAGTCGTGACAGGTCGGAACATCTCCGACGCGGTTGAAATACGACTCTGAAGCTCCGCAACGAGAGACTCAAGAGAGGAAAGCCTCCCCTCGATGCGTTCATTCGCACTCCCTTCGTTGCGAAGTCCCTCCTGAGCATATTGGATGCGACGGCTGTGCCGATCACACGCTCGTGGAAGTCACGTCGCAATAGCGCGACCTCCTCCTCCAGTGCTTGATACGGAGGGCACTCCACATTACCATGTGGAACGCCTGATGGCACGACGCCATCATCGGGGTCAAACACAATATCTGGTGAAGTGGAAAGGTTATCCACACTCACAGAGCTCGTGGGAGTTCGAGACTCCCCTACGGAAGGATTGCCGCGATGTCGTTGACGCTTTCGAGCGGGAGAATACCGCTGTAGGTCAACGACCAGAGGGGCATGAGAAGCCCTTTTACTCCCAGTAAGTGGGAGTTCGCCGGAGGCAGATGTGACGCCCACACTGTCCTCAGGCACCATGGTGGAGACAGGGACGCTAACGTAGCGCGTGCGATATGGAGCACGTAATAGCTCCATCGCTTTAGCTCTGGCAAATCCCAGGCGCAACGCTCTCTCCACCCAAATGTCTCGACGGGAATAGCTGTCGTGCAACTCATTGAAGCTGGGGAGAAGCTTCTCCCCTTCCGCCCAAGCGCGGAACTTCTTCTCTGCATCATCAGCACTTTCTCCCGGAGAAAGAATGAAAGGAACCTCGCGGAGGTTATCAACAGGGGCACCCTGTGCCTGCCTGTTTAAGCGCTCTCGGTATGAGACGCTAGTGAACTGCTTTTGTGTAAGCAGTTGTTGCCGGAGTTTCTCCTGGCGTTCGCGTTGATACGGCTGTTTAGCCTCGAGGCCAGGGGTATAGGACGCTAAATTGGTCCTTACCAAACGCCTTGTCCACCTTGGAAGGTCACGAGGACCATCAAAATTAAAAGCCGCCCTTGGAAAGCGTTTGGCGGCGCTTAACGCAGCCCTTAGTGCCTGTGCGGAAAGTTGGGTGTCTTGAGCTGCGTCCAGCTCATTAGTTACGATTGCCTTTGGCGATTCGGATTTATCATCCGATATGGGCAGGGGTGGCGCACTGGTTAGTGCATTTTCCCCACATGTGGGGAACGGATAAGGCTGCCGACAACGCCGTTCGGCGCTGTCGGAGCGGTTAACCGTTGGGGAGGTATCCCCAAGGGCATCCACCTCCGAGTTCTCGGAGTAGTCTACCTCTTCTAGAGGAGACGCCATAGCACCACTGAAGGTGTACATATGGAGGGCCAGAGGAACTGGCATTGGAGTTCTCCAACAAAAAATTGTTTATTGCGTAAGCAATAGTCTTAATGGGGGAGGATGTAACGGGGTTACATTTGTGTTACATTTAGTGTTGGTGTACATGAGTACACTACGGTTGAGGTCAGTATTGACCGGTTTGAAAGGTTTCGAACCATTGGTTATTTTAACCAATGAGGGCATGAGCCCTTGGTGTGGTGGTGTGTCAGCCATCCACGTGTCGGTACACAGGTGTGTACACTACATTTTAGCTAGGTACGAATTGGAATATTCTACTTAGTATTACATATAGTTTATATTAGTTTAAATTAATTTAGGCTAATTACATATTAAATATAATCAGTTTACATTCCACTCTAAAGTGCAGACGCGCGACCTCGACCGGTCGCGCGTGCAGTGAGTGTCGTAGGTAAGAGGTAGCCCTCCCTTTACTTACACCCCATAAAGGGAACACAGCTGTTAAGGCTAAGTAGTAAACAAACCCGGGAATCTTAGTCCCGAGTAGGAGATCTCTCCTACTAAGCCCTTTATAAGGGCGAATCGGCTAAGTAGCGGTAGATACTGCTTTAAGGAAGAGTCTCTATCTGTGCGCTAGCCGCACCGGCTTCATGGGGTCCATGTTTGCGTCGACTGCGTGGATCAACTGGTCTTAGGTCGAGTGAAGACCTTCAACGAAACTTACAGCCAAGATATCTGGGAGTCTACGAACTATCTAGTGCTTACCGGTCTAGCACAACATGATCAAGCCCTGATCTCTTTCGAGCACAACATGATCAAGGCCTGATCTCGTTCCAGAGAAACCGAAAGAGGCGCCGGAGTCGGGCAGGCGAGGCCTGGCAGACCCTATGCCAGTTCGTTCTGGGAGGGATGCTGGCCCGCTAATGCGACCTCGACATCTTCTTATATCCTGTGGCTCTCCATATGTCCAAGCTTCGGGTTGAGAAAGCCGGGGTACTAGCTGACGACGTCGTCTGGTATCCCGGTCATCATTGTGACGAGCCGGTCACAGACCTGAAGGACGCTTTGACCCGGATCGATCAGCAGGAGCCCTGGCGTAATCAGCATCGGGACCAGATCGAAGACCATTCGGCATTTACTATAGGTCGTTTGTGGGGTGATTGCGACTCTTGATGCAGCAGTTAGCTGGCCAGATAATACATAATAGATGTCATCATTCTTTTCAAATTTCTGATCATCCAATCACTTGACCAAATTTCATTACTTTCTCAAAACTTGCACCAGCACGTTATCATACAGTTTCCCTCCACATCGCAAAAATCACCACCACGTTCGTCATTCCACTACTCCAGTTCATCACAGTTCATCACAAAATTCACAATAATTCAGACCTTACACATATTCACACCGATCGATATACTTATCGGTGCTACTGTGTGTCTTGATCTTCATCTTCATGAGTCTGCATCACTGCAAAGCGATTCCGACTGACTCGTTCTCGCTCGAACTCTCGTAGCAGTGCTCCACAATTTAGATCAAGTTCGTCGATCCAAGTTGCTTCGTCATGATCCTTCCATCGGACCAGATATTCTGGGTGGGTGCGACCGAAACGTGTCTTCTTGACCGATCGGACATCTAGCACCTTTTCCACCTCGAATTCTTCCTCCTCCAATGGCTTTTCCCAATTGTCCTCCAGCAGCAGAGCCTCATCCAAATCGAACCTCTCCGCTTCGTCCACCAGACAGGGCATTTTAGGCCGATCGGGTAATCCTCTGACCAGCTTCCGCTTGGACACATGCACGATCGGAAAAACTTTGTAATCTGTGCCGATCGTGATCAGACGGGCAGCGTGCTCACCGATCAGCTTTGCTACACAGAAAGGACCGTGCCACATATGAGCCAACTTGTTCGCATATCCTTCCTTGACCCGATCGAGGTATAACCATACCCTCGCCCCTGGTTCAATACCATGAGGGCGGACCTGATCGTTATTCCGATCTGCTCGATCTTGTGTGGCCTGACGTAACTTTTCATTGACGACTTCTTTCTCATGCTGATAATGCTTCTGGGCCTGCATGCGCCAACAACGGGCATCACGATCGCGGGTCCGACTGCAGCTGATCGGTATCGCTCTTCAAGTGTCGATAGAGGGTCCCATCCATTCGCCAGATAAAAAAGACGTTTCTCCTCGGACCCGATCGGTTGAAGAGTTGAGAGCGAATAGCAGTCTCTCTGCATACTCATCCCAGTCACGTTGGTCCGAATCGGCCACATACATCTTGATCGCCCTTGTGATTGTCTGAACCATCCGTTCAGCCGATCCGTTCGCTTGCGGGCGATATGCCATCGTCGCGCTCTGCTTCTGGCCTAGCATGTAAAACCGGGTTTCCGATCGTGTATGATAACCTCGCTGGCACCGAACGTTCTGAACACGCATTCCTCGTAGCTCTGGGAGATCTTCTCAGCAGCTCGGGATGCACTAGCCTTTGCGAACACCATACCAGTGAACAGGTCGATCCAGATCAGCAGTTCAGTGTTGCCGCGCGTCGATCTGGGCAGCGACGGTATGTGATCCATTGCTATCACCTGGAAAGGGTAAGTAGCCTCGATATTTCCGGGCGATCGGCCCTTGATTATCGGTCTGCCGTTTCCGGTCTCGCAATCTTTGCAACAACCCCCATATTTCTACACGCTCCGAAAAAGTCCTCTCCAGTGAAATTGAGCCCTGATCTTGTGGTATGTCCTGCCTGTGCCTTGATGTCCCCCTTCTAGACTCACATGGTAGTGATGAAAGATATCCGGATGTAGCAACTCAGGGATCACCAGTTTCGCTAGTCGATCTCGATCGGCACTGTCTTATCAATGTGACGGCAGTAATACAGCAATCCATTGTCGTCCACATCGTAACTGTCCGCGATCTTGGTACACCCTTTCGCCTGATCATTTGTTAACTTGGACAGTTCACCGACCTGATAGGCCTTCAAGTTGACGATCAACTCTTCTTCGTCCTGCGCTTTGAGGATCCGTTCCGCCCTTAGCTGTTGTACAACGTACTCACTCAGCCTTTCCTTTGGGAACGATCCGCGAGACTTCTGCGTTCGAGATCTAGTCGCCGCCATCACATGTACCTGATCAGGGCTGTCCTTGGACTTGATCAACTCCGGGAGCCTGTTTATGTTCATAAGTTCATGTAGAACGGCCTCCTCGGTGATCGTCGCCCCGATCTGGTCCCGCATAGCTTGGGTCGCGAGGTGATCGGCGCTTCTGTTCCAATCCCGTTTCACGTGCAATAGCTCGTGGTTGGGATAGTCTTTCAGTGCCTTCATCACCCGATCATTCAGCAACTTCAGCCGTGGTGCCTTACAGGCGATCTCCCCGGTGATCTGCCTTATCACTAGGTTGGAGTCACCACATATGATGATCCGCCCTTTCTTTTGTGATGACAGCAGATCAAGACATAGAAGGATTCCCCGATATTACGCCTCGTTGACCGTTATGTCAGGCGTTAAATCGGCGGCGACTGCTACTATAGACCATTGTGGTAATTTCCACAGTATGGCACTATAGGCGCCAACCTTCTTCTTCACGCTAGCCGATCCGTCGGCTAGAACACCAGGAGTTCCTCATCCTGATCGACGATCGGTGGCGGTAGCGCAATTGACTGTCGAGGTTTCTTCCTAGGGGCAATCGCCATCAGAGCTTCATCCACTTCAGAATGAGGAGTGATACTGGCAGCCAATGTGCCCAACATCTCCTCCTCTCCCTTGGTGCACTTAACGACCTCGAGGGACCACTGTGAAAAGATGGCTGACCATCTGCCGAGCCGACCGTCCATCCCATTGGCTGATAATAGCCAGGACAATGTCGACTTTATCGAAACAACCTTTACAGATCGGCTGACCAGTAGGTTGTAGCACACATCCAAAATCCGTAGTAAAGCCAGAACTTCCTTTTCGACGATCCCATAGTTAGTTTTCGTTCGGCTTCAACGTCCGGCTCGTAAAAGTGACCGTATGGTACACACCATCATGTTCTTGCAATAGAGTGGCAGAAATGGCCCACTTACTAGCGTACACAATAAATATCGACATTTTTTCCGGATCGAAGTGTCTGAGAGTCGGTGCCGTCGCGATCTTGGCCTTCGGCATACCGAAATCAACCTTTTCACGCTTCATGTGATCCTCTGCCTCCACCTGCGGAAAATCTGCGGGCAGATCAGAGTCGCAGCCCTTCCGTAAAGTTACCCGATCTCCTTCGCGCAACATATGGTAGTCGACTTCCCGGAGCTCGTACAGCACGGCCGCGTAAATCGCGAGGTCTTCAATGAAGCGGCTGTAGTAATTTAGGCTCCCTAAGAAGTAATGAATTGCCTTCAGTGATCTGGGAAACGGGAGGTTACTCAGTGACTCCAGATCCTTAGGATTAGCCTCCAGCCCACTGATCGACACCATATGACCCAAATAGGCGACATGCCCCAAAAACTCTTCACAGCACTGATCGACAGGTTCCAGCGATCGCATGTCTCCAACAACCGTTCGACCTTCTCGCACAGATCTCTCCATGACGAAGCAAGGGTCAGAATGTCGTCGATATACGATCACCTCCCCAGAACGGACGGTCTCCTTTCCCGATCGGGTTCACCCTCTGTAAATACATCATGGTTTTCGGTGGGGTCCCGATCGGTACTGATCTTGAAATGTCCATACAGTGCGTTGTCGATCAGCCTCTGGTAGATCTGGGGCGCGTTCTTCAAACCGAACGGCATACGGTTCCACTCGAACAGACCGAACGGCGTAACAAATGCGGAGATCTCGCGAGCCCGATCGGTCATCGAAACCACCCAAAATCCACTTGCCATATCCAGTGAGCAATACAATAGGGTCTTGTCGAGATCTTCTAGCAGATCGCTGACCAGCGGCATCGGGTACACCATAAGCTTGGTCAACCGATTTACCAACCGATAATCGATACACAACATGATGTCGACGCGGTTCTTCTTTATCACAATCACGATCGGTGAGTCCCACGGCGAGGTCGACGGTTTAATAATCTTGGTAGCCAACAGTCCTTAAAAAAATCAGATCAGACAGCTTTTCGCGGTACTGTGGCGCCACACGTCGGCATCGCTGGGCGATCGGCTTGGTATCACCCACGTCGATGTCACAGACCGCTCCGCGAGCAGCAGGGGGTAAGGCGTTGCCTTTCCCTATCAGCAGATATTTCATCTTCCATATGATCTTCTTTAGCTGATCGATCTGATCGGGACTATTGACATCTCGATCACCCACTTGCAGATCTTCCAAGGTGATTTCGGGCGGATCAGCAGAAACTTCAGGGAGGACTGCCATCTGGCTCTCCATCTCCTGAATATATTGATCCCCGCCCTCATGGATACAAACTTGATCGTCTTCCGGGGCAATATCACCCACACCGTCCTGCTCGGTTGAACACTGCTGTTCCAGATCGGCGGGCTGCCTTTCAACGATATTGACCTGCTTAGGCGCGCCATCGTGGTCCGCCCCATCAATGCCATGCTCCCCTTTTTCTATTCCCGGTCCCTCTGTCGCCTGTTCTTGTGACGCCACCACGTTGAAGAACTTTGGCTCATCTACTTGATGGTCCACCGTGTCCGGCGACTGCGGTGCCTTTCTTCGAATTAACATCTTCTTTGGGGTTACATAGCTGGGTTGTTCCACCATAGGTGATGTATCTTCTTCCACCGATCCATCATCGCTGATCAGATCGGTGGTCGCTTGGTATGCCAAGATCTGCCACTCAACATACCGTCTCGATCCGATCGAGACGAACCCCATCTTTCTCGGCACTTTCCCTTCCGCCAGCCCCATGCCAACAATTGTATTGTTGTCGAGTGTAAGCGGCTTGTCACCGATATTAGTGACTCGAACAAAATCATATCGGCCGGCGCTCTTCACAACGGTCGGCACTCACCGATCGCCCCTGGTCACCCATAACTTCCTATATCGAAAACATTTGTCGACCGGGATATCAGCGTATTGGCCGAATGGAATGGTGACATCTTGGTCCCACATGACCATATCGGTGTGCGATCCGTATAGGGGCCGCCGACCAGCTAACTGGATCTGGACCTCATCCGGGAGTGTAATCACTCCATGAGACAGATCAAGGCGAATACCCGCCGGCACCATAAAATCCATGCCCAACAGTGCATCCTAACCGGCCAGCTTGCGAACCCAAGCGCTGAAGAAGTAAGCCAAAGAACCCGATAGGGTGATCTTCACGCGCGTCCTTCCTTCGTTCATGTAAGACTTTCACCGTTTCCGACGCATTCTTGTCTCTGAGTGTCGTCTATACGACATCCGACCTTACGAGCAAAGGCGGAGTCGATAATTGAGACTTCGGTTCCAGAGTCGAACAACATCGTTGCCTTCTGGTTGTTAATCTTACCACAAGCTTTCGCCTTCTTAAACTATTTGTCGGGAGCATGATACTTCCAGTATCCACGAGACTCCCCAGGAAGAAAATCCAACTGCATGACCACCTTCGATCGGGAGTATTCATCGGTAGTGAGATTGTAAACCGGATGATACCGATCGACGCAATTGAGAATAGAACATGTATTGTCGGTTTTATTCTCCTTGCCGACATATGCGTAGATTCCAAACGTAGACCTCTCGGCTCGATCCAGAATCAAACCTGGCGAGCGTTCTAGTTTAACATCTTCTCCACGTCAGGTGGAATCATCCCTGCGTGCTTACCCGGCACATACCACTTGCGCATCAGATTGAAGAACTCTTAAATTTGCACTGTCCGGCCTCGTTGATCTCTCCACATGACTTGCACACGAAAAGGCAGCGATCGGTGGGGTGACCGCGTCTTTAGCACTTCTTGCATATCAACTTCTGCCAGCAGTCCCCACAATCATGCTTGCTTGACCCGCAGTGAGAACACTTCTTGCGAGGTCGGTCCGGGTCGGACTTTTTTCCACTACTACCCTTCCGATCTGCCTGGTTAGGCGTCGATCTGGTTCTTGGGGCAGGTTCCGTGATGAAAACGTGGCGATACTGGTCCTCATCCGACTCCCTACTAGACAGGCCGATACTTTCCTCTTCCGACCCAGTGCTGTCTTCAGGCGCGATCGCCTTAACAGCACGGTCCGATATGGTCACGGGCCTCTTCACAGGGTCGTTCTGGGTCTTCGATCTGTAGCGACCCGATCAAACGGCGACCTTCGCCTTCATGCTGCGTGAGTGTTGCAGCGTCCGTAACGTCTGCTCCACTTCCCCCACATCTTTGAGGCGCGGCAGAGTGAGCTGATCTTCCAGCTCTTGGTCATCAAGGGTACTGATGTAGTGACCCACGTGCTCCATAACGGCACCGGTCGGCGGGTTGCATTCATTAATCACTATCCCGGCGCAAATTGCAGCCACGATCAAACGGTGCAAGTACTCAATTGGCGTCTCGTCGCCCCGCTTCTGCATATGATGGTATTTGCGGGCGCTAGAGAATCCGGAGTTGCAGTACTGCCCCTCAAATTCTGAACATAGCAGATCCCAGTCAGATCGGACATCCCGACTCAACTGTTGGATCCAGTTCGCAGCCGGTCCTTTCAGCAGATCTCTGAAGATCAAACACCGTTCCTTTTTTGGTGTCTGATCCCGCACGAAATCAGACTTTACCCGACCAAACATCAATCTGGCTTTCTCCTCGTCGGCGTCCTTGCCAGTGAAATCCTTGAGATCAGTGGTAGCAGCCATGCGAACGCGTTGGATCGCAGTAGATCCGAAATCAAAGGCGGTCGTAGAGGCTAGGTTTGCCCTGCGCGTTCTTCCCGCCCCTGCACCGTCTGACTTATAGTGGTCATCCGGATCGCCGATCAACTCCATGTCGAAATCGCTGTTCTTGCTTGATCAGCGCGGTCGGGCTGGCTACAGCTTGCATCTTCCTCTGCCAACTGGTCTGCCACTTCAGGATGCCTAATCCGTTGATGCCACTGACTCCATATCGACATCCCGGCAAGTATTGACATTGTGCCGGGCAGATCGGTACTGGGCATGCGGGCGCGGAGGCGATCGGCATCGGTCTCCCATGAGACGCTCCATCATTGCCTCAAACATGGCTTGGACGTTAGCTTGGGTCATGGGCAGCGTGTTGGTATCCTCCTTTGGAGGTACTGAAACCTGTGGGGGCTCCTGGGACCCCGACCGGCATGCAGCCCCATGCTGCCGCACGTCCTTTTATGCTCCCATGGGGGTATGATCCACCCCCATGGTCATCCGCTAAACACCGAACTCCAACTCCGATGAGTTATTAGAGGCAGGTGGAGACTGATACAGCGATTTATCATCGGAACACACATCATCGTGTGCTGCTGCCGTGGACTCAGCGATCTTCAATGCCACGGTGGGAGTTGGGCGGCGAACCGCCCCCACCAACGGTAACAAATGATCATGGAGGGTCGAAATCTATATCTCCAGCTTCTAAGTGTCCAGATCAAACAGCTTATACACGTTGTCGAGGTTTTGCACTTTCATGATGACCTCAGCCAACATCACCAGCTGGTTCTTCACCAATAGCAACGGCCGATCGCTTTGGATAGGTTCGGTGGTGGGTCCGAGAAGGCGATCGGGGATCTGGGGGTCTATAATCCACATGACCTGGTCTTCGCGAATAAATCGCTTCAACTCGTGGATGTAGTACATTCTGGTCAGGTCTTCTTATGTGATGACCCCATCCCCGACCTGTGACTTTCTTCTAAGTCGTCTTCCTCGGACGGCATTCTGAGCCTCTGCTTGGAACCTTGGGAGGGTAGACGGGATCGTCCCGATCAGACTCCAAGTCGTTTTCATCTTTCATCTTTTTATCAAAACATTCATTCAAATACATAGGGTCAGGACAAAAGTTCTGATCCTTTCCGGAACTATAGCAAGAGTTGCTATAGTCCCGATCGGCTCCGGTGGGAGCCTTATGGGGAGGGAAAACTTATTAATCCCGATATGGTCATCCACCCGGCCAGATTGGACATCGCCATCCTTATCGACAACGAGAACATAAGGCGATAGACGTTCCTTATTTCCTCTCCAGAACGATTCCACATTCAATTCATTGTAATCAATTATTTACTGAATATCGCTGCGGTGATATCCACGATCGCCAATTGATCCGGGAACGCGCACCATTGTGGTGGAGTCAAGTTCAACATCGAACACCGTAGTGTCGAGAACCTGACCACCATCGTGCCCGGCCTTCCAAAATACGGGGGGGGGTACCCCGCGAACCTTCGCCTACGATCCGATCTGTTCGTCCGCTACTAGCAGACAACCGATCATCAGCATAGGACACCTGGTCCGATTTTCGCGTCTCCATCTCACCTTGTGTACCCGATGGAATGGGATGGTTACACACTTGGTGGATCGTCGCTGTAAATCGATTCGGGTCTTAAATGCGAGACCGTGCTGGGTGGTGTACCCTGGACGGAACTCATTACCCTGGGTACGGCAAACTGGTTATACTTAAAGTAAGTATACTCCAAAGTTCAGATCGCTTAATCGATCGTATAGCCCAACCAATGTGAGAAGAAAGTCCAATATTCGAATATGGAGACCCAACGAGAACGTAACAAACTCCACGAACGAAATCTCCACGTAACAATCCAAAAAAACTTGTTTACACGTTCCAAACGTGTGTAACTTGGGCTTGCGAAGACGACCAATGCGTACTCCCGTCGAGGGACTTCCGGCGGGCCAAGTGCGTCTGTAACGCGTCCCGGCCGTGTAATGAGCTAGAGGGGATTACTCGACCCTCTGCTACCAAATACTACGCGGCGTGCGGAGGCGACTGATGTACTGTGCAAAGATGCGAACGATTCCTTGTTGAGGTGTTTACGACCAAGAAAGACGGAAAACCCAAAATATTCTTAGAAGGAAAAACCAAAACTTACCAATCCTATCTCCCTACGGTCTCCAATATTTAAATATGAAATATGTAAAGTACACGCAACATCATGTGACCTACCACAATATGTGTTCTTAACACTTCTTGCACATGATAGGCTTAAAAGCCTCCTTGTTTTCCACCAATCCGATCGCTGATAAGCTGATCGGCGTGCCGCTGACACAAAGTGACTAAAGTTTTTGAATCCACTTCACCACAGATGTAACAGGGTTACATTTGGTTACGTTGGTGTACGTAAATACACAACGGTTGAGGTCAAGTATTGACCGGTCCGAAAGGTTTGGACCTATTGGTTATTTTAACCAATCAGGGCAGGAGCCCTTGGTGGAGGCGTGGCAGCTGCCACGTGTTGGTACACAGGTGGTGTACATTACATTTAGGCTAGGTACGAATTGAGTAAGTCCAACTTAGTATTACATATAATTTACATTAGTTTAATTAATTTAGGCTAATTACAGAATAAATAAAAATCATTTTACAAAAATACTCAAATACTGCTAGGCGCACGACCCAGACCGGTCGCGCGCGCAGTGATTGTTCAAGACAAAGGGAGTACCTCCCTTAGCTTTTCCCTTTCTAAGGGAAGCCTTGTGCCAAGGCGTTAGTGTTTATTAACAAGTAAACTCAGGGAATGTTGTCCCCGAGTGAGAGAGCGATCTCTCACTAAGCCCTTATATAAGGGCGTATCGCCGCTTAAGGAAAGTCTTCCTCTGTGCGCTAGCCGCACCGTGCGTGTACGCACCGGCTACATAAAGGGTGCGTATGCAAAAGAGAGGGAGGCGCGAGGAGATCACGCCTCCCCCTCGGTGATCTTATCGGTCGGACGCAAAAGGAGAACTTTATTAGCACTTAAATCCTAAGAACTACCAATTACCTAATATCAACCAATCAGAACTACCCATTCCAGCGTACTCCGTCGACCAGTCGACCTGATTTTTCTGTCGTCCGTCGCTATCCGTTAGGTACCCGTACCTATTCGCCCCTTCTCACGATGTCCCGTCTATGTCCCGTCCATGTACACCACAGTTGTACACACAACTTTATACACAGTAGTACACACAATGTTACACACAGTTACTCACCCGGTTGTGCCCACAGTCACACCCACAACTATGCACCAATTTTATGGTACACTTTACCACACAGCCAACCCGATCGATCCGACTTGACAACTGGTACACTGGTACAAACTGGTCAATAATTTTCAATAGCACTTCACCAAAGCCCTATTAGAAATCAGAATAAGCGGTCTGGGAGGATTCAATAAACGACGCGAAAACCAAAGTGCATAAATGAAATGGCCAACATTACCATTACATCGAGGTGATGTGTCTGGCACACATCACTTCACAGTACACCATGAGTGTCTGATACATATTCGATACTGGTGGTACCGCTGACACTCATGGGCCCTGGCGGCATGATAAACTTCAAGCATACCATCGACTAGCGGTATGTGATTCGTCAGGATAACTCAGGATTAGATATCAGTTATAGAGTTGTAGGTCTTAGGAGTAAAACCACTAGGAGCCCTTTAGACTAAATAGGAGTAGCAACTGGAACTATAACAGCATTGTAATTCAGTTGCATATTTACAGGGTTCAACAGTCGTCCGCCCCATCCACGCTTACTCAAGCGTGTGAGCCGCGTTTGAGGGACTGTTTGGAACAGCGCTCTCTTACAATAAATGACTTATTTTCAACCAGGAGAAAATAAGTATTATGGAGTAGTATCTATATATATAAAAGAATACCATGTCAGCATCGATGCGCGCTCCCGCACCTAAGCGAAGTTGAACTGTATCGATTTCTTTTAATTGGTTCAAATAGCGCTTTTACAGTGAAGTAAAAAAAATACTCGATTTTATCATTGGTTAGAAATAGCAGCTTTACATACCGACATTTTTGCAGGCGGTAAAATTGCCACAAGGAGCCCGGATTGTTGTTCATGGTGAGCTTATACTATTTGATTTATGTTCCGTGGACTTGATCACTTTTTGTTGCGGCAGGCAAACATGTACAGGGACTGTATGAAGACCTAGCGCAGGTGCATCGACTGCTCAAGACAGCTACGAAGGAAGATTTAGAGGCTACAGATTATAGTGGTCGCACGCCGTTACTGCAAGCAGTAACGGCGTGCGACTCAGAGATTGTGACCACATTAGTATAATGTAGAGTATATGCTTCCGCTACCCTAGCCCTGGAATACATGGGGGCAAGTTTTGTAGACGAGCAGACGGTTTTTATGCCATGCCGTGTCGGTACGACGGGTACCTACACTTGTATATCTATTTATATATACTTACATACGATAACACCTCTGATATTTTATTACGATAGCACCTAACTTCGATGTACAAGTAATGTCTCTGAAACTATAAGCAAGGTTTTCTATGGTTGGCAGCAGATCCACTAAGGGTGATGAACCAAACATTGGATTGAAAATTGTTTAAGTGGGTTTAGCTATAGTTAGTGTGTCAGTTTTTTTGGGCTATGAGGTTAGTTTTCAAGTACCTCAAATACCTCAAGTACCTCCTCATTAGGGGGAGTCAACATGACAAAACCCCGAAAAATTATCACCCCTGAATAACCCGGATCAGATCCCGTCCATTACCCCTACCAACATATGACAAACTGTCTAATTTCACCTAGTCGACGTGGGGGATTTCACAATTTTTACTCGCCAAGAATCCGCAGCTCCTCTTGCTCACTCCTTGCACCAGCGCTTATCCGCCACCAACACCCCAGTCCCCACGTGTCCTGTGTGACCCGTCCCCCAGTGGCTTAGCTCTTTAGGAGTAGTGCTGTTCCGTGTGTCAAGTGGATTTTGATGGGGGGCGGGGGGAGGCGGGGGGATTTGGGAAACCCGGACTGTGGGAAAGGGGATAACGTTTTCACCCAGCTCCTCGGGTACCCGATAACTTTATCCCCCAGGTAAATCTGAATCCCCCCATCAGTTATCCCCCCTCAAAAAGGTCATGTTGACTCCCCCTATTATCAAAGAATTATAAGGACTCTCATCCTCCATTTTTGGCTCTTGTTTAGCAGCAGGCTGTATTTAACGGCTCGGGCCTGGAGGAAAATTTGTTGGCCTACAGATGAAGCTAGCGTTACCCTGATCACCCTCAAATTTAAGCGCGCCTGACCAGTATAAAAGTACAGGGATCGATTCGAAGATTATTTGGACCGAAAAGTAGATGAAGATAGACCCGTTTTGCTTGTCAAGGTTGATCACCTGTAGTTAATCAGGTGAACTGTTCTACTTGATCAACCCCCTCCCGCCACTACAAAAGTTCTTTCGCCAGGTGAATATTCACATTTGCAACCCCCTAACACTTGCTGGATCAAAATTTTACATAACCATCTCGATGATGATCCGCGAGAACGTAACCCGTATAGGCTGTCAGGAGGACAATATCCAGAATATCCAGAACATCAAGACAAGTCCCAGACAACAGGAGATTTTCCTTTGATGGTCGGTAGACTGGAAACGCTAGTGTTACGAATTCCCGCCACAATGGTGGATTTTTGTCACACCGCGATCCCACGAAGATGATCAAGATGAATTTGTCAGCGTCCATGGCAAGTGAGCAATCTTTTTCGTAGAGTGAAGAATACGTGTTCCGCGGTCACCGATATTAGGGGAGATAACTTGGTAACAAGATTAATAAAGAGCCTCCATGGCCTCTGGTGGCAGCGGTGGATTACAAAAATATTATACTTTGCCCGAAAGGTTAATGAAAGAAGAAGGATCTTTCGATGATCGAGGTCGATCCACCCGACAAGATAGAAAGAGATCAAGGACAAAGGGCTGGTTGATCAAAGACCTAGATCATCAAAATCACATACGTAAAACCAGGAAGAACTTTAGCGAACAAATGCTACGGTGGACTAAAATTCTTTTTGCACAAGAAGGACTCACGATTTTCCTGGCCAGCGACGATCTTATGATCATAATGCAACCAAAGGTTTTACTTCGACAAGTCGGGAATCCATCGTGTTTGCCGTAGCCATAGCTAATGAATCGGATGCAAGAGGCTGCTATTTACTCGGGTGCTTTTGAATTTATGATGTCCCGACAATAACATTAACGAGTCGGCTAGTATATTACAGGTCTACATAGTAGGACCAAAATAACGACCCTTGATCAAGTCTATGTCAACACTAGTAGATCGTCACACGCGGTCATCTCAATATGCGTCCACATACTCCCCGGACAACTTAAGGCAAGCAATGAGTTATAATTTCAGGGCTAAGAATGGAAGAAATGCTACGGTGTAAGTTACCATGGGTTCGTTCAGGTACTGACCTCAGAGGACGTCTTTGATTTCGGGTCCTCATCCTCAGTAGACTGTGGCTATGACCTTGTCTGATCGGACCAGGGACCTCTCATAAAATGACCACGGTATCTATCTGTTTGAAGTTGTCATTGTTCATACTTGCGCAGATAGTTGAACACTTGTGTCGTAGATGTGAAGTAATAGCTTCAATATGCTTAAATTGTCTTAAGTCAAAATTACAGCACCCAAAAATCTGTTGACCGTGTAAATGACATCATAGACAGTTCAAATTAAGGAGAAAAAAAGTAACCAGACCAGGGACTTTATCAATGGATTATGTGTTGGCGCAGGTCGTCTTGGTAGCTAGAAGTGAGTGTGTAGATGGGCTGTAGAGGCTCTCAATAGCCGTAGCCCGAAGTGCCTATCCAATTGCTCGGTGTTTGCCAAAAGTAAAAGTCATATATATTATCTAAATATAAAAAGTTTTAAGTCACTAAATCAGGCTTAATTCCACTAAGCGCTACAGACTTAAAACCTGTACACACCATACATAAAAGTATTATCAGCCAATGTATTTCCCGCATATGATTTACCTCGAAAGCCAAACATGGCCACATCGAAAATCAACACTCCTCCTGAAACGGCGCGCGCTGTAACACCTTTAATACAAACCAATTTGCTCCCGTAGATCTTGCATCCGCTGCGCACTTAAGTCCTTCGTTATCAGGTCCGCCACCATTTCGAAACTTGGTACGTGAGATGCCTTTATCACGCCCTTTTTGCTCAAATCTTTCAGAAATTTAAACTTAATGTCAATGTGCTTCGTACTGACAGCACTCGCTTCGGACTCCACATGCTTGATGGCGGCATGATTATCCATTTTCATCAGCAGCGGTGCCCTCGAAGAAACACCAATCTCCAGCAGTAATTCCCGCAGTCCTAATGCCTCACATCCGCCCACAGATGCGACCATAAACTCTGCTTCGTCCGTAGAATTCCACTTCAGTCTGTTTCTTGCATTTGAATGATACGATAATTCCATTTAGATACATCACCACTACGCTCACACTTTTCCGGTCCGTTTTGTCGCCTGCAAAATCTGCGCCCGTATAGCACGTTATCCGGATCGGCAATGGCAGCTCGTCATCGTGAGTCAGTCGTAGCTTCATCGTCTTGGTGCCCTTCAGGTGTCTTACAATTCGCTTCACGGCCTTGAAATCTCCTATCGTGGGTGCATGTTTGCGCCGCGTCACACGGTGCACAGCGAAAGCAATATCCGGGCGCGTACAGCGGGATATCCACAGGAGGCTGCCCACCAGCGATTGAAAACTTTTTATGATTGGAATTTTTTCCCTTGACTTGGCTGGCAACAATTCTTTAAAATCTTCCAACCGTCCATGTCAAGCACTGGCGTGCGCGTTGCATTTATTTTCCCAAAATCATGTGTGATCAGTAGCTCATCAATAGCATCCTCCTGATCGAATCTTTAGCCATCGCGGGTGTTACCTTCGATGCGAACGTCTAAAAAATTGCTTACGATTCCAAGCTCCTTGCGTTCCAGTACATTCATCTCAACAAAAAACTTATCAACTGCGTCTGACTTATTTCCGGTGACCAATAGGTCGTCAACATACCCCCCAGCCAGAACGATGCCATCCACACCACGCCTCACGAACACGCAGGTATCTGTGACGCACTGCTCGAACTTCAACTCTTCCAATGTCTGGCACAATAATTGGTCCCACAATCTTCCGGCCTGCTTTAGGCCATACAAGTTCCGTTCCAACTTTCACTTCCACTGTCATCGGAGCTTGAATCTTCGCATCCAGAAGTATGTGAAATGTTTGACGTGGATTCAAGTGATAACGAGAGTTCATCACTTGAATCCACGTCAAACATTTCATACACTTCTTTAGGTATCTGCATACATTGCGGGATCTTTAAATGGATCTCATAATCCTCTTCTGTCCTCGCCTTCGGGTAGGCGCTCGGCACATCACCGTGCCGCGCCGGTACCCCCCAGATCTGCGACATGACCAGGATCAATTTTACGTTATCGACTTTCATGACTGTCGAAAACGTAAAGTAGTAGTCCTGGCCGTAAATATGACGGTCGCCGCGTGCCACAAGCCGAGACTTATAGAGCTCGACCGTTCCATCTGCACGCAACTTGTTCTTGTATACCCACTTAGTGGGCAACAATTTCTTATCTGGCCGACGCTTGATGATTTTCCATGTACCTATGTCTTCGAGTGCTTTCAGCTCCTCTTGTTCCGCCTTCGTCCACAAGTCAGAATTTGCGCCTTTATGCGCCTCCTTAAATGACTTCGGGTCGGGAACTCCAACCCGCGACGCACTTCCATTATCGGCAGTCTCAAACACAGTGTAAATACACATCGCCTTTTCTGGAACATCATCTCCAGGTCTTTTCGTTTCAAATCCAGGCCCATCACTCGAATTTTCGTTTCCAATGTCATCAATTCCGCGCCTTTCAGTGTTAGACGCTTCAAGCACACTTTCTTCGTCTATTGTCTTCTTCTTACTCGTTTTTTTCAGTGCAACCGCCTTGTGAGTCTTCTTGACCACGCGTCCAGACTTCCTGGTATGCTTATGTGCCTTGTCACTTGTGTCTTGCACTTCATATTGCCCTGGTGTAGTGATTTCTTGGGGCGATCTCGCATTTGCGCGTCCTTTAGCCCGTTTTTCCAGCTACTCCTCAGCTGCAACGTCCAGCGCCCTCGTAATTTGGTCACTCGCCCCCTTGTCCAGTGTTTAGATTTCACTGATATGGCGAGTGACCGTTACCACTCGGTCCTTTAGCAGTAGTACCTTGAAACCCTTGGTTTCATCACTGCGTCCCAAAATCAAAGCTCTCTCATCATGTCTTGCAAGGGCCTTTTTTCGTGGGTCCCTCCACACCATGCACGGCGAACCGAACACCACAATTTCCTTCAATGAAGGATTTTTATCCGTCAGCATTTCCAAAGACGAAACTTTTCCGGGATTCGAACGGGTCGGGTACGGTTCAAAATCTACGAGGCGTATTCCGCCGCCTCAGACCAGTACATCAAAGGTACCCCCGACCCAAGAATCATACGCCGGACCATGTTAAAAATGTTCCGGTTCATCCGTTCGGATTTTCCATTGGAGGCTGGATTAACAGTCCCCGTAACTTGCCGACGCACTCCAGTACTTTTGCGGAACAATTCCACGGTTTTATATTCACCGCTTCCATCCGTACGTAAAGCATGAATACGACACTTGAACTAATTTTCAAACCAAGTCAGAAAATGTTCAAACATCTTCGACGCTCTGTCTTTAGTTCGAGCGGCGAAAACACGTACATAGCTTGAATAATGGTCTACAAATACCACCAAATATCGATTTCCGCGCCTGTCGCGCGATGTGATTGGACCCTTCAAGTCACTACATATCACACCGCCGACGGGCTCGATCGGCGAATTTTCACCTGAATCAGCTTTTGGCTGATGCTTTCATGATCCCTTTACTTCAGCACAGGTCAGGCAATTTGGTCGACTACTGTCTGTCAACTTGATGCCTGACCTGGGGTCCTTGGCTTGTCTTTCGACCGTGTCGTAAGTGAAGTGACCCAAGCGGGCATGAAAATAATATAACGTGCCCTCCTGCACATCATTATCAGTTTCGGCAGCGACAGCGTTCAGCAACATGTGCGTGAACTGCTGCGCGCGTCCGCTTAGTTTTTCTGCTATCAACTATGCCACGAAAATTGATTCAGATATCTCAATTGGAAGCAGCGTGTTTCCGTTCCACTGGATCGATAAGTTTCCACTGTTTTCCATTATTTTGCACCCTTTTCCATGCAACTTGCCAAGTGAAATCAGGTTGTTGGCAAGTTTGGCTGCAAAATACACTTCAGTTACCTCAGTCGAAAGATGATCGGCACCAGGCGTAACTAACTTGATCTTTCCAAACTTGGTGACCGATAATTTCCCGCCGTCGGGCAACATAAACCCATATTCCGGCCCACACGTGATAGCATCTACCAGTAAATTTTTTTTCGTCGTCGCCTTCTGGTTATTAATCTTGCCACAGCTTTCGCCTTCCGGCCCACACGTGATAGCATCCACCAGTAAATTAGGACTCTGCTAAATGGTAACATGATGTATAGGGTCTGACACCTGCCCGGTGCTGGAAGATTAAAAGGAGATGTTTACGCATTAAATAGAAGTCCCAGTAAACGGCGGCCCGAAACTTAGCCAGTGCGTACTTCATGGCAAGGAACGCCAACTAGTGTTGAGATCGGGTCGCTACCGTTGTGCTGCCGCAGTTCGCACAGACGCCGCAAGTAGGGATTGATATTTAAGCAGCATTGGTGATGGTCCCAGTTAAATTTTATCCCAAGCGCTTTGAGTTCTTGCTTTGCCTGTGCTCCTACATCAAAGTCAATCACTTTTCTCACCACGTTTGGCTAATTTCCATATTGATGAGTTTTCTCGATTCCCTTCTCACCTCGTTTGCCCGCGGTGTCCGCAAGGCGCTCCTCGTCTGCCAGAGGACCCATACCGACCCTGTGAAGAGGCCCCTGACCAGATCGACCCGCCCGATCTGGTCCCGCATAGCTTGGGTCGTGAGGTGATCGGCGCTTCTGTTCCAATACCGTTTCACGTGGATCCAGTTGTTTCCAGGGGGCGCGCTAGAGCGAAACCAAAATATGATAGAGCGACACCAATCGCGCTCCCGATTTTTTTTTCCGGTTATATTACTTCCTTTTTTGTCCAGTAGAAAGCCGTGCCTATTTTCCTGTGGCAAGATTAATAACCAGAAGGCGACGACGCATCATCAGCCACCAGGTGCCGGCTGGCACCACTATCGACGATCCACGTCGTTGCTGATATGTCATCTCCGACAGTTATTCCATCAATTTCACATCCATGTCCCACTTCAAATGGTGGATAACGCGACCTTCCGGTTCTACTGATTGCCCGAACCTCCATGATCCTTCGAGTTAGCAGACCTTTTCACTCTTCTGCACTTTTTCGGGCATTCTCTTTTTATGTGTCCTGGCTTCCCGCATCCATAGCACTTCCTTACGAATCCGGCCTCAGTCACCGAATTGCAGTCGGGCAGGCGACTTGCTTTCAGGATATCCTCGTCCAACTCCTGCGCCCATGATATAAGTTCCTGCGCATGGCACAGGTAATCCTCTAGCATAGGATTATACCTGGCCATGATCGCAACTTTTAGACGTGGCGCGGCGAATTTGATAACCATCCTTTCGCCCATCCCGCTCTCACGAGCCAGGGCTACCAGGTACATGTAGTGCTCAGTTCAAGTCCGTTTGGGACTCTTTTCTGATGCAAAACCACACTGCAGCCTGGTGGGGGAGATTGTTACACGAAATGCCATGTACATAAAATCCAAAATCGACAACGATTCCGGGCAGCTTGCCAGCACGTGCTGATATTCGCACCAGAATAATCCTCTGCCACCCCTTCAAGGTACTCCCCAAGCTTGTTGACCTGCAGGCGCTCCGTCCACACAAAGCCTGAGATCATCTCAGCTATCTCGACGGCCTCGATAAAGAGGTACGCCCACTGCTTGAAACCGGCGCAGAGTCCGGGGAATATTTCGACCCCCGAGAACTTTTCGATGCCGAGCTTCGGGATCTTGGCATACGACGCCTGCAAAGGCGGTGGGGCAGGCGCGCGAGATGCTTGCCCGAAATGCATTCCAGGCGTCTGCACCGCCGGCTCATTCACTCTTCCAGATTTCTGTGCGTTCCCTTGGTTTTTTGTCGGGATCTTGGCCGCGTTCGGCCGGGCTGCTCTACTGACTTCAATACCAATGTCGTCCGCCAGATCATTAAGCGTCATCTCTTTGCCAAATGGCCCACAGTTCTTAAGTGATTACCGGAACACACTGTTCCGGGCAGCAAGCGGGGGATCCTTTTTGGAGTGCTTTCAACGGATGCGCGTGCTTGCGCTTGCTCCATTGACTTTATGCGAGTATTCATATCCGCCATCCCGTCAAGGATAGCGCGCAGAGCCACTTCTGGTTCGAAGTCGGATTCGACACCACTCTACTTATTATCCATCTTAAAAACAGTAATAAATCAAAAATTACACCGGCGGAAACCAACGCCAACAATTCCACTAGCCCTCCGAAAGTGAGGGAACTTCCACTAGTATCAGGAATTGTATCCACACGAGAAATAAACCACTCGAAAAAAAAACACAAGAAACAACTTGCTCGCAAACTTGAATTCAATCAAAAGGAACACTTCGAAAAAACCACGTGGCCACTTGGGCTCATAGCCTATGGCGCAGGTCGTCTTGGTAGCTTGAAGTTCGTGTGTAGATAGGCTGTAGCGACTCTCAATAGCCGAATCCCGAAGTGCCTATACAATTGCTCGGTGTTTGCCAAAAGTAAAAGTCATATATATTATGTAATATAAAAAGTTTTAAGTCACTAAATCAGGCTTAATTCCACTAAGCGCTACAGACTTAAAACCTGTACGCACCATACATAAAAGTATTATCAGCCAATGTATTTCCCGCATATGATTTACCTCGAAAGCCAAACATGGCTACATCGAAAATCAACATTATGTATTGAGAAGCGTTTAGCTAGCCTAATATGAGATATGCACCAGATGTTGAAGTTATGGTAAACTTCCTGTTGTGTGCTCTACACCACTTATTAGTACCCGATAACATATGTACGCAGATTGAGTACAAGCACATAAAGCTTTTTACTAGTAAGTACAATATGAATAATGCTACTAATAATAGTGGGTTTCAAAGTAAGTTTGCAGATGATTTTGCAGAAAACCCAATTGTCCAACTGGAAGCGTTCTACAAATGACTAAATTTGAAGCCCCCAGTCCCCACTCCTGCCGATCGGAAGTAAACAACCAATCAGATAGCGCGTTCTAGTCACTCACCATTGACACAAGGACCCGACTAGGGGTACACCCCAAAGTTGGGTGTGCCCCTAGTCGGGGCCTAGCGATTATCGTACGAGACGTATTATGGGCCAAGGACAAAGTTCCATCCAGACAACGGAGGTGAAAGCCCTCGTAGAACTCTACGATGCTCTCAATGGCGATTGTTGGCGTCGTCGCGATGGATGGAACCAACTTACGCGTGATCCAGAGTAATCGTTTGGCGTCGAGGTGTCCATGGGTCACGTAGTGGCGCTAGAGCTTCCAGGGAACAATTTGAGTGGATGTTTACCGGTTGGTAGCCTTGAGCGTTTACCAAAGCTACTTGTGCTGGATTTTCCGAAAATCAGATGAAAGGCGAGATCCCGACTGAGCTGGAGAAACTCACGATGCTTAAGCGCTTAGACTTGAGTTACAACGATTTGACGGGTGCTATCCCAACCTGATTGGTGATTGCAGTAGTCTCCAAGAACTTCACCTGTACGAAAACTAGCTGTCCGGAACGATGCCAATGGAGCTGGAGAAGCTTCAGAATCTGCGAACATTGCAGCTGCAACATAAAAATTTATGTAGAGCTCTTTCCGACACTCTTTGTGAATTGATCCAGCTTAGTAAGGTCAGCGTTCGTGGCAACAACTTGACAGGATGCATCACAACGGATATTGGACATATGCAGTCGCTTTTATTTCTATCACTGCGCAACAACGAGCTTACAGGTGTCATATCATCATCTCTTGGTAGCTGTAAAGCACTAGAGTTCCTTAATTTGTTCAGTAATCAGCTTAGTGGACCCATTCCAGAGTCACTGGGCAAGCTTGAAAACCTAGAGTATCTCTACCTAATTGACAACGCGCTGGAGAGTAGAGTACCAGGTAGCATTGCAAGACTCAAGTTTCTTAAAGAGTCTGATTTTCGCGACAACAGACTGTGCGGTGAGCTGCCAAAATTTTTGGATGGTTGCTTCATCCTCGAGGCTGTCATGACCAAGTGGAAAAACCGAAAAGCCAGCTATCACCATGCTCCCTTAGGAGACCCTATGCCAAGTTTCAACATGCTGCCCACGTCCACGCATCAATTCTTGCAGACGCTGGAAGATCCACCGTTTAATCCATCTACTATCACCTTAAGCCAAAATTTTGGCCGCAACACCCGTGATTATGATAACGGATAACTCGAAAACGACTCCGCAAATAACTCCTCCCTCATTACTAATTTTTCTCGAAAAAACGTCATGAATCAGTCGCATAATGATAGAAGGCACCTCCATATATTTTAAGGGTTAGTTTGAGGTTAGAAAAGAGGTGATATTCAAGCACGTTTGACAATACCATCTCACATTCGAGCAGTACACATACGGAATATATGGCATACGCACTATCAAAACTGATAGACCCTCACCGCATCTCAATTACCAAATAGTGTTAGAATTTTTTTTCGGTCAAATTTGAAATGGCCTCTAGTAAAAGTGGGGTGTGCCCCTAGTCGGGGCCTTGACACATTCACACTCCACCCAGTCTCACTTTTTCTGCAAATTCTTATGCAAGCCCGAGGCATTCAGGAAATTATACTTTCAGAAAATTTTGCACATAGCTCTGATTGGCCGGTTTTTCTGCAAAATCATCTGCAAAATCTTCTGAACTAACTTTGACCCCCCCAATAAAAGTAGGGAATTGATCGGGTCACACAACCCAAGTTGATCGGGCCACACCCCCTCCCTTTTATGTCCAAATGCGTCAAACATGGGTAAGTTTTGGGCTTCTTAAATGAACCTTTAAATTATACTAGCTTTATTAAGTTGATATCCGCAATAATTTTGGCAGTGTTGGAAAACTGAACGTCTGAAACAGAAGAAAGTGCTAAACGGCTCGGTTTGGTCCCATATTTCATGGTTCCCATCTCTTCTGGTTGGCGGCCTAGTTTTTTTACCACGACGGTAAAATGATGCGTCCTGATCGTGAGGAGATTCGTCGCCAAAGGTGCGTCCGCGTAGATTTCATACGGCACGTGCTCGGACTCCGTCTCATGGCCGAGGCGCGTGGTCATGGCGCGTAATTTCGTCGCGGTTGCTTGTTGCGTCGCGGTTATGTGAAGTGTACCACAAATTTGGTCACTTTTGGTCAATGCAGTTGGTCGAGTTTCCGATTGGTCTAAACAAGGGGGTCTTTTTAGCCTATCAGATTCAAGGAGTATCAAGAACGCAAGTCTTGGGTGAGTCACCTGACATTGGGTATTTTACATAATTTTGTGTGGGTACATTAGGGACCATAGGGAGGTAGTATTATTGGTTAGTTCGGGATTTTCCAAGTAGAAGTCTTTTGGTTGCGGATTTTCCAAGTAAAAGTCTTTTGGTCTAGGAATAAGTGGCAAAAACCTCTTCTGGTCTTGGTCTACACCGCAGCAAGGGGTCGCCGTTATTCTTTTCACGTACACTAGTCGCCTCCTCCCGCCGCGGAGTGTTTGGGGGCAGAGGGTTGAATTATCCCCTCTCGCCTATTATACCCGGTCTGGACGCGCCGCACGCGCACTTTGGCCACCGGAAGTCCCTCGACGGGAGTACGATTTGGCGATCTCGACAGTTTGACTCAAGTACGTTTGGGACGTGCTATTCACTGGATTGGTCTTTACGTGGAGATATCGTTTGTGGAGTTTCACGGGCATATTTGGGACTTTACGTGGACATATTGGCTTATTGTAACATTGGTTGGAGTTTAGACCGGTTTTGGTCTTATTTTGTATTGGTCAGGGGATAGACCGGAACGGTCGGTCTACCCTCTATTAT
>CM047587.1:3396929-3434204 GCA_026184515.1 Peronosclerospora sorghi | reverse complement strand
CTTGGTCCTGATCCTATGTATGTGCATAAAAAAGTTGATGAAAAATTCAAAGACGAAAAATACTTGGAGGCTGATCAGAACGATCAGACCAACCTCCCCAAGGTCCCCAAGATTCCCAAGAAAGGGTTGGGAGTGCCGGCCGACGAAGACGACCTCGAAGAAAAGTCGCAGGTCGGAGATGGAGGGGAGGCATCACTGAAGAAGACCTAAACAAGATGTATTACATTTTTGAGCTGAAACTATTTGTTTGCTTTGACGTGGTCTTTCGGGTGTTGAACCTCCAGATCCCCGCCCATCTTCTCGGTCCCACTACCGAGCCGATCCAGAGTGATCGCCCATTACTGTTGGTGAAGAACTTGGTGGAGATGTTGGCGGAGGTTGGCATTAAAATGCAGAACCTCGCCGATGTCCAAAAACTATTTGAATTTGAGACTTGGAGGCTGAAATCGTCGATGTCGACCTTCCACGACCATTTGGTCCCACTGGTGGGGGCGGTTCGCCACCCAACTCCCACCGCAGCAGTGAAGGTCGCTGAAGTCTCCACAGCTCTTGTTGACATTGGTTCTGATGACGAATAGGTTTATCAATCTCCACCGGCTTCTAATAGCTCATCAGAGTTGGAGACCGGTGTCGAGCGGATGACCATGGGGGTGGACCATGCCCGGTCTGAACAAAAAAAGGGACATGTGGCAGCAAGGGGCCGCTTGCCAGTAGGGGCTCCAGCAGCCCCCACAGGCCTCAGTTCCGCAAAAGGAGGGTATCAACACGTTGCCCATGACGCCAGCCAACGTGCAAGCCATGTTTGAGACGATGATGCAACGTTTCATGGAAGAACGGGTTAGACCACCTATGCGCCCACATGTCCAAGACCGGTCTACCTGTCAAGGTGTCAATGTTTGCAAAGATGTGGATATGTAATCGGTAACATCTATGGATAATCCTATTAGAAGTGATAAACCAACCGGCAAGGGAAGGCGCAAGCCGCAACCGGCAAGACCGCGTAGACCAAGCAAGACAAGTGACTGTGATATGGAGTCGGTCGGCGGTCTTGACGACCAGGGTGGGTCAGATGGTACAGGCGCAGGCAAGGTGCGCAAGGCTAACCTAGCCTCCACTACTGCTTACGACTTTGGATCTGCTTCGATTCCGCGCATCCGTATGGCCGCGACGACCGACCTCAAGGAATTCACCGGCAAGGATGCTGATGAAGACCAGGCCCGGTCTTGGTTCAGTCGGGTCAAGTCTGCGTTCCTGCGAGACCAGACCCCAAAAATCTGTGGTGGAGCGGCTGATCGAAGTTTTGAGACTTGATCAGGCGGTACCACGGCGCCCAGACTGCCGACTAACGAAGGGGGTCCTCCGGATGTCTTCGACTGCTTGTGTTCTTGCTCACCTTGTGTACCCGGCGGCTAGGCGTGGGTCTCTCCTCAGGTGGCGGGGACAGCGCACAGTGAATTCTTGGTGCAAGATTGAATTAACTAACTTGTGACGATACAACCGATGCGATCAGGCGTGATCACGTGCGATCAGGTGCTTAAACCACTTCAATTAACCGCGATCAGGCTTGGTCAAGTTTGGGCTGATGCTAATAACCGACGATCAGCAGTATTCCGTCTTGATCGCAAGTGCGATCAGGCGGCAGTCCGATGCGATCAGGCGCTGAAACGATGTAGATCAGTGGTAATCGGGCTTGATCAGGCTGGTGCTGATGATAATAGCCGTAGTTCAGTTGTATTCTGTCTTGATCGCAAATGCGATCAGGCGTCTTGATCGCAAGTCACGATCAGGTGCTGAGACGAAGCCAATCGGTCGTGATCGGGCGCGATCAGGCTTTGGCTGACGTTAATAACCGTCGATCAACGATATTCTGTCTTGATCGCAGATGCGATCAGGTGTCTTGATCGCAAGTGTGATCATGTACTGAAAGGCTCGATCAGGTGGTAAAAGCTGCTGCCCAGTCGTAATATACCTTGATCAGACTTGATCAAGCACCGGAAGTTGTTCAAGTAGCAGTTGGCGCGATTTGCGATCAGCGATCACGATCACGATTCGCAAAAGTGTCGATCAGGTGTTGATCGGTAGGGGGGGTACTTGATCAGGCAGCGGAAGTCTTCACTACCTGATCGCGGAGCCTCTAAGCCGTCAAACAGCTAAGTAACGCCCAAATCAATGCGCTCCTAGCCTAGACTATACGAGGAATAGGTATTTATATTAAAATCCACCTAGAGTTCCCGTGGGGCGCTTAAAGCAGTCGAACTCTAGGGGCCAAACGTTAATTTCACGGGGAAGAGGTGAGAGCACTGCTCGATCACGTTCCCAAAACCAAAAACCTTTAAACGAAGAACCGCAGACACTGCGGGCGGAGTTGCGGGGTGAGTTCTCACACTCTACGCCAACCGGTGGGCCAAAAACGCACTTAGTGCTCCCGCCCGGGACGTAGAGGTTTCAATAAGGTGGGGGCGAAAAGGCGCCTTCCCAAAAAACGATCAGCGCGATCGTACGCAAAAGGAGAACTTTATTAGAAATTAAACCCTTAGATCTACCCTGTTCCTATTTTCAACCAACCCGCATCGTCCATTCGGAACGCCTTCCGTCCATCAGTCGACCTGATTTTTCCGCTTGTTCCTTGTTTGTTCGCTGGTGTTCGCCGCGTACCTGTGAGTAATCAGCACATCTTCCGTGTCCCTTCTATATCCTGTCTATGTACACCACGGTGGTACGTACTACTGTACCCACCGTGGTACACATGGCGGTACCTAATTATGTACTACTGTATCCTCTATCTGCGTCCACTATCAGGCCCCTAATTTAGGTCCTAGTATTAGCCATAATATTAGGCACCTATGGGCCTAATAAAATGTCCAACATTAGTCCCTATTTTAGCCTAATTAAAAAGTCCGCTTTACGACAACAGCCCCTGAGTCTCTTCCCAGCCGTACAGCGGTTGGGGCGAGGGGCGATCATGCCGTTGATTCTGGGAATCATACTGTCGTTGTAGAATTTGTCGTTGCACATCGATCAGGTCACCATCCAACTGTCGATCATCACCCATCATCTGCCCCGTCTCCTCTCAATCAAGCCGCGTTCCATCTGGCGGTTACCGTTGGGGCTGTCCACTGCGATCTAACACCCGACTGTGGCCAACCGTGACAACTGCGATCAGGCTGTCTCGATCAGGCATTCACAGTCTGCTATGCCATCTTCAACGGACAGCTTGTCACCCCACATCACCAACGTTCCTGCCTTGGATAAGGCCGCAGCTGATCAGGCGATCGCCGCGATCAAGCAGGCCTGCGATCTGCAAGAGGCTCTCCATTCCAGCAACAAGCAGGTCGCCTTGTTGTCTGGCTCACTCGCCATGAGTGAAGACACGGTTGCGATGCTTCGTCGGCGGCTCACTCGTACCCAACGTGACGCGACGGACCGGAAGAAGGTAATCGAGGAAAGCCTTAAAAAACTGGAGCCGCTGCGCGATTTTATCAACGCTGCGGTCAAGAAGCTCGAAACCAGTTGAAAGACGCCAAAAGCACTATCGCCGATCAAGAGCGGACCATATACGATCAGGGTGTCCAGATCCGGGAGCCGGAGTGTCGCAACGACCGGGAACGCTACCTGCGATCAACGCTTGACGACACAATTACATACCAAACGAAGGAATTGTAGCAACTCGAACAGCGTGTATCCACGTTGCAGCACGAGCGCGATCAGGTTGTTTCCCGCAATATGCGCTTGGTCCAACGGGCGGTAAGTCTCACTATCGAGGTGGACAGGTACAAGGATCAATGCGATCGTCTCCAGAAGGAGAACGAGTCTACTCGCGCGTCGATGGACGATTACACTGTCATTATGGCCCAAGCACAGGAGATATCGGATCGGGTTGAAGCGGAACTCACTACCGCTCGACGTCACCTCGATCAAGTTTCCGCGGACCGGGACACATTGCGTGATCGGCTACGACAGGCCTAAGGCGAGGTTGCGCGGTGGCGCTCTCATCAATCGAATGTTCAGTCCGCACTGACGGGCATATCTCTGCAGCTTCTGTCCGGCCCTGATCAGGTCCCATTGCCTGCTAGTCCCTCCGCTGCTTCTACGACCAACTCGGTAGGCAGTACCAATCCATCGTCCGGAAAGCGTATTCGGCGTTCCCGATCTTCTTCTCCGACTAAGCGGCCACGCCTTCTCTCTTCCGCTTCGGAGGCGAAGACTGCGGGTGATGATCCCCCTACTTGCGATCAAGACGTTGAAGATGAGTACACTAGCCCGATCGCTTCCATTCCTTCTGCTCCAACCATTAGCGATTTCGGGAGCGAGGGCCAGCCTGATCACGACCCGACCGGGTCCCTTTTTCCACGCACGGGTGACTTCCGGACCTTGATCGCGGTTCCTGATGGTACCACTGACGCCGATATCCTGCCTTGGACTCCGGATCAGCTCGGCATGTACAATTTACACAACGTCACGGCCCAAGTGGTTTTCGACTACTTTACCCGCCCTGCTGAATGGTTGTTCCCGCCTGCTGCGTTGGCCCCTCCTACTAGTGTGTGGTCCGGTCATTTGATCACCCAGGCAGAGATTGAACATTTATACTCCCAGCGCCCCTGGGATATTTTTTCGACCATGTTGCCGCCTCTTTCTTTTCGCTCGGCTGGCTGGCTCGCTGACCTGGAGACCAAGTATCTCACGTTACTCGATCATCACGCATTGGCGATTTGGGAATCAACCCACTATCTCCCTATCGCAAAGAATCTTCGTGATATTGATGACTTCTTCCGCGATTATTACATCCAACGCCGTCAACGCAGAAGTCGAGCTGGGGCGACCTGAAAACGTGTCGTGGAGCTCATCCTGCGGGGTATTATCGACGGGAGATGTGATCTCGACATCTTATTGGACCCTTCGATCACCCATTGTGCCCGCAATCGCCCGCTGAAGTTTGCCCCAGCCGATGATGGAGTGTGTTACCCTGGGTTTCTATCGGACCCGCCACCTCAGAGCCTACGAGAAGCGCTGGCAGATGTCGACGACCTTGAACCTTGGCGGGTTCAATATCGTTCCTGCCCCGAAAATCACCCTGGTCGTAATATTCCTCGCCTTCGCCGTAAGTTCTATGGGTCCGAATAGTCAGTCTCGATCGGTCGATCACCTTTCTTCAATCAATACATTCTTTCTATCATGTCATTTCACTGTTGTCCTTAGTCCTTAAATGCATAATATAAATTGGTAGTCCGTCGGCTCATCTGCCGTATCCAATCAACATACTTCGCAACATCCATCGTAATCATACCACTTCAAGTCATTCATTGTACCTCCATTAATCGTGAGTTTCATCAACCATTTCTGCGATCAGAGATTTTTCGATCGTGATTCCTGATCGGTAAGTCGATCGCGCGCTAGTTGGACTCTTCATCCACTAGCATGACGTCGAAACGATGTCTGTTCACTATCTTCCTTTCGAAATCCTTGATCAAGGCATCACAATTCAAATCTGCCTCGTCTACCCACGACGGCTCGGAATACCCCTTCCAGTAGACTTGATATTCTCGTAACGTCCTTCCATATCTAGTCTTTCGACCCGATCGCACATCGGTAATACGATCAACTTCAAATTCATCGGGATCTAGCGTCCTTTCTCAGCTATCTTCAGGTATAAAAGCTTCGTCGAAGTCGAAACGATCTTCTATTCCAGCTGCTAGCACAGTAGTGGGACGATCAGGAAATTCCTTGACTAATTTCAACTTGGACAGGTGTACCACTGGGAACATACGATAATCGGTGCCGGCGGTGACCAATATCGCTGCATGATCGCCAGTCACCTCCTCAACTCGGAAGGGTCCATGCCACATATGCGCCAGTTTCTTCGCGAATCCTTCTTTCACCCGATCAAGGTACAACCAGACCCTTGAGCCGTCCTCGATATTGTGCGGCGTCACCTGATCGTTGTGTTTCTCAGCCCGATCAACCATCGCTTGGTGCAATCGAGTGCTCACTTGATCGCGGGTATATCGGTAGTCTTTTTGCAACTTATATCTTCACCGACGAGCGTCTCGATCTTTACGTCGAATCCCGCCCAGTTGTAACGTTGATTCCAATGACAATCGTGGGTCCCACCCATACGCTAAATAGAATGGGGTTTACCCGCGGATGCGATCAGGGGTTGAGTTTAGTGCGAATACCAGGCGTTCTGCATACAAACTCCAATCTTTTTGTCCAATATCCGACACATACATCTTGATCGCTCGCGTAATCGTCTGCACCGTCCTTTCCGCCTTGCCGTTCGCCTGTGGTCGATATGCCATAGTGGCACTCTGACGTTGTCCCACGATTTTGTTGAAAGCGCGAAATACTTCCGACATAAAACCAGGTTCTCGATCATGCCTGATCACCTCACTAGCCTCAAACCGCCGGAACACGAATTCTTCATAATTTTCGGCGATTGATTGCGCGGTACGGGACGATCCAGCTTTCGCGATCACCATACCCGTGAACAAATCTGTCCAAATCAGCAGTTACGTATATCCATCCGTTGATCGGGGCAGCGATGGGATATGATCCATGGCTATCACCTGGAATGGGTACGTTGCCTCGATATTTCCCGGCGACATGCCCTTGATCGTAGGCTGGCCTTTCCCTGTTTCGCAATCCACGCATTGCCCGACAAATCTTTGTACGCTTCGGAATAGACCACGCCAATGGAAATACCGTCTGATCCGCTGATATGTACGCCCTATGCCTTGTTGTCCTCCTTTCAAACTCACGTGATAGTGGTGGAGTACATCTGCGTGCAAGGTCTCGGGTAGTACCAGCTTAATTGACGATCGGCGATCATCTTGATCATCCTGATCATCCCCGGTTTTCATTTTGGCCGCATTTCCACAGTAAATCAGTAATCCTTGTTCGTCAACATCATAGTTGTCGGCAGTTTTCGCACACTCCTTCACCTCGTCTGCGCTCAATTGTATAACGTCACCGTACAGATAACACCGTAAATCGTGGATCCATTTCTCTTCATCCTGTGCCTTTTTCACCCGTTCCATTCTTATTCCGGCTACTGGTACATCGGTCCATGTTGACGGTCGTGGTTGCCGGTGGTTAAGTGATCGGGTCGTCACTAGCACTTGCGGGGCGTATTGATCTTCGTTCCATGTGATTACTTCGGGTAGACGGTTGAGATCAACTAATCCTTCCAGCTGTTTCTCATCTTCGATCTCAAATCTCGTTCCACCCTGCATAGCCATGGTGGTAATGTGATCTGCACTCCTATTCTACTCTCTCTTGACATGTACCAAATCATGATCACTCCACTCGCGTAGGAGGTTAAATGCACGCTGCTGTAGCACTTGTAATCGCGGAGCTTTGCACTCCATTTCTCCTCGCATTCGCCGGATCACCAAAAGAGTCCCCACACACGATCACCCTTCCTTTGGGATATCGTGCCAACAAGTCCAGACTTAAAAGCAACCCGTGGTATTCTTCTTCATTCACCGTGATATCCGGTGCACGATCGGCGATCGCGATCATAATCTTCCATTCCGGTAACTTCCACACAATGGCACCAAATGCACCCACACGTCGCTTGACACTTGCCGATCCATCAAAACTGATCACGTAAAGTTCTTCACCTTTTTTAACCGTGGGAGGTGGTACTTCGATCATCTGCCGCGGTTGCTTTTTCGGTGCGATCGCGACCAACGATTCATCAATTTCGGTGCGAGGGGTGATGCTTGCGGCTAACGCCCCTAGCACCTCCTCTTCTCCATGCACACATTTCTTGATCTCGAGGTCCCACTGTGATAGGATCGCAGCCCATCTAGCTAATAGTCCGTCCAACCCATTGGATGTTAGTAACCACTTCAATGTAGATAGACGTGATAAAACGGTGATCGTCTTTCCGACCAGCATCGTGAAATAAACATCCAAAATTCGTAAAAGCGCCAGAACTTCCTTTTCGACGGGGCTGTAATTCAGCTCACCGCTTTTCAAAGTTCGGCTAGCGAATGCGACGGGATGATACACTTGATCGTTTTCTTGTACTAGAGCGGCAGATACTGCCCATTTGCTAGCGTAAACCACGATCACCGGCGTCTTGTCCCGGTCAAAGTGTCGCAGGGTTGGAGCTGATGCAATCTTCGCCTTTAGCATGCTGAATGCCACTTTTGCTCTAATTAGTCGATCATCCTCGTGATTTGATTCCGCCTCACTATGTGATCGTTTCCTCAACTCTAATCTATCTCCCTCAATTCGTAAAGCACGGCGGCATAAATTGCGAAATCTTCAATAAATCGACGATAGTAATTTAGGCTTCCCAAGAACGATTGCATAGCACGTAAGGTGCCAGGGAAAGGCAAATTGATCATATCGTCCAGGTTCTTTGGATTTGTTTCTAACCCGCGGCAAGAGACGTGATGTCCTAAATAGGGCACTTCGCTTTTCCCCCAGTACGATTTAGCCACGCTGATCGACAAATTCCATTGATCGCACTTTTCCAGCAAGTGCCGCACCTTATCGCATAGGGTGGACCAAGTAGGTGCCGGGATTAGTATATCATCGATATATGATCGCCATTGCAGCACAGACGGGCCCGGCGTTTGGTCGGGTTCTCCTGCTGTAAATACGGCAGCTGATTCATCTGCACCGTCTTTGACCCTAAGATATCCATATAGTGCATTGTCGATCAACCGCTGATAAATTTGCGGAGCATTCTTGAGGCCAAAGGGCATCCTATTCCACTCAAACAATCCAAATGGAGTGACAAACGCCGAAATTTGACGTGCCCGATCGGTCATAGACACGACCCAGAAACCACTCGCCATATCAAAAGAGCAAAACCACAACGCTTTATTCAAATCTTCGAGTATATCGGCGATCAGGGGCATTGGGTACACCATCAAACGCGTGAGTTGATTCACCGCGCGATAATCGATGCATAGACGTATATCGACCCCATTCTTTTTTACGATGATCACTATAGGCTATGCCCAGGGTGACGTTGACGGCTGAATGATCTTAGTTGCTAGCAACCCCTTGATCAGGGTCGACAACTTCTCGCGAAATTGTGGGGCCACTTTCCGGCACTTTTGGGCGATCGGGCGCGCATTACCCACATGGATATCACAAACAACTCCTCGTGCAACGGGGGGTAGCGCGTTTCTCTTCCCGATCAACAAATGTTTTTTCGCCCAAATTATTTCGCGAAGTTGATCTATCTCCTCCACTGTGTTCACTGTGGGATCTCCGACTAGCAAATCATCTTTGGTTACTTCTTCGGTGCTTGCAGACACTTCGGGTAACGTAGCAAGCTGCTTCTCCAATTCTTCCGCATACAAATCTCCACCTTCGTGATAACAAACCTGATCGTCAATAGGTGTCACGTCGAATTCGCTGGGGCTAACTGAGACAGGGTGATTACACGCATCATGAGTAGGTGTATCGCTTAAAACAGGCTGTTCAACTCCATGATTGAGGGTCGGACCTTTCCCTTCCGGCCCCTGATCGCACAGCTCTTGCACCCCTTGCACCTTTTGCGCACCTTCGGTTACCAACGCTACAGATGCGACGATCGTGTCTGTGGGACGTACTAAGATACTTCGAGAAGTTGGATACTCCTTCTTCTCGACTATTGGACCCTGATCGAAACTTTTTTGATCGTCAGATACCAGATCGGTGGAGGCTTGATATGCCAAATTTTGCCACTCTTTGTAACGGTTGGACCCGATCGAAACAAATCCGGGGCGGCGGGGCACATCCTCTTTGTTCATCCAAATACCTAAAATAGTCTCTTCTTGAACAATGATGGGGTGATCGAAGATGTTCGTAACACGTAAATACCTCAAATTGCCCGCGCCCCTAGTGATAGTGGGGACCCTATCTCTTCCACGAGTAATCCACAACTTTTGAGATCGCGGATCGTAAATTCGTACTTCGGCTGATCGACCTACTGGGATCTGTTCATACGGATCGAACTTCATATAATTACCGCTCTACCCATACAACTGTCGACGTCTCTCCAGTGGGATGATCACTTCTTCAGGTAAACTTAGTGCGCCATGAGCGATATCTAATCGAACACCAGCTGGTATCATGAAATCCATACCCAATATGGCATCTTGACCAACAAGTTTGCCCACCCATGCCTGGAAATAATAAACCAATGAGCCCGCTAGCGTGATCTTGATTTTTGCACGTCCTTCTGTTTGGTATGCACTTTCTCCAATGCCGACACATTCTTGTGTTTGACTCGTGTCAATCCTACAACCCACCTAACGAGCAAAGGTTGAGTCGATGATCGACACTTCGGCACCAGAATCAAATAATATTATATCTCGCTCGTTATTGATTTTTCCACTCGCCTTGGCTTGCTTGAACCATTTCTTGGGCGAGTGATATTTCCAATATCCACGTGATTCGCCTGGGAGTAATTCGACTTCCATGATCACAGGTGATCGAGAAAACTCATCAATATGGAATTAGCCAAACGTGGGTAATCAAGCTGATCGAGTTTTTCCTTATCTCTTGTTGCTACTCGATCAGCCCTCTTCTTATCCACATATGCAAAAATACACAAACTAGAACGCTCGTCTCGTACCAGATTCCAACCTGGCGAGCGTCCTAGTTTAACAAATCTTCGGCTTCTTTGGGCAACAGTCCTTCATGCTTGGTAGGGTTATACCACTGGCGGATGCGGTTGTAAAATTCTTCCATAGGGCACTTTCCCGCATCGTGAATCTCGCCGCATGCTCGGCAGACGTACAGGCATTGATCGGTGGGGTGTCCGTTCTTGCCACACTTCAGGCAAGTCAGGCGCTTCGAGCAACGTAAGTTGTCGTGTCTGATCGATCCACAATGACTGCACTTCTTTATCGCCCTTTGATCGACTGCGTTGGAGTCGCTTCGTTTGCCTGATCGTGACTCGCCAGGCTGATCGTGACTCGCCAGGCTGATCGTGCGCTCCTGGTTGATCGCGCATAGTAGCAATCATATAGCGGCGCTGATCGCCATCACTTCCACTATCATCAGCACTTGATTCTTCGCTCCCAGACGTTACCTTGATCGCACGTACGCCCCTAGGCTTTCGCGTCGCGGCCGGTGCTCGATCGTCGCCGGATTTTTGGCGGAATCTGCTGGTGCCTACTGCCGCTGTTGGCTGATACCACTTGTTGCGTGCGTATGCCCGCAACGTTTCTTCCAAGTCCGAAGCACGATACAAGCTTAGGAGAGCCAGCTGATCGGCGAGTTCGCGATTGGCCATAGTGTCCAGAAAAAGTTGAACATGTTCGCGCAGACTTTCGGGCGGTCCATCTCTGATCGGTAACTTAGCTCGCAGTCCCGCCACATTCAGTCGGTGCAAATATTCGATAGGACTTTCGTCTGATAGCTGCTTCATATAATAATACTTGCGGGATACCGATTGACCAGTTACACAGTATTGTACTTCGAATTCATCCACGAGACTTTTCCGACTTGATCGGGTGGTTCTACTCAACTGTAGATGCCAGTTGCGCGCTGGTCCCTTCCGTAAATCGCCCAGGATTAGACACTTTTCAGGATCAGAAGCTTGATCGCGCATAAATGCTGACTTGAGACGACTGATCCAGTTCCTCGCTTGATCTTCATCTCGTTCTTTTCCCGAAAATTCTTTCAAATCGCTGATCGCAGACATCCAAATTCTGGCAATTGGCTGCTGATAAGGTGTCCCAGTATACGCCGATGCCACTGTGGCTCGCCGTGGCAGTGTGACCGGTTCATCAGGGTCGACGTAGTCAATTTGAGACCGTTGATCGTGAAACGAGTGCACGGATTCCATATCCACATCTTTTTCCGTCGTCGACCTATCTGGTTTCGACTGCTGACCACGCAACGAGTGTACGGACTCCATATCGACATCCTTGATCGACGCAGCTCTTCCTTGATTTGGCTGGCGGATTTTGGCGCCGACGACTCCAGGTGCCCACTTACTGCTCTCTTCAGCTAGAAACTTCTTCATGGCTTTGTCAAAAAACATCTGCCACTGTGGCCCTTGATCGTTTTCTGTCTTGATCGACTGAGGTTCCGTCTTGACAACCGGCAATTTGGAGTTGTCCTTTTGGCAAACTTCCATTCTGGTTCTCTTGGGCTCCATACTCCCAGCGCTACTTGACTCAATTCCCTGATCGTCACCCTCTGAAGGGGCTGATTCGTAGCACGATGATCCCGAATGTCCCGCTAAGTTGATTGACGGACTTGCATCAATCTTCAACGGGGATTATGGTGGTGAACTGGGGAAATCTTTATCGTCTGCTTCGACCACGATGGGTATCAACAGGGAATACAACATCTGGGTGGCCTCTGCCAGATCTTTGGAGTCCTGATCGAATACTTCCTCGGCATCGTAGGCGCCTGTTATCAGACCAGCCTGCTTGATCAGGCGTGTTAGCCTTAGCACAATCGTAAGCTTATCTTTTCCCTTCGTGATTGGATGGTTGACCAGTCTACTCAGCTTCCCGCTGATCGTGACCCCGAGCAGGCTCATGATCGAGTTCGTCATCAGGTAATCTTCCAGGTGCTCTCGGTAAATCTTTTGGTGAAACGTCTTTACCAGATCGGCTTCCGTTGGCGGCGTACTTGATCGGCTTTCGTCTCTCTCCAACCCAGGCGCTTTGATCAACATCTTCGGTTGGTCGGTCTTGTAATACTTCTCCATCGGATCCCAATCTGGATCATTATATACACGTATTTTTGGCGTATCATAACTTGCGTTATGATCCGCATGGGCTCCCGAAGGAGCCTCGGGAGGTGGTTGAGGCTTCTCCTCCTTTACGTCATCTGGATTCCTCCCCAGGTCCTAATGATCGGCATTTCCTTTATTCTTCAGGCATGACGACGGCGAACTGCCTTCCGTCGTCACAACCACCTCCTTCTTTTCCACCTTGATTTTCACCTCTGCTTCAGCTTCCGTTTTCACTTTCACATCCGCGCTATCTTGCGTAGAATTGCGGTGATATCTCGCGTCGCCCAAAGATCCGGGATGGCGCACCATTGTGGTGGAGCGGCTGATCGAAGTTTTTGAGACTTGATCAGGCGGTACCACGGCGCCCAGACTGCCGACTAACGAAGGGGGTCCTCCGGATGTCTTTGACTGCTTGTGTTCTTGCTCACCTTGTGTACCCGACGGCTAGGCGTGGGTCGCTCCTCAGGTGGCGGGGACAGCGCACAGCGAATTCTTGGTGCAAGATTGAATTAACTAACTTGTGACGATACAACCGATGCGATCCGGCGTGATCACGTGCGATCAGGTGCTTAAACCACTTCAATTAACCGCGATCAGGCTTGATCAAGTTTGGGCTGATGCTAATAACCGACGATCAGCAGTATTCCGTCTTGATCGCAAGTGCGATCAGGCAGCAGTCCGATGCGATCAGGCGCTGAAACGATGTAGATCAGTGGTAATCAGGCTTGATCAGGCTGGTGCTGATGATAATAGCTGTAGTTCAGTTGTATTCGGTCTTGATCGCAAATGCGATCAGGCGTCTTGATCGCAAGTCACGATCAGGTGCTGAGACGAAGCCAATCGGTCGTGATCGGGCGCGATCAGGCTTTGGCTGACGTTAATAACCGTCGATCAACGATATTCTGTCTTGATCGCAGATGCGATCAGGTGTCTTGATCGCAAGTGCGATCATGTACTGAAATGCTCGATCAGGTGGTAAAAGCTGCTGCCCAGTCGTAATATACCTTGATCAGACTTGATCAAGCACCGGAAGTTGTTCAAGTAGCAGTTGGCGCGATTTGCGATCAGCGATCACGATCACGATTCGCAAAAGTGTCGATCAGGTGTTGATTGGTAGGGGGGGTACTTGATCAGGCAGCGGAAGTCTTCACTACCTGATCGCGGAGCCTCTAAGCCGTCAAACAGCTAAGTAACGCCCAAATCAATGCGCTCCTAGCCTAGACTATACGAGGAATAGGTATTTATATTAAAATCCACCTAGAGTTCCCGTGGGGCGCTTAAAGCAGCCGAACTCTAGGGGCCAAAACGTTAATTTCACGGGGAAGAGGTGAGAGCACTGCTCGATCACGTTCCCAAAACCAAAAACCTTTAAACGAAGAACCGCAGACACTGCGGGCGGAGTTGCGGGGTGAGTTCTCACACTCTACGCCAAACGGTGGGCCAAAAACGCACTTAGTGCTCCCGCCCGGGACGTAGAGGTTTCAATAAGGTGGGGGCGCAAAGGCGCCTTCCCAAAAAACGATCAGCGCGATCGTACGCAAAAGGAGAACTTTATTAGAAATTAAACCCTTAGATCTACCCTGTTCCTACTTTCAACCAATCCGCATCGTCCATTCGGAACGCCTTCCGTCCATCAGTCGACCTGATTTTTCCGCTTGTTCCTTGTTTGTTCGCTGGTGTTCGCCGCGTACCTGTGAGTAATCAGCACATCTTCCGTGTCCCTTCTATATCCTGTCTATGTATACCACGGTGGTACGTACTACTGTACCCACCGTGGTACACATGGCGGTACCTAATTATGTACTACTGTATCCTCTATCTGCGTCCACTATCAGGCCCCTAATTTAAGTCCTAGTATTAGCCATAATATTAGGCCCCTATGGGCCTAATAAAATGTCCAACATTAGTCCCTATTTTAGCCTAATTAAAAAGTCCGCTTTACGACAAAGCGAACGTTGTTTAATCTTCCGGGATTTGTTAAAAGGACCGGCTGCAAACTGGATTCAACAGTTGGGTCGGGGCGTCCGGTCTGACTGGGACCTGTTATGTGCGGAGTTTGAAGGTCAATATTGTAACTCCGGATTTTCAAGCGCCCGTAAGTACCACCATATGCAGAAGCGGGCCGACGAAACACCGATCGAGTATTTGCATCGGTTGAGCGTGGCTGCACTTCGCGCCGGCATAACAATCAAAGAGAATAACCCGCCGAACGGTGCCGCCTTAGAACATGTGGGTCACTATATTAGTACCCTTGACGATCAAGAACTGGCGGACCAGCTTACTCTACTGCGTCTTAAGAATGCGGGAGAAGTTGAACAGACCCTGCAGACGTTACAACAGTCGCGTAGTATGAGAGCGAAGACCGCTGGTGGATCAGGTTGCTATCGTTCCAAGACCCAGACCGATCCGGTCAAGAGACCTTGGACCAGACCGACCCGAGCGGTCAAGGCAATTGTAGCTGATGACAGCACGGGATCGGAAGGGAAAAGTGGAAGTGAATCCATCCAGGAGTCATCGGATGAAGACCAGTATCGTTACGTCTATGTTGCGGGACCTGCCCCGAAGACCAAGTCGAATTCCGACCAGGTGGACCGGAAGGGAAGGAACGGAAGCAAGTCCGATCCAGACCGACCTCGTCAGAAGTGCTCCCACTGTGGGTCGAGTAAACATGATGGTTCAAACTGCTGGAAGAAGATGGTGTGCAAGAAGTGCGAGAGACGCGGCCACCCGACGGACCACTGCCTCTTCGTATGCAAGTCATGTGGAGAGATCCACGAGGCCGGCCACTGCAAGATTGAAGAATTTTTTAACATGATGCGCAAGTGGTACGTTCCGGACAAGCACGCGGGGATGCTGCCGCCGGACGCAGAAAATGTTAAACTAGAACGCTCGCCAGGTTGGAATCTGGATCGAGCCGAGCGTTCTACGGTTAACATCTATGCATATGTCGGCAAGGAGGATAAGACCGACAATACACTTTCTATTCCAAATTGCGTCGACCGAGACCATCCGGTCTACAGTCTGACGACCGATGAGTACTCCCGGACTAAGGTGGTTATGCAGTTGGACTTGCTGCCTGGAGAATCCCACGGATACTGGAAGTATCACGCGCCTGATAAATGGTTCAAGCAGGCGAAAGCCTATGGCAAGATTAATAACCAGAAGGCGACGATGTTGTTCGACTCTGGAGATGAAGTCTCGATAATCGACTCCGCCTTTGCTCGTAAGGTCGGATGTCGTATAGACGATACCCAGAGACAAGAATGTGTCGGGATCGGCGAAAACTCTTATATGACCGAAGGAAGAACGCGTGTGGAAATTACTTTGTCGGGATCGCTGGTCTACTTTTCAGCGCTTGGGTTGGCAAGTTGGCTGGTCAAGACGCTTTACTAGGAATGGATTTCATGGTCCCAGCTGGTATTCGCCTAGACCTGTCACATGGAGTGCTTACGCTCCCGGATGAGGTCAAGGTCCAGTTGGAAGGTCGAAGACCTCTGTATGGTTCGTATACCGATCTGGTACGGTGGGACCAAGACCTCACTATCCCAGTTGGTTGGTCTGCCGATACCCCGGTTGAGAAAGGTTTTCGTTCGAGGAAGTTGTGGTTGACCAGGGGCGATCGGTGGGTCTCGACCTTCGTAAAGAGTGATGGTCGACGTGATTTTGTCCGTGTTACCAATATCGGTGACAAGCCGCTGACACTGGACAATAACACTATTGTCGGCATGTGGTTAGCAGAAGGGAAGGTACCAATGAAGATGGGGTTCGTCTCGATTGGGTCGAGGCGGTATGTCGAGTAGCAAAACCTGGCGTACCAATCGACCACCGATCTGATCAGCGATGATGGGTCGGTGGAAGAGGATATCTCACCTTTAGTGGAAAGACCAAGTTATGTCACCCCAAAAAAGATGTTGGTCCGAAGAAAGGCGCCGCAGTCACCAGGAACGGTGGACCATCAAGTAGACGAGCCGAGGCTAGTCAACGTGGTGTCAGCACAAGACCGGGCGACAGCGGAGCAAGAAACGGAAGAAGGGGAACATGAAGTTGCTAGGTCGGACCATGACGGTATTCCTAATCAGACCGATATCAGTGAAGGACAGCCAGTCGATCAAGACCAGGGGCGTTCAGCCGGTCCAGATGGTCTAGGTGATATCACCCCAGAAGATGAACAAGTCTGTATAGATGAAGGCGGGGAACAGTACATTCAGGATCTGGAAAGCCAAATGGCAGTCCTCCCTGAAGTGTCTGCTGACTCTCCCGAAGTTACAATGGATGATTTACAAGTGGGTAATCAAGACCTTAACAGTCCAGACCAGATCGAGCAGTTGAAGAATATCATATGGAAGAAAAGACATCTGCTGATCGGAAAGGGCAACGCCTTACCACCTGCTGCATGTGGTGCGATTTGCGATATTGACATTGGAGATGCCAAGCCGATTTCCCAGCGATGTCGACGCGTGGCGCCACAGTACCGGGAAAAGCTTTCTGATCTCATTAAAGGACTGTTGGGCACCAAGATTATTAGACCGTCGACCGCGCCATGGGCCTCGCCGATCGTAATTGTTATCAAGAAGATCGGCATTGACATAAGACTGTGCATCGACTATCGGCTGGTAAATCGGTTGACTAAACTCATGGTGTACTCGATGCCTCTGATTAATGATCTGTTGGAATACCTCGACGAGACCTTGTGGAATTGTTCGCTAGATATGGCAAGTCTATTTTGGGTGGTCTCGATGACTGATCGAGCCCGTGAGATTTCCGCATTTGTGACGCCATTTGGTCTTTTCGAGTGGAATCGTATGCCGTTCGGTCTGAAGAACGCGCCCCAGATCTATCAAAGGCTGATAGACAACGCACTGTACGACACTTCAAAATCAAGACCGATCGGGACCCTGCCGAAAGTTATGATATGTTTAGAGAGGATGAACCCGATCGGTCAAGAAGACCAGGTTCGGCCGGACCCACCGAGAATATCTGGTCCGATGGAAGGACCATGATGAAACAACTTGGATCGATGAGTCCGACCTGAACTGTGGAGCTCTACTACGAGAATTCGAACGGGACCGAGTCAGTCGGAACCGTTTCGCAGTGATGCAGACCCATGAAGACCAAGACCAAGACATGCAGTATCATCGGTCTTCCCGACCGATGTGAAGAGGTGGAAGGTCTTGTGTCTTGTGTATTGTGTATTGTGAATATGTGACGAATTGGAATAGTGGAGTGACGAACGTGGATTGTTTTTTTCGCGATGTAAGTGGAACGGTTGGTGATAACGTGTATAGTGCAACTCTGGAGAAAGTGGTGGAATTAGCTCAAGTGATTTGATGAACGAACATGTGAAAAAGAACGATGATATATATTAAGTGTTATCTGGTCGACTACTTACGACCTCACTCGCCATCACCCCACAGACGGCCGACGGTCAACGACGGATGCTTTTCAACTTGGTCCTGGTACTGGTTACGCCAAGTTTCTTGTTGGTCTAGTTGGACCAAAACATCCTTGAGGTCCAAGACCGGTGTAATGCACCCAAGACCAGGGTACCATGTTCCATCGTCAGCCAGCAGCCGGGTCCTCTCGACGCGACGCCGCGGCATATGAAGTACAACTGGATAAAAAAAACACATCGACGTCGCACTCGTGGGCCAGCATCCCGTCCAAAACATATTGGCACAGGGACTGCCAGGCCTCACCCGCTCTGATCCGACGCCGCTTGCGCTTGTTCTGGATGGTCGCCAAGCCAGGGTCTTGCCGAACTCGTTCAGGGAGAAGTACCAGATAGTGGGAAGCCTCCCAGATGGCTTGAGCGTGAGTCTTGTTAAAATATTTCACCCGACTCATGAAATATTTGCCCACGGAGTCGAGTGGAAGATGAACCCCAGCTTGGGATGCTCGAAAATCTTCCACGACTCGTCAGCGTTCAAGCGGGAGATCTGTGCCGACGTGATCAAGTCCGGCCGCCATTCCGACGCGGCAGGAACTTTCTTCGCCGGCAGGAAAAGCCAATGGTCTGGACGAGAGAAAGACCGGGACAGGAGCTGCTTGGTCAGGGTGGACCAGCGTAAACAACCGATATGCCCTGGCGACCACGGCAAAGTATCCTCACGCATTCGTGGCGGAAGGGAAGAACTGTCGATTGCCACGTTGGCCAACAAAGCATCTTTGTGGAGCTTGGACGTCCCAGGCAAGACCGTAGGTGTTGACTTTGTCGACGCATGAAGTGGTGGAACGCCACCATGCGGACCGGTCTTCTTGTTCTGCTCCGAAGTCGATGCAACTTGAACAAAACTTTCATGTGGACTTGTTCGCGAATTGGTTGGGATGGGGACAGCAAACTCCGAATCACCGGAGTCTTCACCGGAGTCATCCCAGGACGAGACCTCTGAATACTTGGCACGGTCAGCACCGGCGGTCGAGGGCGCTTGATTTTTGGAGATGTTACTGTCGTCATCCTCGTCCAAGCTTGGGCCCACGAGGGGCGCCTGTATCTTGGCTCGCTTACGAGGCACCGCACGCTTCCCTTCGAGTTCAGGGTCGCGCGCTGTGCCCCGCGCCCTCGAGGGACTCGGCGCGTCCGCGCGCTCTTTAGACTTTTGACGAATTTTGGGCTGGGGAATTTCGGCCAATGAACGGCCTTGGTCTTGGTCCCGGTGTAGGTCCACCAAGGCGGCCGACGCAGACCGGTCTACGCTGGAGGCAGCAACCGGATGCCGACGAGGACGCAACAGGTCAACCAAGCGCTGATGACATTCTTTTAATACCGCCCGACGACCGTTCGCTGCCTGCGTCCAATCGTTCGACTTGCGTTCACAAGACTGGACCTCCTCGTTCTGGTCTTGAATCGAAATTCGGAGCTCAGTGAGACGCCTCTCGAGGTCGTCGCTTTGAATGCTCAACGTGGTCTGGGCAAGCAGGTCTTCTGCTTGCTGCTGTTGGACCAGCACAAGCTGCTCCCGAAGATGAAGCTGATGAGCCTCCAAGCGGGTCAACCTATTGCGCGCGTTTATTAGTCCGGTCAAAATATGACGCAGCTGGAGGTCATGCGAGTTCACAGCCGATCGGCGGCAAGCAGGGCATTGATCGCCTTGCTGATGCCAGGAGGTATACGGGCTGGAGGTATACGGGCTGAAGACAAACGAAGGTTAGAACAGGTCCAAGGTGAAGACCGGACATGCATGCTTACGTTGTGTCGCCTGTTGAGCAATCTTCTCCTTGAGACGTGCGATCTCTTCAAGTGCGTCTTGCAACTGCGCGTCGGTCCCGGTCTGATGCCCTGCCGATGTCTGAGGTGCAGTAGAACGATGGGGGCTGCCAGACCGGACCGACCGGACGGGCGAAGTGACATGCGATGACGTGGTATGCGAGGTGCCTACAAGAACCGTCGTTAAGGAAATACAAGAAGGTCAAGTCCAGCCGTGCAAGTACCTGGAACGGATGGAGAAGATGGTTGCTCCATGTCGGAAAAGTCTGAATGACCAAGGTTCAACTGAATTTGATGGACGAGGTCAGACCGTTGTCGTTGTGCGACACGGTCTTACTCAGGGGCGGCTGAGGAGAAGCGTGCCCAAAATTTGGCACACTTCTGGTCAAGTTTTGTCAAGGCATTTGGTCTAATTTCGGATTGATTTAAACAAGGGGGGGCTTTTCAGCCTATCAAAACTCAAGAAGTGTCAAGAACACAAGTTTTGGTGAGTCACCCGACTTTGGGTATTTTACATATTTTTGTGGGGGTACATTTAGGGACTATAGGGTAGTAGTATTTTAGTTGTGGTTTTACCTTTTAGGAAAGAGGTTATACCTTTAAGTAAGGAAATCTTTTAGCTTTCGGATAAGTGGCTGAAACCTCTTCTGGTCTTGGTTCACACCACAGCTAGGGGTCGCCGTTCTTCCCTTTTCGTACACTAGTCGACTCCGCCCGCCGCGGAGTGTTTGGGGGCAGAGGGTCGAATTATCCCCTCTCGCCCATTATACCCGGTCTGGACGCGCCGCACGCGCAATTTGGCCCACCGGAAGTCCCTCGACGGGAGTACGATTTGGCGATCTCAACACCTCAACTCAAGTACGTTTGGAACGTGCTATTCACTGGATTGGTCTTGGCGTGGAGATATCGTTTGTGGAGTTTCACGAGCATATTGGGTCTTTACGCGGACATATTGGCTTGTTTTAATATTGGTTGGAAACTAGACCGGTTTTGGTCTTATTTCGTATTGTTCAGGGGCTAGACCGGAACGGTCGGTCTACCCTCTATTATTTCGTATTGGTCAGGTCTTGCTCGTTTGGACGATCGACCTATTGGAAGTTATCTCTTGGAAGTGTTTTTGGTCTGTTTGTGTCTGGGGTGAAGATTTCCGCCCCAGAGATACCTACCCAGATCGGTCTTCTATATTCAAGACCGGTTCGATCCAATCTGCGATCCCGATCCACCGAGTGTGTAACTAGCCCATTCCATCGGGTACAAAAGGTGAGATGGACACTAAACAATCGGACCAAGTGGGTTCTGATGACGACCGGTCGTCTGCTTGCAGCGGACGATTGGACCAGATCTCGAGTGGTGGTCCGCGGAGTACCCCCTCCGAAAGTTGGAAGGCTGGGCGCGATGGTGGTAGTCAGGTTATCGATGCTAATGTTTTCGATTTCGAACTTGACTCCACCACACAAGTCAACTCAGTCTTGCCACAAGGAATTGTAGTGTGCCATCCCCGCCACCTGGAGAGCGACCCACGCCTAAGCCGTCGGGTACACAAGGTGAGCAGAAACACAAGCAGTCAAGGACAACCGGAGGACCCCCTTCGTCAGTCGGCAGTCCGGGCGCCGTGGTACCGCCTGATCAAGCCTCAAAAACTTTGATCAGCCGCTTCACCACACTAGGCCTGCAATGATGATGTCACAGCCTCCGGTCTTCGAGGAGGAGTGTTGGAAGAGTGTGTATCCATTTTGGACTTTGCACTCTTCCGAATAGTGGAATCCCATTGGCTGTTCAGGTACGGCACACATTTTATGCATATAATAGCGGTTACGAGATGAAGTTGCATTAGTACTGGATAGCTACTTAGTAACCATACATAATTTACTTTACTTTCCTTTTTGCATTTAAACAAGGGAATTGATCGGGCCACACCCCCTAAATTGACGGGCCACCCCCCCCTTCCTTTTATGTCCAAATGCGTCAAATGTGGGTAAGTTTTGTGCTTCCAAAATTAACCTTTAAATTATGCTAGCTTTACTAATTTGACATCCGCAATAATTTTGGCACAAGCGACACAAAGCCATGGAAACGGACACACAGCGTCGTATTTTTAACCTCCTTGTGCGACGGCACAGTGTGTGGTCAGCCTCATGCTGTCCCGAAATAATAAAAAACAGCATGTAAAAGGTCGTGAGTGGACGCGAAGAAAGACAAACGAGCAATTTGTTTATCCGGATCGTTGCGTGGAAGAGCAAGAAGGGGAGGCGTGGGGCGGAGCGAGCACGTGCTCTACAGGTGTAGAGGGGAAAGCATGGAGACTCAGATCATGAAACGCGGCGTGATAGCGAGCAAAGGCCTCGTCAGTGGACGCGACAGCGTAGGATAGAGGCACTTCGTGGACATAGGGTGAGACCGTGACGAGAAGATGGGGTGACTGCTCGTCAAGTGTATGATGGAGTCGGTCGGTGTAAGCGGAAGAACTATTGCCAATGATAAGGAGATGCTGGAGAGCAGGGCCCCAATTACAAGCGAGCACGTTATGATAGAGTATGTGTGCACAGTGGGGCATGAAGAAGACTGTAGGGCGACTAATGCGAAGCTGAGCATGTTCGTTCTCTTGAAGGACCGTAAGGTGAAAGTGTTCCGAAATGACTGCATCACGCTTATTCATGGTGGGATCGAAAAGCTCAATGGAAAGCGGAGTTGGATGGCGAGTGTCCGGTGAGGTCGTACTGACATGAGTTAATTGTTGGTCCAGCGCACGCCACCACGAGCGTCTTCACGTGCGACAAAAAATTTGGGTCCAGCAGAATCGCTAACGTATGTTCGTGAGCGGTCCAATCGCCGCAATGACCACTTCGCCACTGTGCTTTTGCGCTAGATCGATGAGGCTTTGGACGGCTTCGTTCTGTCGAGCAACCGTCAACGAAGCTTCCACTTTCCCAGATTCACCTTCGAGCCCATCTGGGCCGTGACCCTGTACGAAAAGAAAAAATACGTTGGTGCACAGTATGGAGACGCGTGAAAAACCCATTCTTACCTCCCATCTTTTCTCCGAAATGCTCGCAACAATCGCCTTCGCATATTTGGAAAATGAGTGGCAACAAGAATCCAATGAATAATAAACTACTGGAAGAGTTGGTAGAGAAAGCTGGCGTTGCGAAACAAGTGCTTGACCTGGAGCAAGTGGTATGTGATGATCTTTGGACAGAAGAGCGTGAAAAACTTGCACAGGAGCATTTAAGTCAGGACAAGTCGACGATCCCCGCGTTCTGGCAGCGTGCGTCAACTCGGGCAAGTGATCAAAAGGTGCAAATTTACTAACACGTAATTTGTTGTGCGGCTGCAGACAAGTACGAGAACGAAGCGGCAAATAATTGGGATACATTTTATAAACGTAATGCCACTAACTTTTATAAGGATAGACATATCTACACTTGGTCTTTAAAGATCTCGGCGTCGTCCCCGAGCTTGGGGACACGAGGACACTGTTGGAGGTTGGATGTGGCGTTGGGAATGCTGCACTACCTCTGCTTGCGAATCATCCTGCGCTGTGTATATGTAGCCATCGATTTTGCCGAGTCCGCCATTGAGCTCTTGAAGGTGCGTCTTTTGCATCAATAAAGTAAGTACGTTCAGGCGCTGACATAACATGGACGCGGACAGAACCAACCAAACTGTACGATGAAGCTCGAGTAGCAGCTTCAGTATGTGATATCACTCAAGACCCACTCCCTGACGCAGCGTTTGCCAATGGCGGAGTAGACTTTGCGCTCTTTTTCTTTTGCCTATCGGCGCTGCATCCAGACAAGATAAAAGGTGCAGTGAAAAACGTGGTGAACCCGGCGGCAAACTTTTCTTCCGTGATTACGGCCGGTATGACCAAGCGCAGCTTTGCTTCCGTCCCGGTTCCAAGTTGCAGGAGAATTTTTACGTCCGTTAAGACAATACGCGGGCTTACTACTTTACGATAAAGGAGGTGAAGGCTTTATTTGAAAGAATCCCAGTCGAGAACGAGTATATTCGTCCCCAGTATGCCAACAGGCAACAGAGAGTCGTTTGCTTCCGTGTATGGGTTCATGCAATTTTTCAGAAACCTGCACGTACCAACATGTAACCCAGCGCTGACCGTAGTGCTGACTCGCTGGGCATAATATGCAGTTGACTTTATAAAGTTCTATCGGTAGAACCGTTTTCATGCTACTTTGTTGCTACCAGCACATCTTCTGCCTTCATGGCTGACAGGTGGTGTAACAAGTCAATGAAAACACGTGCGTCGATTTCAGTCACGAGAGTCACATTCGCTTCCTCTAGAAGGCAGTTTTTGTCATATCGAGACGCACCACGCTTCTCATCTGGAGCCAAGTGGATGTGACGCTTTATTCTAGTCGTCGTCTTGATGTTTTCCGAGTGTAGCAAGATGGCGACGGCGTATGCGTTGCACGGCATGAAGCCTTCATGTTCACAAAAGGCTCGCGTGAACCGCCAAATTTTGTTGAGATATTGGCCACGTCTCGAATGGCACAACCTACAGCTGCTTGGCGGTGCCATGTTGATCACAATGTTCGTCGCCTCAGGGTCGCAACTTACGTTGAATTCGGCATGAGGCGTGCTGTTCCCCTCACCGCGGGACAGACCACCAATCTATGGAACAAGAATGGCTGCAAGTTTTGCATAAAAAAAGACGTGGAAAGGGTCGAGCCAATCGACGTTTCCATGCAATTTCAACTAGTAAAGAAGTGGTACAACCTGTAGCGGAAGTCTCGAAAGTGACTCGAAGAGCAGCTCACTCAACGCGTTCCCTCCATCATCGACGCCATACGACGTTCTCTGCTCCTTCAAGATGCCCTGCGTCTCATTCTCTCTCACGACAAAGCAACACCAAGTGCCAATGGCTTGACGTGAAACTCGGGAGCGTTTGGGCGATGTCGTCCAATGCGTTGCATCAAGTAGGTTGTTCTTAGGTGCCCTTAAGTGGCTAGTGTTACGACATGGTTGCTTCCTTCTAACCAATCGTTTGACATGTATGACAAGTATTGAATATCTGAGACTTTGCGTTCTTGACATTTGCCACAAAACAAACGAGATGGCAACCATGAAATCTGGGACCAGGCCGAGCCGTTTACCACTTTCTTCCGTTTCAGACGTTAAGTAATAAAGCTAGCATAATTTAAAGGCTAATTTTGGTCCCTTAAACAATGAGCACACCTACTAAACTCGCTGTGGCTACTACGCGATGCACGCCTCTTTGCATCTTCCGCTGATCCTCCCGCGCTGAAACTTCGTCAGCAGGTGAGTATTGATCGCGGGAAGTGTCCTCAACCATTGTATTGAGTTTTTAACATTGGACTTGATCGTGGAGCTTACGTTTACGTCACATATCGTGGTTGTATTATACGCGGTTGTATTATTCTTTCGTCATTGGTGAGATGCAAGCACTTTCAACACAGTATGCGTCAAAAGAGTTACGAACCGTGCTTTCTTGCGGCACTTGAGGAGGTTGCGACATGCGCTCGAACGAGATGCAAGGGGTGGTTAGTCCTTTGGACCAGATGCGGTAAACCACGTGGATGGTAACAATGGAGGAAGAGCTGACGCTCGTGCGCTAGCGGCAGGGATCGCTCTTAGGAACTCTAAGCGCAACGTGCCTACTGAATAAGAAGCTCAGGAAGCATGCTACCTAATATATTGGTACATGCCTCCAGAATACTCTAAACAGGAATAAAAAGGTTTATAGTGCCTAAGACTCTATTTATATACTTGAGTTCTGTATTGCCCCAACAAACATTTTATTTATCTATCCGTCGTCGTGGTATGGACTTACCACGCTCCCACCGCAGACGCGTCGATGGTCGCAGAGGGCGTCCTCGAGTGTCTCTATGGACTATAGCAATCATTGCAGCCCTCACGTTGCGATTTCATGTGGCAAAAGTGGACGCCGCCTCGCCGCGTACCAACGGTACAAAAAAGCATTTGATTCCGTGTGTAAAGTAATCTGAAGCTTACTTCGTAACCCTAAAAAGCAGACGAGCAGAATGGTCGGGAGGTAGTGGATGCGGTTCCAGACGACGATGGGAACGAGACTCGTAGAAAGCCCGCGACAAGGAACAAAACCCAGCAAGAGCCTCATGTTGGTACGTTACGACTGTAACGTAACAAAAAAGAATTTGGAACGCCAGTTCGAAACGCGTTGGCATTTGTACAAACAGCGTGTTGTTGCTTGCTCGGTATCCATGTCATTGAAAACTTGTACCCTCACGTTTGTTATCTGACCGTAGCAAGTCTATTGGCGGATTTTGACCACGATGGACACGTCGGACGCCGCGAAATTCAGCAGATTAAAGACAAATTGCACCAGCACTTGGATCCGGATGATAGCGGGGGGTTGGATTTGTCGGAGCTCAAGCAAAGAGCGCAGAACGATCAAGATGTGGACGCTGCACTCACAAAATTAGACAGTGACCGGGACGCTGTGATTTCGTGGAGAGAGTTGGACGCACGTTGGGAACGTGTGGGAGCCGAGATGACGGTGAATGAAGTTGCAGATTGGGTGGCTTATGCTGTCCAGTTGCCACAATACAGTGACGTGTTTCGAGAGTATTCCATTTCCGGGTATACATTTCCTCTTTTAATGGCAAACGATGGAGCCAAATTAGAGGAAATAGGCGTCCAAAGCGACTTGCATCGCCATCAACTGGCCATGTTCATGCAGATGAAATATCTCGGGATGGGACGGAAACCGAAGGCTGTGGTATCGAGCGTTTGTACGATTGAGGGCCCGACTGCAAACGGAAAAGTATTGATCCAAGTTGCTTGGGTACCAGCGGAAAATACACCCCAACGGTATCAGCTGCAACGACGTCGTCCTGGAGAATCAACGTGGGTACAGGTTTTTATTGGATCGGACACGGAGTTTCTGGACGTGGTGGATCCTGACCAGCATGTTGTTTACCGTCTAACGACGTGGAATTCGTACGGACATAGTCCACACACTTTCGTACGTTGTACTCACGCTCTTGCTAATACTGTTGCATCATCCGCGTCGTCCACTGGAAGTCCTTTGTTCCTTCTAGTGCCGAGCTCGGACAAAGCTTCACAGTCAGTATTCTCGTCGTCCGCTCAGAGGAGAGACAATCAAAAATTGAAGGTAGAAATGGCTCACATTGAAGAGATCGAGGCCAATGACGACGTCCAACGTGGACGTAGTTTGTGGGGATTATTGAAAGTCTACTTTTGGTGGCTCGATGACGCTATTGTGATCCTCTTAGTAGTAATGCTCCCAATTCGTGGCATCATTTATGGCGACGCCGACTCACTGCTTCGACTCTTGCGTCGGTTACCGCCTAACATGCCTACTCGTGTGACTGTGGAAGTCGAGCCGAGTAAAACGACAGCCGAGAGTGCCGCTGCTCGCGTGTCGTGGGAAAAACCACTCGACAATGGAGTTCCTATCGTTTGTTATACTGTTCGATGGACACGAACCAAGACGGAAGAAGTGAAATGGATTAAACTTTTAGCTGTCCCGCTACCGACGACGGTCATTGTCGAGAAACTTCATCATGGAGAGACGTACAAGTTTGTCGTTGAAGCAACGAATCAATTTGGTTTGGTCTCGAGCTCGAGTCGTTCCACATATATGGTACCAGTGCCAGAGCTCAAGGGTAAACTACGGCCTCGTCACCTCCCAGCAGCGTCCCGAGCTGTGCGAAACCAGTGCCACGTCTGTCACGACCCGCGTACTAGCAAGAAAGTGCCGTTCATTGCTAGTCTGGATCGACGGATTCTTCACTACTGCTGCGTCTGTGACAAGGAATTTTGTCATTACCATAAAGGCGAGGTCCACCATTCAAAGGCAGTTTCGTGTCCCATTGTTGAGGGCCGCTGCATCTGCATCAGCTGTAAAGAAAACCGGCTGCGACGCACGGTGACATATTAAACACAAAATCATACGCTAAACAGAATCATAGAGAAGAATTTTATTACTTGAAAAAAAATGAAAGTGGCAAATTACTACTTTGAACTAGGTATTAATTACTGATGACATACCTGCATCTCTCGTCCGTCTCAGGCTGTAGCCTCCTCCGGTTGTAAAAATGTATTCTGGACCAAAAAACGCGCACGCTATCTCCCGCTCCTCGTCAACTCGTCCGAGCGCATTGTCCACTACGACACCACTGAGATGCACCAGGAAACGGCATCTTCCGAGCGCTATTATCGGGTCCGCTGGCTGCGATTCGACGAGTACAAAACCTGATCGGTTGTCATCTATGAATTGATCTTCACCTCAAAAAATAGTAGGAATGCTCAATAGATCGCCATCTGACTCGCGCGCTTAATATATATATACAGACGTCCCTCCGAAACTTTATAGCCTCGGTGGAAGCTGGAACCTAAAACGTATCGGAGGGTATAAACTAGCGGAAAATTATTCCGTATAAGATTTCAACATAGGAATGACAGCGGTGGAAGCCGAAACTTATAAAGTACTGGAATTTATTAAGTAGTAAGGGATAAGATTTCAGAGGGATGACCGTGAATATATAAACATATATATAACTCAGTACATACAGTGTTAGCGGATAGTATACTGCCACCACGTTTTTTTAAATTGTTTTGTCCAATTACCTGCTTTAAATACATCTATCTAGCCCAATCGAAAGAGCGTGCGAAAGCACAGCTACGGTCATTCGATTCATGTCATCCTCGCAACACGGCAGGAGTATAACGCTTCCTCGCCACAAATCTTTGGCGGTTAGTATACTGCCGAGGCGTTACTTACTCTCTTCTGAAGGTTGGTTTGCCATTTAGAGATGACTAACGTTCGTAACGATAATTACCAGTCCTACTAACGCAAATTCAATGCCGTTTATTTCGTTTTGCTCTTAACAGGATGCCTAGTGGAACCAAACTTACGCAAGAAGAACAGCAGCGTATCATTGCCTTTCAAGAGGCCAAATTTAGTGAGAGAGCCATCGCTGAGCACGTACATCGCTCCCGGCCTGTTGTCCACGCCTTTCTTTCCGACCCTGAAAGCTACACCAAGCCCAAACGACCGGGGAGGCCCAAGAAGTTGACGCCTACTGCTACCCGCCGGCTTCTCCGTGAAGCTACAAAGGGGAAATTGAGATCGTCCGAGCTCAAAACTGAGCTCCAGCTATCCATAAGTGCACGACGTATCCGCGAGATACTTCAAGCTGACCCTAACATGGCTTACGTGAAGCGAAAAGCACCTCCAGTACTTACTAAAAGACACAAGGAGTCCCGGCTCAAATGGGCTAGTGACAAGGTGACCTGGGACGAGAACAAGTGGGGCATCTGCGTTTTTTCGGACGAAAAAAAGTTTAATTTGGATGGACCAGACTGTTTACAGTGCTATTGGCATGATTTACGACGCGAACCTGAGACCTACTCTACTCGTCAAAGTGGAGGTGGAAGTGTGATGGTTTGGGCGGCGTTTAGCGCTACTGGTAAGTCGGAGTTGGTGGTTTTAAGCGGTAACCAAGACAGCGAGAGCTACATATATACTTTGTCTGAGTATTTACTGCCATTTATCGATGCATTGTACGGTCGATCGTGCATATTCCAGCAGGATAACGCTTCTATTCACGCCTCAACCGCCACCAAAGACTTTCTCAAGGAGCAAAATGTCGCCGTTATGGAGTGGCCTGCTAAGTCACCGGACCTAAACCCATCGAGAACTTGTGGGAGGTGATAGTACGAGCTGTTTACGCCCAAGGAAGGCAGTTTCAAACCCGCAACGACCTCATCAAGACAATCAAGACGTCGTGGGCAACAATTAGCAAGGAACTCACCTCAAAGCTGGTGAAATCAATGCCGAAGAGGTGCATTGCTACACTAGAGCTTCATGGAGATAAGAACAAGTATTAGACGCTGTTTGAGCGCTTAAAACGTAGTAGAACACGACCTATTCGCTCCGGCAGTATACTTTCCGCCACGTTAGTTAGTTTCAACTTCAGGTTTTTCTTCATTGCAGCTGAAGTAGTTGCCCGAATAGCATGGATCGACCGACATTCAAAGTGTTTTCGCACGCTCTTTCAATTGGACTAGATATATTCATTTAAAGCACCTTGTTGGACAAAACAATTAAAAAAGGGGTGGCAGTATACTATCCGCCAGCACTGTATATGTAACTCATTACTTTACACACTTCACTCACCGGTCTTCCTAACTACGTTGGATGGTGCTATTTGTTCGCACCGAACGCCTTTATTCAGCAAACCATAACTAATCACGGTACTTGGAGGCTAATATAATTTTTTTGTTACTCGTGTAGGAAGGAAATTGACCACCGTGAACAAAAGATAACATATAAAAATTAGGGAATTGAACAAGCCACTCCCCCAGCAAGTTGATAGGGCCACACACCCCTCCCTTTTATTTCCAAATGCAGCAAATATGGAAAAGTTTTGAGCCTCAAAAATGAACCTTTAAAGTATGCTAGCTTTCTTAATTTGACATCCGCAATAATTTTGGCAGTGTTTGAAAACGCAACGTCTGAAACATAAGAAAGTGCTAAACGGCTCGGCCTCGTCCCAGATTTCGTGGTTGCCATCCCGTCTGGCATGTCAAGAACGCAAAGTCTCAAATAAACATGGCGAATTTAAAATGAACAACGAGATGAAGCTTTTCTATTACACGTGACAAAGACTGTTATGCTGCTAGTAAAGTAATTGGGGATCAATTTACAGCTCAACCTGCTACAAGTCGGAAAAGAAAATTTTCGCTAGCCGCATAAATACTCGGCGATCGCCGGCTGCGTTTCCCATATCGGAGTCATCACTGTCGCTGTTGTGGTGGAGTCAAGCTTAAAATAGAACACCGTAGTGTCGAGAACCTGACCGCCATCGTGCCCAGCCTTCCAACTGACGGGGGGGGGGTACCTCGTGAACCTTCGCCTACGATCCGATCTGGTCGTCCGCTGCTAGCAGACGACCGATCATCAGCATAGGACGCCTGGTCCGATTTCTTCGTCTCCATCTCACCTTGTGTACCCGAAGGAATGGGCTGGTTACACACTTGGTGGATCGTCGCCGTGAATTGAATCGTGTCTTAAAATGTGAGACCGTTCTGGGTAGTGTACCCTGGGCGGAACTCTTCACCCTGGGAACGGGCAGACCAATTATACTCAGAGTAAGTATACTCCAAAGGGCAGATCGCTTAACCGATCGTAGAGCCCAACCAATGCGAGAATAAAAGACAATATTCCAATATGGAGATCCAAAGAGAACGTAAAAACTCCACGAACTATATCTCCACGTAACAATCCAAAAACTTGCTTACAAGTTCCAAACGTGTGTGACTTGGGCTTGCGAAGCCGATCAATGCGTACTCCCGTCGAGGGACTTCCGGCGGGCCAATTGCGTCTGTAACGCGTCCCGGCCGGGTATAATGAGCTAGAGGGGATTACTCGAACCTCTGCTCCCAATCACTCCGCGGCGTGCAGAGGCGACCAACGTACTTAGCAAAGATGCTAAAGACTTCCTTGTTGTGAGTTAAAGGCCAAAAGATAACAGCTCGGTAAAACCAAAACTAACCAATCCTATCTCCCTACGGTCCCCAATATGTACAAACATGAAATATGTAAGTACACGCAATATCATGTGACTTACAAAAATCTGTGGTCTTGACACTCCAAGCACACGATTGGCCCAAAATACTCCGTCCTTTCAGCCAACCAGATCGATCTGCCTTGAAAACTGGTACACTGTTACAAACTGGTCATCAATTTTCACTTGCAATTCACCACAGCCTCCCCTGAGTCTGGTCGTAGCCGCCAAAGGTAGCGACCCGATCTCACCACATCCCAGATCTTCGCAGTAGCGGACTTCACCGATGGACAGATCTTCGCCAGGTATTTGTTCTTGTGCACCTGATCATCTTGTAACCTCTCTTGACGTTCTTTGATGCAGGCGCCCTGTGTCCCCAATCGCCCCATGTCAATTCGCCTCCCAGATCGGCCCGATCTGACATCCCTCGCAATACTCCAGATTCCGACACACCGGATGGGCATCAGATCGGGGTCGATCAGCTCCGTAAAACATTTCGGGAGCTTCAGTCGCAGTTGGACGTCAAGAATTCATCACTCCTGCAACTGCGGAAGGAGGTGGATACGTTAATCCCCATGTCCACGAATTTGCAGGAGGTGATCGCCGAAAACGCGCATCTCCGGGCCCAGATCGCCCAACAAACAACGCGAGGTAAGCTGATCGGTCTGTTTTTCGTCTTGGAACTGCTCTAACCTTCTTTCGCGTGCAGATTGGCTGCCCAATGACATCGCCAAAGCGTTTGACGCTTTACTCGCGTCTGATCGGCATTCGCATGACCACTGCGATCAACTCCGACCGATCTTGGACGGGCTGATCGGCGAACGGCATGATCTGTCTCGTCTGGAGGTCTACAGGTCACACCTGCGGGAACAGCTCGCGCTGGTCAACCGGCAGAGGTTGGAGGATCAGTCCGAACGGACTTTACTCCGCACCCAACATGGAGACCTGGAGAGGCAGATCGGCGAGTTGCAGGTCGTGGTCAGGGACCAGATCGAGAAGGTCGAGTCCTTCCAGAGCCGATCGGACGCCTGGACCCAGGAGACAAACCGTCGAGGGGCGGCCGTAGATCGGTGCTACCAACAGTTGACCGACTTGTTGTGCCGGCTTCAGGCTGCAGGCTCCAGCGTTGATCGATCTGCATCGGCCGCTCTGATCGATCTGCACCAAGATCGGAAGCGACGCCATTCATTTTCCAGAAGTCAATATTCCAAAATCCCTAAAGTTTCCAAGAAGCTTAAGGACGCGTAGAAGGGCTCAAGGGCGCGGGGCGTGGCGCTCGACTCCGAACTCGGGGAGAAGCGAGCGGTTCCTCAAAAGAAATCCAAGACGCTGGCGCATCTTCCAAGCCCAAGATCGGACGCATATGACACGTCCATCACCGTCAAATCGCATGCGCCCTTACGCCCCCGCGCTGCTCACACCAAGCATATGGAGATCTCCTCCGGAGAGGACTCGGGGAGCGAATAGGGAGATTCTGAGTTCTTTTTCACTGCTTTGTCCAAGTCTTGATCCTATCAACGCCGAGGTCCTGTTCTAGCAAAGCCTGCATCGGGGGCTGACCAGGTGATCAGCTCTCAGGGTGATGGTGTTGCACGGACGCGTGAGTCAACCGGATCGGTGCCTTCGTTGCTGCCCGGCACATCTGGGCTGCGCCATCACGCCCGATAGAAAGGGGTGTCGATCGGAGATAGACATCTTCTATCGCTGACTTCAGATGCCACTTTGCCCTGGTCACCGGGGAAGATCGGTAGCTTGCACCGATCAGCCCTGACCAAGCAGATACTAGCTCGGTCAATGTCCCGACCAGATTCCTGTTTTTTTCCTCCAGCTTCAAAAGCTCCTGCGGCTTCTGCATGGCGGGCGGACCTGGTCAAAGCACCACAAATCGCCCGTCTGTATGCAGATCAGCCATGGAAAGTGTTCATCCGCCCCAATCTGGGGTCCATGTTTGCATCAACTGCGTGGATCGAATCGTTCTTGGGTCGAGTGAAGGCCTTCAATGAAGCCTACAGCTGAGCGATCTGGGAGTCTACACACCATCTAGTGATTCCCCCTGATCGAGTGCAGCACGATCAAGGCCTGATCTCATTCGAGAAAAACCGGAAGAAGGCCGGAGTCGGGCGGGCGAGGCCTGGCAGACCCTATTCCAGTTCGTTCTGGGAGGGATGCTGGCCCGCTAGTGCGACATCGACATCTATCTATATCCTGTAGTTCTTCATATGGCCAAGCGTCGGGTTGAGAAAGCCGGGGTGCTAGCTGACGACGGCGCCTGGTATCCCGGTATTCATTGTGACAAGCTGGTCACAGACCTGAAGGACGCTTTGGCACAGATCGATCGGAAGGAGCCCTGGAGCAATCAGTACCAGATACAGATCAAAGACCATCCAGCGCTGAACATCGGCCGTCTGTGGAGTGATAGTGATTCTTGATGCAGCAGTTAGCTGACCAGATAATTCGTAATACATATCATCATTCTTTTCAAATTCCTGATCATCCAAGCACTCGACCACATTTCATCACTTTCTCCAAACTTGCACCAACACGTTATCATATACAGTTTCCATCCACATCGCGAAAATCATCACCACTTCCGTCATTCCACTACTACAGTTCATCACAGTTTATCACACTAATTCACAATAATTCAGACCGTACACATATTCACACCGATCGATATACTGATCGGTGCTACTGCGTGTCTTGATCTTCATCTTCATGAGTCTGCATCACTACGAAGCGATTCCGACTGACTCGTTCTCGCTCGAACTCTCGTAGCAGTGCTCCACAGATCGAGTTCGTCGATCCAAGTTGCTTCGTCATGATCCTACCTGCGGACCAGATATTCTCGGTGGGTGCGACCAAAACGCGTCTTCTTGACCGATCGGACATCTAGAACCTTTTCCACCTCGAATTCATCCTCTTCCAATGGCCTTTCACAACTGTCTTACGGCAGCAGAGCTTCGTCAAAATCGAATCTCTCCGCTTCGTCCACCAGACAGGGCATTTTAGGCCGATCGGGGAATTCTCTGACCAGCTTCAGCTTGGACACGTGCACGATCGGAAACACTTTGTAATCCGTGCCGATCGTGATCAGACCGGCAGCATGCTCACCAATCAGCTCTTCTACACGGAAAGGACCGTGCCACATGTGAGCCAACTTCTTCGAATAGCCTTCCTCGACCCGATCGAGGTATAACCATACCCTCGCCCCTGGTTCAATACCATGATGTCGGACCTGATCGTTATTCCGGTCTGCCCGATCTTGTGTGTCCTGACGCAACTTTTCATTGACGACTTCTTTCACATGCTGGTAATGCTTCTGGACCTGCATACGCCAACGACGGGCATCGCGATCGCGGGTCCGAGTGCAGCCGATCGGTATCGCCGCCTCAAGTGTCGATCGAGGGTCCCATCCATACGCCAGATAAAAAGACGTTTCTCCTCGGACCCGATCGGTTGAAGAGTTGAGTGCGAATACCAGTCTGTCTGCACACTCGTCGCAGTCACGTTGGTCCGGATCGGCCATATACATCTTGATCGCCCTTGCGATTGTCTGCACCATGCATTCAGCCGATCCGTTCGCTTGCGGGAGATATGCCAATCGTCGCGCTCTGCTTCTGGCCTAGCATGTTATTGAACGATCGGAACACCTCGGCCATAAAACCGGGTTCGCGATCGTGCCTGATAACTTCGCTGGTGCCGAACCTTCTGAATACACATTCCTCGTAACTCTGGGCAATCTGCTCCGCAGATCGGGATGCACTAGCCTTTGCGATCACCAGACCAGTTGACAGGTCGATCCAGATCAGCAGCTCAGTGTTGCCGCTCGTCTATCTGGACAGCGACGGTATGTGATCTATTGCTATCACCTGGAAAGGGTAAGTAGACTCGATATTTTTTTCCGGGCGATCGGCCCTTGATTATTGGTCTGCCCTTTCCGGTATCGCAATCTGTGCAACAGCCTACATATCTCTGCACGCTCCGAAAAAGTCCTCTCCAGTGAAAGTGGGCCCTGATCTTGTGATATGTCCTGCCTACGCCCTGATGCCCCCCTTCTAGACTCACATGGTAGTGATGAAGGACATCCGGATGTAGCAACTCAGGGATCACCAGTTTCGCCAGTCGATCTCGATCGGCACTGTCTTGGTCAACGTCACGGCAGTAATATAGCAATCTATTGTCATCCACATCGTAAGTGTCCGCGATCTTGGTACACTCTTTCGCTTGATCATTCGTTAACTTGGACAGTTCACCGCGCAGATAAGCCTTCAAGTTGACGATCCACTCTTCTTCTTCCTGCGCCTTGAGGATCCGTTACGCCCTTAGCTGTTTCACAACGCGCTCACTCAGCCTTTCCTTCGGGAACGATCGGCGAGACTTCTGAGTTCGCGATCTAGCCGCCGCCATCACATGTACCTGATCGGGGCTGTCCTTGGGATTGATCAACTCCGGGAGCCTGTTTATGTCCATAAGTTCAAGTAGAACGGCCTCCTCGGTGATCGTCACCCCGATCTTGTCCTGCATGGCTTGGGTCGCGAGGTGGTCGGTGCTTCTGTTCCAATCCCGTTTCACCTGCAATACCTCGTGGTTGGGATGGTCTTTCAGCACCTTCATCACCTGATCATTCAACAACTTCAGCCGTGGCGCCTTACAGTCGATCTCCCCTGTGATCTGCCTTATCACTAGGTTGGAGTCACCACATATGATGATCCGCCCTTTCTTTTGTGATGACAGCAGATCAAGACATAAAATGAGTCCCCGATATTCTGCCTCGTTGACCGTTATGTCAGGCGTGAAATCGGCGGAGGATGCTACTATAGACCATTGTGGTAACTTCCACAGTATGGCACTATAGGCGCCGACCTTCTTCTTCACACTAGCCAATCCGTCGAAACTCAAGACCAGGAGTTCCTCATCCCCATCGACGATCGGTGGCGGCAGCGAGATTGACTGTCGAGGTTGCTTCCTTGGGGCAATCGCCATCAGAGCTTCATCCACTGCAGACCGAGGGGTGATACTGGCAGCCAATGCGCCATATCTCATCCTCTCCCTTGGTGCACTTGACGACCTCGACGGACCACTGCGACAAGATCGCTGACCATCTGCCGAGCCTACCGTCCATCCCATTGGCTGATAACAGCCAGTCCAATGTCGACTTTCTCGAAAGAACCTTTACAGATCGGACGACCAGTAGGTTGTAGCACACATCCAAAATCCGTAGTAAAGCCAGAACTTTCTTTCGACGATCCCATAGTTAACTTCGTTAGACTTCAACGTCCGGCTCGTAAAAGTGACCGGGTGGTACACTCCATCATGTTCTTGCACTAGAGTGGCACAAATGGCTCACTTACTAGCATACACAATGACGATCGGCATTTTTTCCGGATCGAAGTGTCTGAGAATCGGTGCCGTCGCCATATTGGCCTTCAGCATACCTAAAGAAACCTGTGCACGCTTCATGTGGTCATCTGCCTTCGCCTGCGGAAAATCTGCAGGCAGATAAGAGTCGCAGCCCTCTCGTAAAGTTGCCCGATCTCCTTCGCGCAACATATGGTAGTCGACTTCCCTGAGATCGTACAGCACGGCCGCGTAGACCGCGAAGTCTTCAATGAAGCGTCTGTAGTAATTCAGGCTCCCTAGGAAGGACTGCATTTCCTTCAGAGATCTGGGAAACGGGAGGTTGCTCAGTCACTCCAGATCCTTAGGATTAGCCTCCAGCCCACTGATTGATACCATATGACCCAAATAGGCGACCTTGGACATGCCCCAAAAACTCTTCACAGCACTGATCGACAGGTTCCAGCGATGGCATGTCT
>CM047587.1:3363680-3389305 GCA_026184515.1 Peronosclerospora sorghi | reverse complement strand
TCCTGGATGCAAGATTGGGGTAATACGTGTCGAGTCGACTGGTGTCGATCAGGTGCGATCAGGCTTGATCAGTCTTGATCAGGCTTGATCAGGATTTATCAGGCACAGATATTCAATGATCAGGGCTGCTGATCGACAATCAGGGGATGATCAGAGTCGGTGACCGGTGATCAGGGATGATCAGGGTCGATAATCAATGATCAAGGGCTGATCGACGATAAGGGATGATCAGGCTTGATCAGGCTCGATTAGACTTGATCAGGCGCAAACAGTCGATGATCAGGAACTCTGATAAGTCCAGTTGATTCCCCACGAATTGGCGCGAGTTGAGAACAGGTGATCGCAGGTCGCTAGTTGCAGATCGACGATTTGGGTGGTGATCAGCGAAGGGGTACTTGATAAATCAGCGGCAATCTTCACCACTTGATCATGGAGCCTCTTAAGCTTAGTATGTGGATAGAACAGTATTCTACACTTAAACTTAAGAGGAGGGTCGATCAGCGACGGTCTGATCGACAGTTTCCACTAAAATCCACCTAGAGTTACCATGGGGCGCTTAGGGCAGCCGAACTCTAGGGGCCAAAAAAACGTGGACCAATGTAGAAAGAGGTGAGAACACTAGGCTCGATCACTTTTCCCAAGACCAAAAACCTTTACGAAAGAACCGCTGACACAGCGGGTGGAGTTGAGGGTGAGCTCCCTAGACCTTTACGTCTGCCGGTTGGCCAAAAAGTGCACTACGTGCTCCCGCCCGGGACGTAAAGGGTGCGTATGCAAAAGAGAGGGAGGCGCGAGGAGATCACGCCTCCCCCTCGGTGATCTTATCGATATGACGCAAAAGGAGAAATTTTTATCACTTATATCCTAATATCTACCAAAACCTTAATATCAGCAAATCAGAACTACCCATCGCTACGTGCTTCGTCGACCAGTCGACCTGATTTTCCGCTTATCGTTAGGTTACCGTTAGGTAACTGTATCAGTTGTCGCGTCGTCCCAGATGTCCCGTCCGTTCCCCGTCCATGTTCGCCGCAGTTGTGCCAACAGTTGTACCAACTGTTGTGCCGACTATTGTACCAACTATTCTACCGACTATTATACTAACTTTTGTACCAACTATGGTACCGCAGAATATGTAGTATGCTTTACCACAGATTCCAGATGGCCAGGGAAGTGATCGTACATATCACCTCATGTACCCCAGCTGAAAATCACAAGCACGCCGTCTTGTGAGCCATACACAATTTTGCGGCCATTCTTGATCCCTGAAACAGACAACAATTTGTCGTCCAACTCGTCGCTCTTGCCAGCAAGTACGTTTTTACCCAAGTCATAGGCACTCAATCGTCCGTCTCCACACATTGCCAGTAAATGATCTTTGGTAGGGTTCATCGCAAAGCCAGAAATGTAGTCCTGCAAAAAAAAAGCTAGTGTGAGAAAAGTACTTGTTTATATGCAGAGAGATAGAGAAGAGCAGACATACCGTATGCTCCTTAAACTTTTCCAAACAGCGATGTTGCCGTGTGTCCCAGATTTTAATGCATCCTTGGTCATTGTAGTGGAGTCCAGTTCAAAATCGAACACCGAAGTGGCCGGAACTGAACCACCATCGCTCCCAACCGACCAACTAACGGGTGGTACCCCGCGAACCTTCGCCTGGGTGCCGATTGGGCGAACGATCGGCATTGCAGGACGCCGAGTCCGATTTGTCTTGCGTCTCACCTTGTGTACCTATTGGTGGGGGTGGCTTCACACCCGGTGGACCGTCGCTCAGTGAATACCTTAGCAGGTATTTATATGGGTGTACCGCTTCTGGGGTACTTGATACAAAATTCCAACGAAAAGATAATCCAATGTAGTCGATCTTCAAACGTAGCGGAAATCGCCACTCCGAATGCGGCAAAATCTGGCACTTGACTGCACCTAGCAGTGAGTAATCCAGTCAATAGGGTTTCTGGCACTTGATTGGAAAGGCAATGAGTAATCCAGCCAAAAGTTGTGGCACTTGACTGCAGATCTTAATGAGTAATCCAACCAATTCCTGGGACTTGACCGCAGATCGCGATGGGTAACCCAGCCAGTAAAACACGTTCCAAATGTGGCAGAACTTGAGGAGCTGAGTGAAGGTAATGGGTGCTTCCCGTCGTGGGACTTCCGGTGGAGCTCAGTCCTGGCCGGGATTAATGAGAAAGAGGGGACCCTGTTAGCTCTCTGCTCCCAATGACTCCAACGGAGCGGCGACTTATGCAACCCAATGTAATACGAACACTATATTTAATAAACCAATTGAAAACCAATATGTAATATATATATAAAACGTGTGCCTTACCTCAAATCTGCGTACAAAACACTCCAAGCACACGATTGGACCAAACCACTCCGTCCTTTCAGCCAACCCGATCGATCCGCCTTGAGAACTGGTACACTGGTACAAACTGGTCAATAATTTTCAATACACTTCACCACATCATCACCACTTGCAAAAACCTTGGCAGATAACTCATGGAGACGATTTACGGGATGGCGGAATCACCCAACAAGGATTTCAGTCGTCTTCAACACAAGTCTAGTGCATTCTCACTTACTCGTGCGCTCGCATCTCTCCACAGATCGGATTTCCAAGCATGTCAAAAGCTCGAATCGATTTATCTGCCGATGATGTATACAAAGCTGTGGAAACCACAAAACGGGAGCATATGAGGCGTGATCAAAACGTCTCTAGCTATTTTCTTCGACATTTGTCCATCAGGAGCAAACAGCAGCTCGCGTACAGCCTATTGTGTTCGGATACGTCCTCGTCTGCCATCGATGGTTACACGCGCAAGGTTCCAGCAGTCAAACGTACTTCAAGCGCAAACAACAGCCAAACAGCGTAGGAAACAATATAACACATTAATAAAAAGTAATCGCAACTTTATTTTCTCCAGTTACAACTCGCAACACTCCACCAAGTAAAAACGTGAGAAACCAAAATCTTCTATAGTAGGTTAATCCCTCCACAAGAGAAATTATAGCGTTCCACCCTCAGTAGGGCGTACTAGCTCCACAAACGAAAGATCTTGACTTGAGGCCGAATAGCACAAAAAGAAAGTGACTATATTAAATTAAGCTTAAAACTTAATCCAATTAATGCAAGTATAAAATTTAGGTACGACCCATAAAATTGGATACTTACCCAAAACACATTTTGTCAAAAAGTTGCATCCGACCCAATTACGTCCATCGTCGGCTGCAGCCGGGACGCGGGACCCTTCAACACTCCTTCTCAACTTTGCGAAAAAACAAACTAATCATCTTCAAGCGCTTGCAATCCCAAAGCTTCCTGCATATACTTCATCCTCGGTCCGCCAACAGCTTTCGTAAAAATATCAGCTAACATCGTTTCGGTAGGTTCGTAGACAACTTCAATATGCCCTTCACGCTACTTAGACAAAACGAACTTCACACGCACATCTATGTGCTTCGTCCTTGAACTATTCCCTTCACCATTCAGCGTCTTAATAGCGGCTTGATTGTCGCACTTGAGCGTCATCGGTAATTTTACGGTCAAGCCAATTTCGCACGTCATTTCCTTGAGTCCCAGTAGCTCACATTCAACGTTAGAGGCTGCGTAGAACTTCGCTTCCATCGTTGATATCGATACACACGATTGTCATTTGCAAATCTACTGAATAACCATACCATCCGTCGTAATTAGACCTCCACTTGTATATCTTCTGTCGGTATTCGACCCTGCAAAATCTGCATCTGAATAACCCTTGAATGTAATCAATTTTTTGTCCATCACCTTCTTTTCCACGGCAACTTCCATTCTTAACTTCAAATCCATTGCGCCCTTCAGAAACGCAAAATTTTCTTGGCCAAATTCCAGTCCAAAAACGTTGGAGCATGCGCAATCCGCGTTGCCTTGTGGACCGCGTATACGATGTCAGGTCTCGTATATCGCGCGATACACAGCCAGCTTCCACTTAGCGATTGGAAATCCTTAATTGAAACATTCTTCACTCCTTTTTCTTTATTCATTTTTTTATCTTCTTGAATCACTTGATCTTCGATCAGCGGCTATAGGTGTCCTTGTATTGTTCGCATTCTTTAATCCATGCAACGTGAGTAAGTCTTTGATCATTACTTCTTGATCAAGCAACAAGCAAATAACCACGCTTCACATCGTAAGTCACGCGTATACCGAGAAGTTTTGAGACTTCTCCCAGGTTCAAAAAACTTGTCCACGTAAGCGCCACTAGTGCCAGTAACCAGCAGATCATCTACATAGACGCCTACCACCACGATATCATCGTTAATCCTTTTAAAATAAAGACAGCCATCCGTTATACTCTGCTCATAACCTAAGGCATCAATTTTTCGTGTAGCAGGCGGTTCCAAAGCCTGCTCGCCCGCTTCAAGCCGTATAACGTCTTCTTTAAGCGTATAACCAACTTAGTCGCGTCTTCTACCTTTAAATCGTCCGGCATCTTTGCGTAAATTTCCATGCCTCTTGGTACATACAGAAAAATCTCGTGCTCCGTCTCCAATGCCTTTCTTTACATAGGCATTGGGTATATCTCCATGTAAAGCGTTAACCTTACATTTTCGGGCAGGACCAACTATAAATTTGACAGTGGTCATCTCCATCACTACCGCAAATGTCAGTTCATAATCGACTACATACTCCTGCTCATTTCCACAGGCTACCAGCCTTCCCCAAAAACGTTCCAACTTCCCATCAGCATCGGTCTTCGTTTTGTAAACCCACTTCGTGTGAAGTGAATTAACATCCTTCGGTCTTGCGATGACATTCCACACTTGGTTTTCTTGTAGTGCTTGCAGCTCTTCTTTCATCACCTTCAGCCAACTTCCGTAATTCTTACTCTTGACTGCTTCGCTGTAATTTCTTGGATCACTCTCCAAGATCATAACTTCTTGAACTCCGTCATCCTTAGCTTCACTTCCATCTTCGTTTTTCTTTTCTTCACTGGTGCTCTCAACATAACCACGCGTCAGATGGCGATCGCGCGTCCACCTGGACTTTTTTTGGCACCCTTCTATGCAGAAACTTTCTTTTTTTGCTTCGGCGGGGCTTCAATTTCCGTTTCACCTCGAATTTCATCACTTGTGTCTGCTGCCGCTCCTCCTGTCCTTTTACTATCGTTTTCCATCGGAAAATCATCCATATCGCCCTCGAATAAGCTTCTAAGCTGCTTGTTCTGCGTCTCATCGAGCGTTTCAATGTTCCTTATGTGCTGGGTAACTGTGACCTTGTTATCCTGCTTCAGGTACACCTTGTACCCCTTGGTGTCTTCGCTCTTTCCGATGATGATACCTATCTGTGCTCGATGCGCCAGTGTGTTGGTCCCGGGATTCCGGTAGACGGTACACGGCGATACAAACGTTACAATCTCGCCGATATTCGGTGCGACACCCGGTAACGCATCCAACGGTGACAAGCTTCTCTAATTAGCGCTCGTCGGCGTTCTGTTTAGCACTTATGCCGCATACTCTGCGGCGTCTCCCCAGAAGGATAAATTCAAGCCGCTCATGAATAGCATGCATCGGTCCATGTTTATGACCGTCCGATGCATGCGCTCAGCTTTTCCATTACTCGCTTGCTTCCTTCTTCCGAGATCTGCCTTGAAATTCCCGTGCTTCTGCAGCAGTAATCCAGCGTCTTAAATTCTACCCCACCATCCGTGCGCAGCATGTGAATCTTACAGTTAAATCTTCGTTCAAAAAAAGGCGATAAAATGCTCGAATTTTTTCGCAGCCATATCCTTGGTCTTGGCCAAGAAGATCCGTACGTAATTTTTATAATCAATAAAATTCACAAGATAGCGGTTCCCTAGTCTGTACCGCGGCGTGACTGGTCCCTTTAGATATGAACAGATGACACCGCCTATGCGGTCGATGGGCGCGTGCTGACCTGTGTCTCTCTTTGACCGCTCGTTTTTACTCTGTTTTCCCTGCGCACAAGTCAACAATTTCGCCGAGTAAAATCGGTAATCTTTATGCCGTACTTCGCATTTTTTGCCATCGCTATGATTTGATCATAGTTCAAATGGCCCATGCGTGCATGGAACTGCATCAGCGTTCTGCATTGCACGTCTTTATTCACTTGGAGTTCTGTCTCATTTTCGCGAACCACTGTCTTCACGGTGTCACCGAAAATCACCCGGTCTCTGTCGACCCTTCCGTGTACTGTCAGCACGTTGTTTGTCATCATAACATCGACAATAGTCGTCCTAGTGTCACGTTTAATAAGCGCCCTTCTGCCATCAACGTACGACAGTACGCATCCCTTTTCTTCAAGGATTAGGTATGATAAAAGGTTTTTTGTGAGTGATTTCACGTAATGGACGTTCGTAATCTTCAGTAAAGTTTCCCTTTAAGCTGTAATTACATTTAAATAAACAGAACCTTTTCTGTTTATTTCCAAGCGCTGGCCGTCTCCCTGGTAGCAGACGGTAGATACCACTTCCATATCCATCAAGCCCGTCATATTGCTGGGCAGGTGCATACTGGCACCGCTGTCCAAGATCCACTTATCATCAACCTTTTCACGCGTGCGCCTTGACACCGTGAGAATAAAATCTTCTTTCTTGTGCTTTTTCTTTGAACAGTTTATTAGCATATGTCCTGTTTTGCTGCACCTGAAACACGCTCTTTATTTTGACGCTTTTTGCCCTTGTTCGACACAGCGTTTACAGTGCCACTACCATTCGTCCTTGGGCCTTTATCCTCATACTCCTGTGGAAAAGCGCATAGAAGATTTTTGGTCAACTGTGATGAACATGGACGGGCCATCCGGAGAAAAAGCGACGCAGGGTACAGGTACACAATCGTAAGCGACAGGATAATGATGCATATCAGGGATGGGTAGAGTTGATTGGTCGATATTAGGTAATTAGTTGATTTTAGAATATAAGAAATAATAAAGTTCTTTTTTGCGTCCGATCAACTAGATCATCGATTGGGACGGCGTGATAACTTCGCGCCTCCCTTTCATTGCATACGAACCTTTACACGTCACGGGTGGGTACACGTAGTGCACTTTTTGGCCCACCGGCAGACGTAAAGTTCCGCAGAACTCGTACTCAACTCCGCCCGCTGTGTCAGCGGTCCCCTTTTCGTAAAGGCTACTGGGAGGGTGATCTAGCCAAGTTTTCTCACCTTTTCCCCCATTGATTTACACCTATCCTGTAGAAGTTAGGCTGCTTTAAGCGCCCCTTGGGACTTCTAGGTGTATTTTTGTAAAATCCGTCGATCTGCACATAGGGTGCAGATCGACCCCCTTCCTCTTAAGTTTAGGCTAGGAATACAAGTATATTGGGTATTTCCTTAGTGATATAGGCTTAAGAGGCTCGACGATCAAGTGATGAAGACTTCCGCCACGTGATTAAGTACCCCTTCGCTGATTTCCACTAGATCGACAGCGTCGATCTTCGATCATCGATCTGTGATATGCGGTCTGCGATCTGCGATCATCGATCTGCGATCTTCGACCCCCAGTTTTTCCCCGGGATCTCGAATCTGCGATTTTCCACCAGATCTACACCTGTCGATATGCTACGAATTCGCTTGATCTACATCGGAATTGCACTGATCTACGTCCCCAGTCACCTGGACAGCGACCCACGCCCAAACCGTCTGGTACACAAGGTAAGCAAGACATAGGACTGTCACAGGAAAACCGGAGGACCCACTTCGTTAGTCGGTAGTCCGGGCGCTGTGGGAACGACTTTCCAAGCCTCAAAATTTGGCCAGCCGCTCCACCACACTCCACAGCCTGTGCGAATTGGCACAATTCTTCGGCTTGTCTGAGGTAATCCGGTCGGGTGTGATCGTACTTGGAGATGAGGATCTGCCTCATCTCCGGTGCTGCGTGGTAAATCACGTTGTTCAGCACCAACGATTCACAGTTTGACCCGACCGCCTCTGCCACTGCAGTCAAGTATAAGTAGTTATCCGCCCACGATCTGGACGCAACCTTTCGCGCCATCAACAGCTTGATGCCTTGTGCGGGCGTGATTTGTATGTTGAACACGGAAATCATTTTATCCATGACATACCATAGGGCGGGTGTCTCACACCACCTCCCTTCCACTTGTCGATTATAATATGATTCTTCTGGTCCCGCCAAAAAATGACCCAGCAGATCCACCTTGACATCTTCCGGCCACGGAAATCCACAAGCAGCCTCAGCTAGGCTTACTTGGCGCAGTAATTTCCTGCCCCACGCTTTAAATCCCGATCTTAGTCCCTTGTAGGTTTTGGTTCCATCGAAGTGACTTATCTGTAGGTGTTTCTCCTTTAGACTTGGTGCTCTGACCAATCCAAAGTACTGCGGCGGCACGTTTGCGTGTTCTCCTTGGACGTTGTGCCTACCGTTCACATTTCGATGCTGATGATGATTCGCAGCACCTGCAGGCACCCTCTCCCTTGAGAAGGCATCCTTGCCTGCGTGGCAGATTCCCTCAACGCTTTGTCTTCCTAGAATGACAGTCAGAAAAAAACTCGCTTGTCCTCATTGCTGTCGCCCAGCGACGCAATACTCATCTTCGTGTCAATCCTATGAGGCCGCGCCACGTTGTCCTTGCGCGCTTGTTCCTCCTTCGACACTTCGATCTTGTCTAATCGATCCATGATGGTGACAAGCATACCCATCATCCCTGACTCTTTGTTGTTCTCGGGAGCCTTAGGCTTCTCCTCAAGGTCGGTTTGCCCCACATTTGGACTCATAATCTGTTCGTATACGTCCTCGTCTGCCATCACTGGTTACACGCGCAAGGTTCCAGCAGTCAAACGTACTTCAAGCGCAAACAACAGCCAAACAGCGTAGTAACGAGATAACACAGTAATAAAAAGTAATCGCACCTTTTTTTACTATAGTTACCACTCTCAACACTCCACAAAGTAAAAACGTCAGAAACCACAATCTTCCACAGTAGGTTAATCGCTCCACAAGAAAAGTTATAGCGTTCCGCACTCAGTAGGGCGTACTAGCTCCACAAACGAAAGGGTTTGACTTGAGGCCGAATAACAAAAACAAAAAGTGGCTATATTAAATTAAGCTTAAAACTTAACCTAATAAATGCAAGTTTAAAATCTAGGTACGACCCATAAAATTGGATACTTACCCAGAACACATTTTGTCGAAAAGTTGCATCCGACCCAATTTCGTCCATCGGCTGCAGCCGGGGCGCGTGTCCCTTCAACATCTTAATCGTTCCTTAGCTCTAGAATATTGTCGTCGGTCTCATCCGAGTATTTGTAGCTAAACAAAATGACCCAAACGTTAGCAGTGAACGCAACAAAAGTCACGCAAACTTTTCACTAAGCGCGTTTCCCGCACTTGCACAATGCCATCTATCGATTCAAGAGCTACAACATTCGTCAATGGGTGAAAAGCGATGTCAAATACTTGGTTCGTGAAGTAAATTTCACCCGGTGCATGGTCGTCCAAGTCGGTCACCGAGGTCAACTTAATAAAGCTGGCATAATATATACGTTCATTTTTGAAGCCCAAAACTTATCCATATTTGCCGCATTTGGACATAAAAGGGAGGGGGTTGGGGGCCCTTTCAACTTAGGGGTGTGTGTGGCCCGATCAATTCCCTATATTTATTAATGGGGTTAAAAGTTGGCGATTTCGGAGAACGATTTCATCCAAAATTGGGGACGACCATGTTTTGGCAAATCGAACTGTTCAAGGTCGAACCCCCCCCCCGCCATTTTAAGGAATTTTTTTGTCCATTTCAGGAATAGTTAAATTTGCCTCGGAGGGTTTAGGGTTCATTCATGTCCACATGCTCTTTCTCGGCACGGCCAAGTAAGTAGTACCCGGCTAGAAGGCGTTTCTGAGTGCCCACGGTGGGCGCCGCAATGCGTCCACGTCGCAAACGCACACGACCTTCTACTTTGACGTGCTCAGTGACCACCCTCGCGGACGCGTTGGATCACTTTGCCCAGTTTTTCGTCGCGCCCCTGTTCACGCCCAGTGCCACCGAGCGCGAACTCCAGGCCGTGAAGTCCGAGCATTCCAAGAATCTGCAAAACGATGCCCGCCGGTTGTATCAATTGCAGCATCGCTCTCGAATCCACACCATGCGTTTCAAAAATTTGGCACGGGGAATATCGAGACGCTCGGGACGATCCCGCGCCAAGCCAACGTGAACGTCCGCGCGGCGTTGCTCGACTTTTATGCCACGTATTACTCGGTCAGTATCATGAAACTCGTGATCTATGGCAAGGAACCCCTCGCGACGTTGCGAGGCTGGGCCGAGGCGCTGTTTGCCACGATTCGAACGTCTGGACGCACGAGTCCAACCTTTGGCAACGAGGTTCCATTGGATGCGTCACGACTAGCGCGAGTGGTCCAGGTCCATCCGGTCAAAGATCTTCGAATCATTGACCTGTCGTGGCCCTTTCCGTCGTTGCATGGGGTCTATTTAACGAAACCAACGAAAATCTTGTCCCATTTGATCGGCCATGAAGGCGCTGGATCCATTTTGAGTTATATCAAAGCCCAAGAGTGGGCCAATGGCCTCTTGAACCGGAAATTCTGGCGCGCGAGATCTTGCGTCTCGTGAAAAAACCACGCGTCCAAGGGCGTCGAACGCTAGAACATGTGGATGTATTGGTACACCACTTCCACGACGTCATAGACATGCTCCATGCCTGCTTCCGTGACGTCCACTTTGACACAAAGAGTGCCCAATCTTCCTCATCCCGACAGAGTCTAGCCGAGAGCAAGGAGGAGCCGATCCAGTACGCGAGTCAATTGGCCACTGGCATGCACCAGTATGCGCCCAAGTACATGCTCACGGGCAGTCACCTTCTGTACGACTTTGATGCGGAGAAGGTGCAGCACGTCTTGAATCTCCTGACGGCACCGCGCATGCGCCTGACGGTGGTGAGTAAAACGTTTGAAGGCACGACCGAGTCTGTGGAAAAATGGTACCACACGCCGTATTCCGAAGCGCCCATTGCGTCGTCCCTGCTCGAGAACAGGGCGTCTCCTCCTCTGAATCGGGCGCTTCAGCTTCCCCATCGAAATGAATTTGTGTGCCATGACTTTCGGATTGTCACGCCACCGTCTACAGTCTCTGGCATCCCCGTCACGTCGCCCCTGTTGTTGCAAGAGGATGAAACGTGCCGGCTTTGGTACAAACCGGACGTCGACTTTCGAAAACCCAACCTCCTGCCCCACTTTCGTCTCTACTCGCCCACACTCTCCACGACGCCGTATCATGCCGTGCTGACGAGTTTATTTGTTCGATACGTGAAGGATACGCTCACGGAAATGACGTACGAGGCCGAGTTGGCCGGAATGGAGTATGAGCTTGGTCTCCACGCGCGCGCGCTCTAACTCTTTGCAGGTGGCTACTCCGAAAACCTCCCCATCTTGGTCTTCAAAGTACTGGACCAGATGCTCGCCATGACCAGCGCGACGTATCCACTCGACGAGTCGATTTTTCAGCGCGTGAAGGACCGGACCAAGCGCATGTACGAGAATTTATACCTTGAAGACCCCTATCAGCACGCCGTCCATCAATGCAGTCAGCTCTTAGAGACCTCGCGATGGAGCGTGGACGATAAACTTAGAGCGATCGCGCACGGACTTGGCCGCGCACTGCCACGTCATGTTCTGGCAAGTGTAGATCGAAGGCTTTTTCTACGGCAACCTCGCGCTTAGTGCAGCGCCTCGATTGATGGAGCAAGTGGTGCAGTCGTTTGGGTTTGGTCGCGCGGAACGCGGCGCCTTGCCGCTGTTGCCGAGCCAACGCGTCCAGCCACGCATCGTCCGACTCGCGCCAACACGGTGGTACCGTTTTCAACAGCGAGAGTGGAATTAAGGGAACGTGAATTCTGCCATCTGCACGTGGGCTGTGAGGCACAGGACGAGACGCTCGCAACGCAAGCGCGTCTCGCGCACTTTGCGCACGACCACGTCGACGGGACTCACGGCTGCAATGATGCTGTGGGTCGAGCCGCGGGGCGTCCTGTCGAGGTCATTGACGACATTGGCACGTTTCGACGAGCCATGCCACTCTTTCCAGCTACCAATGCGACCACGAGCGTCAGCACACTCTCACGGTAGACTCGACTGCAAAGCCTGAACCAAAATGGAGTCGAAATGGATGTAAGACCAAGAACGTAAAGTGGATTTAGTCGTTCACTCTCTCTCTCTAGTTAAGCTCGCCGCATACGTAACGCCGTCGGTAGAGTAGGTAAAACTTAAAGTCTGCGCGGTGCGCGACATGGCGATGTGTACGCCCAAGCGCTCGAATGCCTAGCTTGCGCATCACGTCGTCGGGGGTGAGCCCTCTTGACAGCTTCGTCAGTATCCTTAATAAGCGCTAAAGCCTCCACTACTTCCAAAGGCACAAGTGTCTTACAGAAGGAGGTCATCCGCTCGAATCCACTATAGTTTTGAATAGGCATAATTCCAGGGATGATAGGTACTGTAATGTCCGCGGCACGACACTCTTTAAACAAGTAGACATACACCTGAACATCGTGGAAGAGTTGTGTGATGACAAAGTCTGCTCCACCTTCCACCTTTTTTTTAAGGTATTGAATGCAGGCTTTTCTATCTTGGTGACTTTCCGCGTGACCTTTGGGGTACCCTGTCACACCAATGCAAAAATGGTTCCCATAATTCTTGCGTATATATCGCACCAGATCGACGCCATGGCAAAAGCCACGATTGCACTCGTCGAAGCTCGTGGCGCCACGCACAGGATCTCCACGCAATGCGAGGATGTTTTAAATACCGGCCAAAATGCCACGCAATGCGAGGATGTTTTAAGTACCGGCGTCCTTGGCGCCTCTGGGGTTACGGTAGAGGGTGGCGATTTCGAGAAAGAAAATCGTCCATTTCGCCAAAACGAAATCGACTAGCACGGAGCTAATCGATTTAAGGTATTAGCTTTGCAGGCCTAAAATGATAGTGCAGTCGATGTATTGCTTGTAGCGTGTGGCCATGGAGTAGGAGGACTTATGGAAAGTGCCACACGTGAGTAGGAGAGTATGAGAGCGTGCGTACATGGAATCCATCAAGTAGTCGCTTGCGTTCTCCTGAGTTTGGTGGGGGAAGCAGATCCTGAAAAATAAACTGGCGATGCAATGGCATTCGGGAAAGACAATCAAGAATGAAGGCATGCCGATACACTGATCTCTACGTATTATGTTTGAGATCCTGTTTCCTCGTCATCTCACGGAACTGCATTTGCGACGTTAAGAAGGCACATTTCTACATACCCTTTGCTGGACCCAAGACAGTGAGTTTGTTTATTCGGTTTGCATTTGACGTTTGCCTCAAGCTCTTTTGTTCTTGCTCTATAAATCAAGGCAATGATGAAGGAAGATATGATCTGGATCATTCGCCTCCTTTTTCACTAAAACTCGTTCCTTTAACGCAATGCTCTGTTCATGGCTACAGCAGGTCGGGTGTGACTGGATGCGGTGATGTGGTGGAGTCAAGTTCGAAATCGAATACATTTGTATCGACAACCTGACCACCACCATCGTGCCCAGCCTTCCAACTTACGGGGGGGGTACCCCGCGGACCTCCATTCGAAATCTGGTCCGATCGTCCGCTGCTGGCTGACGACCGGTCATCATCCAGAGACACTTAATCCGATTCACTTAAGACCATATCACCTTGTGTACTCGATGGAATGGGCTAGTTACACACTCGGTGGATCGGGATCGCAGATTGGATCGAAGTGGTCTTGAATATAGAAGACCGATCTGGGTAGGTATCTCTGGGGCGGAACTCTTCACCCCAGACACAAACAGACCAAAAACACTTCCAAGAGATAACTTCCAATAGGTCGATCGTCCAAACGAGCAAGACCTGACCAATACGAAATAATAGAGGGTAGACCGACCGTTCCGGTCTAGCCCCTGACCAATACGAAATAAGACCAAAACCGGTCTAGTTTCCAACCAATATTAAAACAAGCCAATATGTCCGCGTAAAGACCCAATATTCTCGTGAAACTCCACAAACGATATCTCCACGCCAAGACCAATCCAGTGAATAGCACGTTCCAAACGTACTTGAGTTGAGGTGTTGAGATCGCGAAATCGTACTCCCGTCCAGGGACTTCCGGTGGGCCAAAGTGCGCGTGCGGCGCGTCCAGATCGGGTATAATGGGCGAGAGGGGATAATTCGACCCTCTGCCCACAAACACTCCGCGGCGGGCGGAGGCGACTAGTGTACGAAAAGGGAAGAACGGCAACCCCTAGCTGTGGTGTGAACCAATACCAAAGTATTTCTACTTAGAAAAATCCTGCAACCAAAAGACTTCTTACTTGGAAAAACCACAACCAAAATACTACTACCCTATAGTCCCTAAATGTACCCCCACAAAAATATGCAAAATACCCAAAGTCGGGTGACTCACCAAACCTTGCGTTCTTGACACTTCTTGAGTCTGATAGGCTGAAAATCCCCCCTTGTTTAAACCAATCCGAAATTAGACCAAATGCCTTGACGAAACTTGACCAGAAGTGTGCCAAATTTTGGGCACGCTTCTCCACATAACTCTCATGCACTTCAAACATCGGAAGGGTGTCAGACTGAAGCCGACACGCGGATGCAGGATATGCTCGCAGAAAACATGCGTCTCAGGACCCAGGTGGTCCACCAGGCAACACGAGGTGCTCATCTTGGGTCTTCGTCTTGTACTTGTGTTGACCCTCGTTTGCCTTCAGCTCTCATCCCTCCCAGCGTCGTCAAGGCAATAGGTGCCTTAGTTGACGCCGATAGGCAGTCCAACGATCATGTTGGCCAGCTCCGACACATTTTGGAGGAGTTGATAAGCGCGCTCCATGAGCTGTCCCGTCTGGAGGCTCATCAGTCCCATCTCCGGGATCAACTTGCACTTGTTCGTCGGCAGCAGCTGGACGGACAGTTTGACGCGACTTCACTGCGCATGCAAGGCGACGACCTCGCGCGACGCATTGCCGAGCTTCAGATTTCAATTCAAGACCAGACCGGGAAGGTCCGGTCCTGTCAAGACAGGTCCGACGCTTGGACGCAAGAGTAGGGTCGTCGTCAGGTGGCACTAGACCAGTGCCGCCAGCGCTTGATCAACTTGCTACCTCCGTGATCGACTGCTTCCTCCAGCGTAGATTGGTCCGCATCGGTAACCTTAGTCGCCTCGGGGCAAGATCAAGACCGCTTGAAGCAGGACCAAGACCGACGTCGCTCATTGGCTGATATTCAGCATCCCGAAATTACATCAAAATTAAAGAAGCGCGCGGACGCGCCGAGTAGCTCAAGGGCGCGGGGCACTGCGCGCGGACCCGGAATCGGGGGGGGGGGCGTGCAGTGTCCCATAAGCGAGCCAAGACACAGGCGTTCCTCATGGACTCGGACTCGAACATGGACGACATCTACAACCCCTCGGAAAGTCGAGCGCCCTCGCGCCGTACTGCAAGTCGCATCCAGCACACAGGGGTCTCGTCTGAGGAGGACTCCAGCGAAGGGTCCGGCGATTCCGAGTTCATGATCCCCATCCAGTCCAAATCACGAACGAATTTACATGACAGTTTCGTCCAAGTGGCGTCGACAGTGGGGTCAGAGCAGAAGACCGGTCTGCCAAGTGACGCTGCACCAGTATCGACATCGCAACGCCAGCGCCTTCGGTTCTCCCCGGGACATCCGGGCTTCACAAGTACGCCTTATTGAAGAACATGGCGGTTGATACCAGCTCCCTTCCGCCGCGGACGTTTGAAGTCACTTGGCCGTGGTCGTCGGGGTAAATCGGCTGTTTACGCCGGTCTACCCTGACCAAGCAGCTTCTGGCCCGGTCTTTCTCTCGTCCGGACTCCTGGCTTTTTCCACCGGCCAAGAAAACCCCTGCCGCGTCTGCATGGAGGGCGGACCTGATTACGTCGGCGCAGATCTCCCGCCTGTACGGCGATGAACCATGGAAAATCTTCGAACACTCCAAGATAGGACTTGTGTTCCACTTGACTCCATGGATCGGCACTTTGCTAGGCCGGGTGAAGAATTTCAACAGGATCCACGGCCAATCAATTTGGGAAGCGTCCCACTACTTGGTGCTTCCTCCCGACCGGGTGCGACAAGATCCGGGCCTGGCGACGTTCCAGAGCAAGCGCAAGCGACGTCGAATTCGAGCGGGCGAGGCTTGGCAATCCTTGTGCCAGTACATTTTGGACGGGATGCGAGCTCGCGAGTGTGACGTCGACGTGTTCTTGTACCTGGTGTTCCTCCACATGCCAAGGCGTCGCGTTGAGAAGACCAGACTGCTGGCCGACGGCGGCACATGGTACCCCGGTCTTGATTGCGCTGAGCCGGTCGCGGACCTCAAGGATGCTTTGGTCCAGCTTGACCGGAAGGACCCCTGGCGTAACCAGTTTCAGGATCAAGTGGAACATCATCCGTCAATGGTCATCTGCCGTCTGTGGGCGATAGCAAGTGAAGTCGTAGGTAGTCGACCCGATAACTCGTAATACATGTCATCATTTCTTTTCATATGTCCGATCGTCAAATCACTTGAACTAATTTTACCACTCTCTCCATAGTTGCACCGAACACGTTATCGTAAACAGTTCCACTCACATCACGAAAAATAGTCATCACATTCATCATTCCGCTATTCCAATCCGTCACAGTTCATCACAATTTCACATCAACTCCGGACCTTCCACAACTTCACACCGGTCTAGACCGACCGATGCTACTGCGTGTCTTGGTCTTGGTCTTCATGGGTCTGCATCACTGCGAAGCGATTACGACTGACTTGTTCTCGTTCGAACTCTCGTAGAAGATACCCACAATTCAAGTCGAGCTCGTCGACCCAAGTTGATTCATCATGGTCCTTCCATCGGACCAGGTACTCTCGATGAGTCCGACCGAACCTGGTCTTCTTGGTCGACCGAACATCCAAGACCTTCTCCACTTCAAACTTGTATTCCTCTAATGGTCGTTCCCAACTGTCCTCCGGCAGTAACGCTTCATCGAAATCAAATCTTTTTTCTTCGTCTACCAGACAGGGAGTTTTGGGTCGATCAGGAAATTCTCGGACCAGCTTCAACTTGGACACATGCACGATCGGGAAGACCTTGTAATCTGTACCAGTTGTTACTAGACGGGCAGCGTGCTCACCAATCACCTCGGCAACACGGAAAGGGCCGTGCCACATGTGAGCCAGCTTCTTCGCATAGCCCTCTTTCACTCGGTCTAGGTATAGCCATACCCTCGCCCCTGGTTCTATACCGTGGGGTCGGACCTGGTCATTGGTCCGGTCTGCCCGGTCTTGTGTGGCCTGACGCAGCTTTTCGTTGACGACTTCTTTTGCATGCTGGTAGTGCTTCTGGACCTGCATGATCCAGCGTCGAGCATCGCGATCGCGGGTCCGGGTGCAACCGATAGGTATAGCAGCTTCCAGTGTCGACCGAGGGTCCCATCCATATGTCATATAAAAAGGCGTTTCTCCTCGGACCCGATCGGTCGACGAATGGGTGAAAACACCAGCCTTTCTGCATACTCGTCCCAATCTCGCTGGTCTGGATCAGCAACGTACATCTTGATCGCCCTCGTTATGCAGCTGAAGGGTTAAAACTTAATCAATATATTAAGAGTTCATCTAATGCTGAATTAAAAATAGGTAATGCTTTACCTTTACAAAATATACCAATAGGAAGTTTAATACATAGTATTAGTTTATATCCTAAAGCAAAAGGAAAATTAATAAGAAGTGCAGGGTTATGGTCTGCACCATGCGTTCCGCCGATCCATTTGCTTGCGGACGATATGCCATCGTAGCGCTCTGTTCCTGGCCCAGAATATTGTTAAACGACCGGAACACCTCGGCCATGAAAACGGGTTCTCCGTCTTGTATGATGACCTCGCTGGCGCCGAACCTTCGGAACACGCATTCTTCGTAACTTTTGGTGATCTTCTTGGCAGACCGGGACGCACTTGCCTTCGCAATAACTAGACCGGTGAACAGGTCTACCCAGATCAACAACTCAGTATTGCCATATGTCGATTTAGGCAGCGACGGTATATGGTCCATCGCTATGACCTGGAAAGGGTAGGTATCTTCGATATTTCCGGGCGATCGCCCCTTGATTACCGGTCTACCCTTTCCGGCCTCGCAATCCGTACAACAACCCACATATTTCTGTACACTTCGGAAAAGACCTCTCCAGTGAAAGTGGGACCTAATCTTGTGATACCTTCTGCCTATGCACTGATGTCCCCCTTCTAGACTCACATGGTAGTGATGGAGGGCATCCGGCTGCAGCAACTCTGGTATCACCAATTTCGCCAATCGGTCCCGGTCTGTACTGTCTTGGTCGGCATCGCCGCAGTAACACAATAATCCATTATAATCCACTTCGTAGCTATCCGCGATCTTGATGCACTCTTTCGCTTGATCGTTCGTCAACTTGGACAGTTCACCACGCAGGTAGGTCTTCAAATTCACAATCCATTCTTCTTCGTCCTGCGCCTTGAGGATCCGTTCTGCCCTTAGTCGTTGCACAACAGATTCGCTCAACCGTTCCATTGGGAACGGTTGGTGGGGCTTCCGAGCTTTCGGTCTAGTCATGACCATCACATGCACCTGGTCAGGAGCGTTCTTGGGTCCGATCACCTCGGGGAGCCTGTTTATATTCATCAATTCATCAAGAACGGCCTCCTCGGTGATCGTAGCCCCGGTCTGGTCTTGCATGGCCTTGGTCGCGAGGTAGTCGTTGATTCTGTTCCAGTCCCGTTTCACGTGCAACAGCTCGTGGTTGGGATGGTCTTTCAATGCCTTCATTACCCGATCATTTAACGACCTCAGCCGTGGAGCCTTGCAGTCAATCTCTCCGGTGATCTGCCTGATCACTAGGTTGGAGTCACCACATATGATGAATCGCCCCTTCTGTTGCGACGACAGCAGGTCCAGACATAGAAGTAGACCTCGTTACTCCGCCTCGTTAACAGTAATATCCGTCGTGAAATCGGCAGCGTCTGCAACTATAGACCATTGTGGCAACTTCCACAATATGGCACTATAGGCGCCGACCTTCTTCTTCACGCTTGCCGATCCGTCAAAACTTAAGACCAAGAGCTCTTCATCATGGTCGACGGTCGGTGGCGGTCTCGAAACTGACTGCCGAGGTTGCTTCCTCGGGGAAATCGCTATCAATGCCTCGTCCACTTCAGACCGAGGGGTGATACTGGCAGCTAATGTGCCCAATATCTCTTCCTCGCCCCTGGTGCACTTAACGACCTCGAGGGTCCACTGCGACAAGACCGCCGACCATCTGCCTAGACGTCCGTCCATCCCATTGGCTGATAATAGCCAGGCCAAAGTAGACCGTCTTTACAGGACCTTTATAGGTCGGCCGACCAGCAGGTTGTAACACACATCCAGAATTCGTAGCAACGCCAGAACTTCTTTCTCGACAATTCCATAGTTCACTTCATTTGGTTTTAGCGTCCGGCTCGTAAACGTGACTGGATGATACACACCATCGTGATCTTGCACTAAAGTGGCTGAGATAGCCCACTTACTGGCATATACAATAATGGTCGGCACTTTTTCGGGAGCGAAATGCTTGAGAATCGGTGTCGTCGCCATCTTAACCTTCAAGATACCAAAGGCAAACTGTGCACGCTTCATATGATCTTCGGCCTCCACTTGCGGACAAACTGCAGCAAGACCAGAGTCGGCGCCCTCCTGTAAAGTTGACCGATCTCCTTCGCGCAACATAGGATAGTCAACTTCCCGGAGCTCGTACAGCACAGCCGCGTAGACAGCAAAGTCTTCAATGAATCGGCTATAATAATTCAAGCTTCCCAGGAAGGACTGCATTGCCTTCAGCTATCTGGGGAACGGGAGGTTACTCAGCGAATCCAGGTCCTTGGGATTAGCCTCTAGACCATTGTTCGAGACCATATGGCCTAAATAGGCGACATTGGACATACCCCAAAAACTTTTCACGGCACTGATAGACAGGTTCCAGCGGTCGCATGTCTCTAACAATCGTTCAACCTTCTCGCACAGATCGTTCCATGACGAGGCAGGTATCAGAAAGTCGTCGATGTACGAACGCCTCCTTAGAACGGACGGTCCTCTTTCCCGATCGGGTTCACCCTCTCTAAACACATCATAATTTTCAACGGGGTCCCGATCGGTCTTGACCTTGAAGTGTCCGTACAATGCGTTATCTATCAGCCTTTAATAGATCTGGGGTGCGTTCTTCAGACCGAACGGCATACGATTCCACTCGAAAAGACCAAACGGTGTCACAAATGCGGAAATCTCACGGGCTCGATCAGTCATCGAGACCACCCAAAATCCACTTGCCATGTCCAGCGAACAATACCACAAGGTCTTATCCAGGTCTTCCAACAAATCATTAATCAGCGGCATCGGGTAAACGATGAGTTTAGTCAACCGATTTACCAGCCGATATTCGATGCACAACCTAATGTCGACGCCGTTCTTCTTGATAACAATTACGATCGGCGAGGCCCATGGCGAGGTCGACGGTCTAATAATCTTGGTGACCAACAGTCCTTTAATGAGATCAGAAAGCTTTTCACGGTACTGTGGCGCCACGCGTCGACATCTCTGGGCAATCGGCTTGGCATCTCCAACGTCAATATCGCAAATCGCACCACGGGCTGCAGGTGGTAAGGCGTTGTCCTTTCCGATCAGCAGATGTCTTTTCTTCCATATGATATTCTTCAACTGCTCGATCTGGTCTGGACTGTTAAGGTCTTGATCACCCACTTGTAAATCATCCATTGTAACTTCGGGCGAGTCGGCAGACACTTCTGGGAGGACTTCCATTTGGCTTTCCAGCTCCTGAATGTACTGTTCCCCAGCTTCATGTATACAGACTTGTTCATCTTCTGGGGCGATATCACCTAGACCATCTGGACCGGCTGAACGCCCCTGGTCTTGATAGACGGGCTGTCCTTCACTGATATCGGTCTGATTAGGAATACCGTCATGGTCCGAACTAGCAATTTCATGTTCCCCTTCTTCCGTTTCTTGCTCCGCTGTCGCCTGGTCTTGTGCTGACACCACGTTGACTAACCTTGGCTCGTCTACTTGATGGTCCACCGTTCCTGGTGACTGCGGCGCCTTTCTTCGGACCAACATCTTTTTTGGGGTGACATAACTTGGTCTTTCCACTAAAGGTGAGGTATCCTCTTCCACCGACCCATCATCGCTGATAAGATCGGTGGTCGATTGGTACGCCAGGTTTTGCCACTCGACATACCGCCTCCACCCAATCGAGACGAACCCCATCTTCCTTGGTACCTTTCCTTCTGCTAACCACATACCAACAATAGTGTTATTGTCCAGTGTCAGCGGCTTGTCACCGATATTGGTAACACGGACAAAATCACGTCAACCAGCACTCTTTACGAAGGTCGGGACCCACTGATAGCCCCTGGTCAACCATAACTTCCTCGAAAGGAAACCTTTCTCGACCGGGGTATCGGCAGACCGACCGACTGGGATAGTGAGGTCTTGATCCCACCGTAACAGACAGGTATACGAACCATACAGAGGTCTTCGACCAGCCAACTGGACCTGGACCTCATCCGGGAGCGTAAGCACTCCATGTGACAGGTCTAGGCGAATACGAGCTGGGACCATGAAATCCATTCCTAGTAAAGCGTCTTGACCAGCCAACTTGCCAACCCAAGCGCTGAAAAAGTAGACCAGCGATCCCGACAAAGTAATTTTCACACGTGTTCTTCCTTCGGTCATATAAAGAGTTTTCGCCGATCCCGACGCATTCTTGTCTCTGGGTATCGTCTATACGACATCCGACCTTACGAGCAAAGGCGGAGTCGATTATCGATACTTCAGCTCCAGAGTCGAACAACATCGTCGCCTTCTGGTTATTAATCTTGCCACAGGCTTTCGCCTGCTTGAACCATTTATCAGGCGCGTGATACTTCCAGTATCCTCGGGATTCTCCAGGCAGCAAGTCCAACTGCATAACCACCTTAGTCCGGGAGTACTCATCGGTCTTCAGACTGTAGACCGGATGGTCTCGGTCGACGCAATTTGGAATAGAACGTGTATTGTCGGTCTTATCCTCCTTGCCGACATATGCATAGATGTGAACCGTAGAACGCTCGGCTCGATCCAGATTCCAACCTGGCGAGCGTTCTAGTTTAACATTTTTTCTGCGTCCGGCGGCATCATCCCCGCGTGCTTGTCCGGCACGTACCACTTGCGCATCATGTTAAAAAATTCTTCAATCTTGCAGTGGCCGGACTCGTGGATCTCTCCACATGACTTGCATACGAAGAGGCAGTGGTCCTTCGGGTGGCCGCGTCTCTCGCACTTCTTGCACATCATCTTCTTCCAGCAGTTTGGACCATCATGTTTGCTCGACCCACAGTGGGAGCACTTCTGACGAGGTCGGTCTGGATCGGACTTGCTTCCGTTCCTTCCCTTCCGGTCTACCTGGTCGGACTTCGACCTGGTCTTCGGGGCAGGTCCCGCAACATAGACGTAACGATACTGGTCTTCATCCGACGAATACTGGCTGGATTGACCTCCACTTTCCCCTTCCGATCCCGTGCTGTCTTCGGCTACGATCGCCTTGACCGCTCGGGTCGGTCTGGTCCAGGGCCTCTTGACCGGATCGGTCTGGGTCTGGGTCTTGGATCGGTAGCGACCTGATCCACCAGCACTACCTCGCCTTCATGCTACGCGACTACTGTAGAGTCCGTAGAGTCTGTTCAACTTCACCCGCGTCCCTAAGACACAGCAGAGTAAGTTGGTCCGCCAGTTCTTGATCGTCCAGGGTACTAATGTAGTGACCCACATGTTCCAGAGCAGCACCGTTCGGCGGGTTATTCTCTTTAATTGTTATGCCGGCACGAAGTGCAGCCACGTTCAACCGATGCAAATATTCGATCGGTGTCTCGTCGCTCCGCTTCTGCATATGGTGTTACTTGCGGGCACTCGAAAATCCGGAGTTACAATATTGCCCTTCAAACTCTGCACATAGCTGGTCCCAGTCAGACCGGGCATCCCGACCTAACTGTTGGATCCAGTTGGCAGCCGGTCCTTTCAAAAAAATCCCGGAAGATCAGACACTTTTCACTTTTCGGGGTCTGGTCTCGCAGGAACGCAGATTTGACCCGACCGAACCAAGACCGGGCCTGTTCTTCATCAGTATCCTTGCCAGTGAAGTCCTTGGGGTCGGTCGTCGCGGCCATACGGATGTGCGGATTCGCAGCAGATCCAAAGTCGTAAGCAATAGTGGAGTCTGAGTTATCCTTGCGTGGCTTGCCAGCGCCCGTACCGTCTGACCCACAGTGGTCGTCAAGACCGCCGACCGACTCCATGTCACAGTCACTTGTCTTACTTGGTCTACGCGGTCTGGCCGGTTGCGGCTTGCGCTTCCCTTTGCCGACTTGCTTACCACTTCGAGTGGGCTTGTCCACAGATGTTACCGATTCCATATCCACATCTCGGCAAACATTGGAATTTTTCTGGGTAGACCGGTCTTGGGCATGTGGCCGCAGAGGTAGTCTAACCCGTTCTTCCATGAAACGTTGCATCATCGTCTCAAACATGGCTTGGACGTCGGCTGGCGTCATGGTCAACGTGTTGATACCCTCCTTTTGCGGAACTGAGGCCTGTGGGGCTTTCTGAAGCCCCGACTGGAAAACAGCCCCTTGCTGCCACATGTCCCTTTTTTGTTCAGACCGGGCATGTTCCACCCCATGGTCATCCGCTCGACACCGGTCTCCAACTCTGATGAGCTATTAGAAGCCGGTGGAGATTGATAAACCTATTCGTCATCAGAACCAATGTCAACAAGAGCTGTGGAGACTTCAGCGACCTTCACTGCTGCGGTGGGAGTTGGGCGGCGAACCGCCCCCACCAGTGGGACTAAATGGTCGTGGAAGGTCGACATCGACGATTTCAGCCGCCAAGTCTCAAATTCAAATAGTTTTTGGACATCTTCGGGGTTCTGCATTTTAATGCCAACCTCCGCCAACATCGCCACCAATTTTTTCACCAACAGTAATGGGCGATCACTCTGGACCGGATCGGTAGTGGGACCGAGAAGACGGTCGGGGATCTGGAGGTTCAACACCCGAAAGACCACGTCAAAACGAACAAATCGTTTCAGCTCAAAAATGTAGTACATCTTGTTTAGGTCTTCTACAGTGATGCCTCCATCTCCGACCTTCGACTTTTCTTCGAATCGTCTTCATCGGCCGGCATTCCCAACCCTTTCTTGGGAATCTTGGGTAGCTTGGGGACCTTGGAGAGGTTGGTCTGATCGTTCTGATCAGCTTCCAAGTATTTTTCGTCTTTTGATTTCCCATCAACTTTTTTATGCACATACATAGGATCAGGACCAAGGTCCTGATCCTTTCCGGGACTATAGCATGGCTTGCTATAGTCCCGATCGGCTCCGGTGGGAGCCTTTTGGGGAGGAAAAAAATTATTAATACCGATCTGGTCCTCCACCAGGCCAGACCGGACATCGCCATCTTTATCGAGAACTAAGACGTAAGGTGATAGCCTTTCTTTACGCCCTCTCCAGAACGATTCCAAATTCAAATCTTCAAATTCAATCTTTGATGACACCTCGCGGTGATATCCACGATCACCAAGTGATCCGGGCACGCGCACCATTGTGGTGGAGTCAAGTTCGAAATCGAATACATTTGTATCGACAACCTGACCACCACCATCGTGCCCAGCCTTCCAACTTACGGGGTGGTACCCCGCGGACCTCCATTCGAAATCTGGTCCGATCGTCCGCTGCTGGCAGACGACCGGTCATCATCCAGAGACACTTGGTCCGATTCACTTAAGTTCATCTCACCTTGTGTACCCATTGGAGTGGGCTAGTTACACACTCGGTGGATCGGGATCGCAGATCGATTTGATTTGGTCTTGAATATCGGAGACCGTGCTGGGTAGGTGTACCTAGGGTGGAGCTCTTCACCCCGGGTACGAGCAGATACGAGCAGACCAGAAACACTTCCAATAGATAAATTCCAATGGGTCGATCGTCCAATCGATCTAGACCTGACCAATACGAAATAATAGAGGGTAGACCAATCAACCGGTCTAGCCCCTGACCAATATGAGAGAAGACCAAAACCGGTCTAAACTCCAACCAATGTTAAAATGAGCCAATATGAGAGAAGACCAAAACCGGTCTAAACTCCAACCAATGTTAAAATGAGCCAATATGTCCACAAGAAGACCCAATATGCCCGTGAACTCCACAAACGATATCTCCACGTAAAGACCAATCCAGTAAATAGCACGTTCCAAACGTACTTGAGTTAAAGTGTCGAGATCGCCAAATCGTACTCCCGTCGAGGGACTTCCGGTGGCCAAAGTGCGCGTGCGGCGCGTCCAGACCGGTTATAATAGGCGAGAGGGGATAATTCAACCCTCTTCCCCCAAACACTCCGCGGTGGGCGGAGGCGACTAATGTACGTAAAAAGAAAACGGCTACCCCTTGCTGCGGTGTAGACTTGGAAAAACCGCAACAAAAAGACTCTTACTTGGAAAAACCGCAACCAGAAGACTCTTACTTGGAAAAACCGCAACCAAAAGACTCTTACTTGGAAAAACCGC
>CM047587.1:3329484-3363670 GCA_026184515.1 Peronosclerospora sorghi | reverse complement strand
TTACTTGGAAAAACCGCAACCAAAAGACTCTTACTTGGAAAAACCGCAACCAAAAGACTCTTACGACTCTTTTGGAAAAACCGCAACTAACCAATAATACTACCTCCCTATGGTCCCTAATGTACCCACACAAAATTGTGTAAAATACCCAATGTCAGGTGACTCACCCAAGACCAGCGTTCTTGATACTCCTTGAATTTGATAGGCTAAAAAGCCCCCCTTGTTTAGACCAATCCGAAATTCGACCAACTGCCTTGACCAAAAGTGACCAAATTTGTGGTACACTTCACCACAGTAATGGTATCATTGACATCTTATGGACGTCTCGATGAAGCGCTTCCTTATATCTGCACAAAAAAAACAGCAGTCAGACCTCGCAATACAAACAATCAACCCCGAAACGATCGTACCAAAAGCGTCCTCCCCGTCGTGTGCACTAGAGTAATACCCTAGCACACGCGTATAAACTGAGTAGCAAAACTTTTCGTACATTTTTTGATCGCGAGCGAGTTGGACACTCGCACAAACAGATACACAAAGTAGCATTTGTAGAGTTCTACCGACACGTTTTCCAAGTAGTCCATTAGTTTTTTCGCCAACCCAAGCCGTCGAAATTCGGGGGCAATGGTCACTGCTGTCACATTTCCGTGCCAGTTTGTCCCTTTACCTTCCGCTTTGCCCATGACTATAGAGAAAACCACACAACGCAAAAGGTAACAAGACCACACAGCCAAAGTTAACGTACACTGGATGCGCGATAATTTGATCTTTTTTGATTGTAGGGCCAGTGAGTTTAGACTCCCGCATGTCCCACGGCGTCGGTCTAGCGCTGGCCGCAAGTGGACAAAAACACGTCATTTAGGCCAAAATATGTACTTTCTGCCTTAAAACTCACTTGGAGCTTCACTTGGTGCTGGTTAGTCTTTCATTGGTGCTGTTTAGCGCGTCCCCGAAATCACCTAACTTTGAAACCCACTATTGATTTCCGAACTTTTGACAAAGCTCTAATGTAACATTTGTTAAGCTTTCCATTTTATTAGTCGTAAATCTATCGACCGGTCAATAAGCACCTTGATTCCTCATTCTGGTCGCCACCGCGAGTGAGCCGTCAGTGTCTTGGCCCCAAAGCTACCGGAAAGGCGCGCACGGAAGCGAAGACCATATGGTCTGACGAGAAACAAGCTCACAAGGTCCATACCGAGACTAAACAGTAGCATTACTTACATCACGATTCATACTCTTCTTATGTTTCGATATCCATCAGCCGCTCCCTCTCAAATCATCCACACCATCATTCCATCAGGCGAAAGGGCCGTGTCTCCTACGGCAAAATCAGGCATCATATTATTCAGCACTTCCCCACCCGAGAATTGGGAGTCGTTTATACATATAAAAGCTAGACGTCGCATATCGTCCAAACTGAGTTTGTTACGGCGACGGGATTGGGCCAGCGTGCTCTTGCACAGTGTTTTCTCTGACGCAAGACTACTTGGTGCCAACGAAAAAAGCTTTAAGGCCAGTGATTTGAGATGGGGCCATTCTTCCGCTTCCATCTCCCAGAACTGCAGAGGTGAGCGATTACCTTTCTCTAACATTTCCCACTTGTACGTGCGGTTATTGCGCTGATTCTTGGCATAAATAACATAGTCGTTGTACTCTGCAGACATTGCTCGTGTTCGCTCTTCGTTGACGCTTAACTCCTCATCTGTCTCCGGAAAATTAAAAATAAGCTCCTCAATCTGCTCGCGATACTCTCGCGTCATAGACTTGCCAATATATCTTGGATCCAACAGAAACGCCAAACCGTGAGCTTCACTGAGTACGTATTGCCACCTCTTTGTGACAACCTTCTTTATATATTCCAGCTCTACCGTAGTTAGGCCAAAGACTGCATCAAAGTCATTCAGTAAATGTTTGGACTCAAAGTAAACGTCCGAAATAGGCGCACGATCGTCCTGAAACTTGTATAGAATAAGTTCGATAGGCGTTAAAATTGTAATTGCTTTCTCCAAGGTCATCTTCCACTTGAGACTTAGAACGAATTCCTTGATACTTTGACGGATGGCGCGTTGATTCGCGGGTATTCCGGACCCTAAGAACTCAAGATCGCTTACAAGGGTCTGCAGCACGTCCTCAGACTGTATCAGTACTCGAAAGCGTGCAGCAAGTGTTCCCCATGACATTGTTGACGATGTGCTTGCAAAACCCTTCATGGTCTGGATCAGCTGGGAGTCGAACAACTTGTATTTAGGTACGTACTGATAGCTACCGAAAAATGACAGCAACTCGTTGCATCTGTTGGTTAGTTCAACGAGATCTTGGAACGGGAAATCCATTGGTACCTGTGGCGTCATTCGGCTAGGATCGTTTTCTAATAATTTTTTTGGACCAAATATATCCATAATAGCAAGATGTAGTGCGTTACATATACAACCATAGAAGAATTTGGTCGGGTACTCCGCTTTCAGCATATCCCACGCTTGTGAATGATATTCAGTACTACCAGTCACCACTCCACTTACGTTGCTAACAATTGGCTGCATCATTCGCTTAATGTCTTGCGCTATCATGATCGAATTGCGTAGCGCTTGGTCTCCAACAGTCTTCTCCGACTCCAAGAATAATCGCTTATTATTTATTGCCATATACGTCACGTATATTTCGTCTGGGTTGCTCGGATTGTACAAATTCACATTTGACCACGCATCTCTCTTTAGACACACCCGCATCGGACTAGTTGAAAGGTATCCCCAAACCTGCTTGTGCATCTTTTCATAGCATCGAACCAGTAGCTCTCCCTCTAGCTTTTTCTTATCAGGCAGTTTTATATTCGAATGCAACAAAGTCACAGCTCGCGCCAAATGTGAGTCCTCCATCGCATCGAAAGACATGCCCGTCACATACGCATGCATGGCCATTGCCTCCTCAAAAATATCCAGTTGTGTCTTCGACAGCACCGCGTTTTTTCCTTTTCTATCTCTTGTTCCACTCCCAAGTTTCTCTTTCGGGTCGTCCTTTAGCGCAAAATTCCCCACGTCAATTAAATTCTCAGACATGCTCTGTTGCAACGCTATCTGGTTCATTACTTGAGCGTGTTGTACCGCTGCTTGATCTAGCGCATTACTAGTGACTGTCAATGCTGTACTAGTCTGTTGTTGCTGAGTTTGTTGAGCATGAAGCGGATGCAAGTGCAGAGCTTCGAGTTGGTTCGATGCTTGGGTCCGAGCTTGACTTCGATGCGTTTGACTTTGTGCCGTCTTAACACGTTTCTTGGCAGGGCCTTTGGCATTGATCTTTTGGTTATAAAGCGGCAGTACCTCCGAGAATTGATTCACAAACGCATACTGATGCTGCATCTCTTGAAACTCTGGACACTTTTTCAAGTGGCGAATGGCTTGCTCTGATTTCTTGTAATACAGAACTTGATGCTTGCAATGCTTACAGGACGCCGAATTACGACGTTGCGGGTCCGGCTCGTCCGTCAGAAGCTGCCAAATGAGACTTGGAGTACGTCCAGGCTTCTTCTTCTTCGTGGTAGGTGGCTCTAGAGCCGGACTCGTCAATTCATCGGGAGGTAAGGGCAACATGGCGGAAGGCGGTGAACTCATTGCGGAAAGGCAAGTTGAAGTGACGATCAACACTCTTGACGATTGGATAAGCTAGACGCCGAAGGTTTTTCTTCGCTGGCGAGTTTGTTGGAGGTTTATTGTCAAGATAAATTGCACCTTTCGTTATGGCTACATTCGCGCGACATTTGAAAAATCTAATTGAATTGCATCTGCAAGCTAGGAAATTCCCGTCTACAGCAAGAAAACCGAGAAGTTGGCGGTCTCCTTTCATCTCTCTTTAGTGCCTTAAATGGTGCATTGACTACAGTTTTCACAATGCATCGTTTAGGGCGTTTAATGCTTTCGTTATGGACAAATTCTTACGTCGTAACAGCAATCTATAATTTTGAAGGGAATCCTAAAGTCGAGAGCGAGAGTACCTAAAAAAACGCCCCCGTTTAATTGGTTGATAATACAAAATGGCGATGACGGGAGAAAATCTGCTAAAATTATTAGAAACGTTAGCTTCACCATATCTACCCAGAGTTCTATGTTAGGTTCTGTTAAAAATAGTCTGTATACTTAATTCTTATAATTAGGTAGGACTATTTGTTTTTAGTTAGCAATATGTAATTCTTACCTTTTAGGTGCTAAAAATAAGGTATCCGTACTCGGTTCTGAGTACTGCCTAATTTTGTACTGATAAGGTATGTAGGTAACACAACAGCTGTTTGTGGTATAGTATACCTTCAACAGCTCATGCATATTCATGTTAGGCTAGCTAATCACTTCTCAATAAACTTTGCATTAGATAAACATCTACTTGCATTCACTTCGTCGGGCGTTCAACAATCTCTCAAAGGGTGTTACTCTCTCAACCTAGCTGTAATTGGTTGTCGAGATACATACACGAGACGATTTGGTATATTTGCCTTCATTATACGACTATTACGACTCAAGTTTCCTACGTATCTACGCTACGATGGATGCAAACACCTTTCAACAGGTTCATGTAATTTCGTTTTTAGTGTTATCGCCTTGTTATACTGCAGTGTATGTGTTGGTAAGCCGGTAGATTATAGCACTAGTGTCGACAGTCCTCAGGTGTTGGTGAACAGGGACTTCTTTACAGATAATATATTAAGAAGTGATTGTCTGCAACTAGGGCTGTCAATGGGTCAGTTTGGGTCGGGTCAACGGGGTTTCCTACCCGACCCGGCCGTTTCTGGGTCGAGGAATTGTGGCCCTACCCGACCCATTTATAATTTTTCCTGATCCTGCACGGCCCAACCCATTTGTAATCTATTCCTGACCCGGCCCGGCCCGACCCATTGATAATCTATTGCTGATCCTGCACGACCCGACACATTTTTCATCTAATCGTGACCCGGCCCCACCCGACCCATTTGTCATCTATTCCTGACCCGGTCCGACCTGACCCATTTGTCATCTATTCCTGGCCCGGCCCAACTGTTGGAAGAGTGTGTATCCATTTTGGACTTTGCACTCTTCCGAATGGTGGAATCCCATTGGCTGTTCAGGTACCGCATACATTTTATGCATATAATAGTGTTTACAAGATTAAGTTGCATTAGTACTGGATAGCTACTTGAGTAACCATACATAATATACTTTCCTTTCCTTTTTGCATATAAATCAGAGCACCCCTATTGAACTCTCTGTGGCTACTACGCTGCGCACACCTATTTGCATCTTCCGCTGATCCTCTCGTGCTGAAACTTCGTCAGCAGGTGAGTCTGATCGCGGGAAGTGCCCTAAACTTTTATTTTAAGTTTTTAACAGGTTATGAGCCCAAGTTGCGTCAGTAATTTTGGTGGAGTCAAGTTCAAAATCGAACACCGTAGTGTCGAGACCCTGACCACCATCGTGCCCGGCCGTCCAACTTACGAGGAGTGTACCCCGCGAACCTTCGTCTACGGTCCGATCGGATCGTCCGCTGCTGGCAGACGACCGATTATCAACACAGGACGCTTGGTCCGATTTGTTTGTCATCTCACCTTGTGTACGCGATGGAATGGGCTGGTAACACACTCGGTGGATCGGTGCTGGGAATCGACTTGTGGTCTAAATGTGGGAGACCGTGCTGGGTAGTGTACCCTGGGCGGAACTCTTCATCCTGGGTACTGGTAGACCATTTATACTTGGAGTGAGTATACTCCAAAGGGCAGATCGTTCAACCGATCGTAGAGCCCGACCAATATGAGAATAAAACTCCAATAATCCAAGAGGGAGATCCAAATGAGAACGTGATATACTCCACGAACGATGTCTCCACGTAACAATCCAAAAGACTTAATAACACGTTCCAAACATGCGTAACTTGAACTTGAGAATCCGGCCAAAGTGTACTCCCGTTGAGGGACTTCCGGCGGTCCAAGTAAGTCCGTAACGCGTTCCGGCCGGGTATAATGAGCTGGAGGGGATTATTCGACCCTCCGCTCCCAAACACTCTGCGGCGTGCAGAGGTGACTGATGTACGAAGCGAAAAAAGCTAGCGACTTCTTGTTGAGTTTAAGTGAGGCCTAAACGGTAAAACCAAAACCAAGCAAAACCAAAACTAACCTACCTACGGTTCCCAATATGTACACACATGAAAATATGTAAGTACACGCAATCTCATGTGACTTACCAAAATCCGTGTTCTTGACACCTCTTGCACATGATAGGCTTAAAAGCCTCCTGGATTTCCACCAATCCGATCGCCGATAAGCCGATCGGTCTGCTGCTGACCGGAAGCGACCAGAATTCTTGAGTCCGCTTCACCACACACCGCCTGCACCTTGCGCCGCAACCGGCGACCTGCGTGGTGCTTCATTCACTCGTGGGCGTGGCCGTGCGCCGGCTTCCACCCCTTCGTCCTCGGTCAGGTCGTTTAACAACATCTGCTGACCGAAGGGACGGTAATTCTAGAGACTCTCCCGAAACTCAGAGTTCGGTATACGCACCGGGGACTCCTTCTTAGGCTCGGGGGATCTCCTCGGAGATGCTGGTCTGGCCTGACCTTAATCTTGGTTATTCAAGGCGCTCGCAACTTCCCTCAAGCTGCGTACCAGCGCCCGAAATTCATCCACGGAGGGCACACTCCAAGTACCAAGAAAACTCCACGAGATTATGTGGCGAAGCGGACCCAAGAATTTTGGTCGTTTTGCGTCAGCAGCACACCGATCGGCTTAGCGGCAATCGGATTGGTGGAAATCAAGGAGGATTTTGGGCCAATCGTGTGCGGGAGGTGTCAAGAACACGGACTTTGGTGAGTCACATGATATGGCGTGCACTTACATACTTCTATGTTTTGTACATATTGGGGACCATAGGGGATAGTTTTATTAGTGTCGTTAATTTTCAGCCTTTAACACTCAACAGGAAATCGTTTCATCGCTTCGTACATCAGTCGCCTCTGCACGCCGCAGAGTGTTTGGAAGCAGAGGGTCGAGAAATCCCCTCCAGCTTATTTTACCCGGCCGGGACGCGCTACAGGTGCACTTGGACCGCCGGAAGTCCCTCGACGGGAGTACACATTGGACGGCTTCTCAAGTTCAAGTTACGCACGTTTGGAACGTGTTATTAAGTCTTTTGGATTATTTCGTGGAGATATAGTTCGTGGAGTATATCACGTTCTTATTTGATCTCCATATTGGATTATTTGGACTTCAATTCTCGTATTGGTTGGGCTCTACGATCGATTGAGCGATCTGCCCTTTTAAGTATATTTACTTGGAGTATAACTGGTCTGTCCGTACCCAGGCTGAAGAATTCAGCCCAGGGTACACTACCCAACACGGTCTCCCACATTTAGATCACAAGTCGATTCCCAGCACCAATCCACCGAGTGTGTTACCAGCCCATTCCATCGGGTACACAAGGTGAGATGACAAACAAATCGGACCAGGCGTCCTGTGTTGATAATCGTTCGTCTGCCAGCAGCGGACGATCCGATCGGATTGAAGGCGAAGGTTCGCGGGGTACCCCCCCCCGTAAGTTGGAAGGCCGGGAACGATGGTGGTAAAGTTCTCGACACTACGGTGTTCGATTTTGAGCTTGACTCCAACACAATGGTGCGCGTGCCCGGATTCGAGCCAGGGATATCACCGCAGGGATATTCAGCAAATAATTGATTACAATGAATTGAATGTGGAATCGTTCTGGAGAGGACATAAGGAACGGCTATCCCCTTATGTTCTCGTTGTCGATAAGGATGGCGATGTCTGATCTGGCCGGGTGGAAGACAATCATGCCTAGGACCGATTTGCCCGCCAAATGTCAATATTTGCCGGGATATGGATATGCAGTCAGTGGCATCAGCGGATAAGGCTATCCGAGGTGGTAAACCAGTTGGCAGAGAAAGACGCAAGCCGCAGCCAGCCCGACCGCTCCGATCAAGCAAGAATAGCGATTACTACATGGAGTCGGTATGCGATCCGGATGACCACTATGGGTCAGACCGTGCAGGGGCGGGCAGAACGCGTAAGGCTAACCTAGCCTCTACGATCGCATTTGATCTTGGATCTGCCGCGATCCCACGTATTCGTATGGCTGCGACTACGGATCTCAAGGACTTTACCGGCGAGGACGCCGACTAAGCAAGCCAGGTCGTGGTTTGGTCGGGTCAAGTCTGCTTCCTTACGGGATCAGACACCAAAAAATGGACGGTGTATGATCTTCAGGGATCTTCTGAAAGGACCGGCTGCGAACTGGATCCAACAGTTGGGTCGGGATGTCCGATCTGACTGGGATCTGCTATGCTCAGAATTTGAGGGGAAGTACTGCAACTCCGGATTTTCTACCGCCCGCAAGTACCACCATATGCAGAAGCGGGGCGAAGAAACGCCGATCGAGTATTTGCACCGCCTGAACGTGGCCGCAATTCGCGCCGGAATAGTGATCAAGGCAGGCAACCCGCCGACCGGTGACGCTGTGGAGCACGTGGGTCACTATATTAGTACCCTTGATGACCAAGAGCTGGCAGATCAGCTCAGTCTGCTGCGCCTAAAGGATGTGATGGAAGTGGAGCAGACGTTGCGGACGCTGCAACACTCGCGCCGTATGAGAGCGAAGGTCGCCGTTGGATCGGGTTGCTACAGATCGAAGACCCAGACCGACCCTGTGAAGAGTCCCTTAACCAGATCGGCCCGTGCTGTCAAGGCGATTGTGACTGAAGACAGCACTGGGTAGGAAGAGGAAAGTAGCGGCCTGTCCAGTCGGGAGTCGGATGATGACTAGTATCGCCACGTGTACATCACGGAACCTGCCCCAAGAACCAGATCGACGCCTAACCAGGCAGATTGGAAGGGCAGGAGTGGGAATAAGTCCGACCCGGACCGACCTCGCAAGAAGTGTTCTCACTGCGGATCGAGCAAGCATGACGGTGGGGACTACTTGAAGAAATTGATATGCAAGAAGTGCAAAAGACACGTCCACTACACCGATCACTGCCTCTTCGTGTGCAAGTCATGTGGAGAGATCCACGAGGCCGGCCAGTGCAAGATTGAAGAGGTCTCCAATCTGATGCGCAAGTGGTATGTGCCGGGTAAGCACGCGGGGATGCTTCCACCGGACGTGGAAAAGATGTTAAGATAGAACGCTCGCCAGGTTGGAATATGGGTCGAGCCGAGCGATCTACGTTTGGCATCTATGCATATGTCGGCAAGGAGAATAAAACCGACAATACATGTTCTGTTCTCAATTGAATCGATCGGGATCATCCGGTCTACTATTTCACGACCGATGAATACTCCCGATCGAAGGTGCTCATGCAGTTGAATCTGCTTCCTGGGGAGTCTCGCGGATACTGGAAGTATCATGCGCCCGACAAATGGTTTAAGCAGGCGAAAGCCTGTGGTAAGATTAATAACCAGAAGGTAACGATGTTGTTCGACTCTGGAGCCGAAGTTTCAATTATCTACTCCGCCTTTGCTCGTAAGGTCGGATGTCGTATAGATGATACCCAGAGACAAGAATGCGTCGGAATCGGTGAAAGTTCTTACATGACTGATGGAAGGACGCGCGTGAAGATCACCCTATCGGGTTCGTTGGTCTACTTCTTCAGCGCTTGGGTTGGCAAGCTGGCCGGTCAGGATGCCCTGTTAGGCATGGATTTTATGGTGCCGGCAGGTATTCGCCTAGATTTGTCTCATGGAGTGCTTACACTCCCGGATGAGGTCCTGATCCAGTTAGCTGGTCGGCGGCCCCTATACAGTTTGCACACCGATCTGTTCAGGTGGGATCAAGATGTCACCATTCCAGTCGGCCAATCCGTTGATACCCCGGTCGATAAAGGTTCTCGATCAAGGAAGTTATGGGTGACCAGGGGCGACCGGTTGGTGCCGACCTTTGTGAAGAGCGCCGGCCGGTTTGATTACGTTCGGCTCACTAATATCGGTGACAAGCCGCTTACGCCCGACAACAATACTATTTTCCATGTGGCTAGCGGAAGGGAAGGTGCCAAGAAAGGCGGGGTTCGTCTCGATCGGATCGAGACGGTATGTCGAGTGGCAGAACTTTGCATATAAGCGACCACCGATCTGGTCAGCGATGATGGATCGGTGGAAGAAGATACCTCGCCTATGGTGGAACGACCCAGCTATGTAATCCTGAAGAAGATGTTGGTTCGAAGAAAGCCACCGCAGTCGCCGGACACGGTGGACCATCAAGCAGATGAGCCAAGGTTCGTCAACATGGTGGTTTCACAAGAACAGGTGACAGAGGAGCCGGAAACAGAAACAGAGAAAGGGGGGTATGGTATTGATGGGGCGGACCATGATGGCGCGCCTGAGCAGATCGATGTCGTTGAAGAGCAGCCCGACGATCGGGAACATCAGTGTGCAACCTATCAGGACGGTTTGGGTGATGTTGCCCCAGAAGACGATCAAGTTTGTATACATGAGGGCGGGGATCAGTACATTCAGGAGCTGGAGAGCCAGATGGCAGTCCTCCCTGAATTGTGCGCCGATCTGCCCGAAGTCACGTTGGACGATCTACAAGTGGGTGATCGGGATGTCAACATCCCCGACCAGATCGATCAGCTTAAGAATATCATATGGAAGAAGAAGCATCTGCTGATCGGGAAAGGCAATGCCTTACCCCCTGCTGCTCGCGGAGCGATCTGTGACATCGACGTTGGTGACGCCAAGCCGATTGCCCAACTATGACGACGTGTGGCGCCACAGTACCGCGAAAAACTGTTCGATCTTATTAAAGGACTGTTGGCCACCAAGATCATTAAGCCGTCAACCTCGCCGTGGGCCTCTCCGTTCGTGATTGTAATCAAGAATAACGGCGTCGACATCAGGTTGTGCATCGATTACCGGTTGGTAAATCGGTTGACCAAACTTATTGTGTACCCGATGCCGCTGATCAGCGATCTGCTAGAAGATCTTGACAAGACCCTATGGTATTGCTCGCTGGATATGGCAAGTGGATTTTGGGTGGTTTCGATGACCGATAGGGCTCGCGAGATTTCCGCATTTGTTACGCCGTTCGGTCTGTTCGAATGGAACCGTATGTCGTTCGGTTTGAAGAACGCGCCCCAGCTCTACCAGATGCTGATCGACAACGCACTGTATGGACATTTCAAGATCAGTACCGATCGGGACCCCACCGAAAACCATGATGTATTTACAGAGGGTGAACCCGATCGAGAAAGGAGACCGTCCGTTCTGGGGAGGCGATCGTATATGGACGACATACTGATCCCAGCTTCGTCATGGAGCTATCTGTGCGAGAAGGTTGAACGGTTGCTAGAGACGTGCGATCGCTGGAACCTGTCGATCAGTGCTGTGAAGAGTTTTTGGGGCATGTCCAAGGTCGCCTATCTGGGTCATATGGTATCAATCAGTGGGCTGGAGGCTAATCCTAAGGGTCTGGAGTCACTGAGCAACCTCCCGTTTCCCAGATCTCTGAAGGCAATGCAGTCCTTCCTAGGGAGCCTGAATTACTACAGCCGCTTCATTGAAGACTTCTCGGTCTACGCGACCGTGCTGTACGAGCTCCGGGACGTCGACTACCATATGTTGCGCGAAGGAGAACGGGCAACTTAAGGAGAGGGCTGCGACTCCGATCTGCCTGCAGATTTTCCGCCGGTGGAGGTAGATGACCACATGAAGCGTGCACAGGTTGCTTTCGGTATGCTGAAGGCCATGATGGCGACGGCACCGATTCTCAGGCACTTCGATCCGGAAAAAATGCCGATCGTCATTGTGTATGCTAGTAAGTGGGCCATTTCTGCCACTCTAGTGCAAGAACATGATGGAGTGTACCACCCGGTCACTTTTACGAGCCGGACGTTGAAGCCGAACGAAGTCAACTATGGAATCGTCAAAAAAGAAGTTCTGGATTTACTACGGATTTTGGATGTGTGCTACAACCTACTGGTCGGCCGATCTGTAAAGGTCCTATCGAGAAAGTCGACATTGGCCTGGCTGTTATCAGCCAATGGGATGGACGGTCGGCTCGGCAGATGGTCAGCGATCCTGTCACAGGGGTCCCTCGAGGTCGTCAAGTGCACCAAGGAGGAGGAAGAGATATTGGGCACATTGGCTGCCAGTATCACCCCTGGGTCTGAAGTGGATGAAGCTCTGATGGCGATTGCCCCAAGGAAGCAACCCCGACAATCAATCTCACGGCCTCCGCCGATCGTCGATCGGGATGAGGAACTCCTGGTCTTGAGTTTCGACGGATCGGCTAGCGTGAAGAATAAAGTCGGCTCCTATAGTGCCATACTTTGGAAGTTACCACAATGGTCTATAGTAGCAGCCGCCGCCGATTTCACGCCTGACATAACGTTCAACGAGGCGGAATATCGAGGGCTCCTTCTATGTCTCGATCTGCTGTCATCACAGAAGAAAGGTCGGATCATCATATGTGGTGACTCCAACCTAGTGATAAGGCAGATCACCGGGGAGATCGACTGTAAGGCACCACGGCTGAAGTTTTTGAATGATCGGGTGATGAAGGCGCCGAAAGAATATCCCAACCACGAGCTATTGCACGTGAAACGGGATTGTAACAGAAGCGCCGACCACCTCGCGACCCAAGCCATGCGGAACCAGATCGGGGCGACTATCACCGAGGAGGCCGTTCTACATGAACTTATGAACATAAACAGGCTCCCGGAGTTGATCAAGTCCACGGACATCCCTGATCAGGTGCATGTGATGGCGGCGACTATATCGCGAACTCGGAAGTCTCGCCGATCGTTTCCAAAGGAAAGGCTGAGTGAGTACGTTGTACAACAGCTAAGGGCGGAACGGATCCTCAAGTCGCAGGACAAAGAAGAGTGGATCGTCAACTTGAAGGCCTATCTGCGCGGTGAACTGTCCAAGTTAACAAATGATCAGGCGAAAGGGTGTACCAAGATCGCGGACAGTTACGATGTGGACGACAATGGATTGCTGTATTACTGCCGTGACATTGATCAAGACAGTGCCGATCGAGATCGACTAGCGAAACTGGTAATCCCTGAGTTGCTACATCCGGATGTCCTTCATCACTACCATGTGAGTCTAGAAGGGGGGCATCAGGGCGTAGGCAGGACATATCACAAGATCAGGGCCCACTTTCACTGGAGATGACTTTTTCGGAGCGTGCAGAGATATGTGGGCTGTTGCACAGATTGCGAAACCGGAAAGGGCAGACCAATAATCAAGGGCCGATCGACCGGAAAAAAAATATCGAGGCTACTTACCCTTTCCAGGTGATAGCAATGGATCACATACCTTCGCTGCCCAGATCGACGCGCGGCAACACTGAACTGCTGATCTGGATCGACCTGTTCACTGGTCTGGTGATCGCAAATGCTAGTGCATCCCGATCTGCGGAGCAGATCGCCCAAAGCTACAAGGAATGCGTGTTCAGAAGGTTCGGCGCCAGCGAGGTTATCAGACACGATCGGAAACCCGGTTTTATGGCCGAGGTGTTCCGATCGTTCAATAACATGCTAGGCCAGAAGCAGAGCACGACGATGGCATATCGCCCGCAAACGAACGGATCGGCTGAACGCATGGTGCAGACAATCACAAGGGCGATCAAGATGTATGTGACCGATCCGGAGCAACGTGAATTGGACGAGTATGCATAGAGACTGGTATTCGCACTCAACTCTTCAACCGATCGGGTCTGGGGAGAAACTCCTTTTTATCTGGCGTATGGATGGGACCCTCTGTAACGGGGTTACATTCGGGTAACACTGAGTGTTGGTGTACATGAGTACACCACGGTTGAGGCCAGTATTGGCCGGGTTGAAAGGTTTCGAACCTTTGGTTATTTTAACCAATCAGGGCATGGGCCCTTGGTGTGGTGGTGTGTCAGCCAGCCACGTGTTGGTACACAGGTAGTGCACACTAAATTTTAGCTAGGTACGAATTTGGTAAGTTCTACTTAGTATTGCGTATAGTCTACATTAGTTTAAATTAATTTAGGCTAAGTATATATTAAATATACATTCAGTTTACATTTTCACTCAACGACTACAGACGCACGACCTCGACCGGTCGCGCTTAGTAAGGAAGGCTTGAGTTAATGCATTAGCGAAAGCTAATTGTAAACCAAAGCGGGAATCTTGGCCCCGAGTAGGAGAGCTCTCTCCTACTAAGCCCTTTATAAGGGCGTATCGGCTAAGTAGCGGCGAGCGCCGCTTTAAGGAAAGACTTCCTCTGTGCGCTAGCCGCACCGTGCGTATACGCACCGGCTACATCTGGTAGCACTTGTAGTCAATCCAACACCTGTGTTGGTAGACTAAGGCATCCTCTGCAAGGGATGAATCAGGACGATTGGGATAGGTTAACCCTCGTCCAGCAGGAAGCCTTTAACAGGCTGTTATCCTTACTGGGTGACGAGGGTATGCAGCTCCTAGTGGATCAGGGCCTTGAGGCCGTAAAGGCAAGGGTCAATGCCCTCATCGCCCATGAGGCGAGTTTAGGTGGGGGTCGTTCCACGGGGGTGCGTCCCCCATTGTCCTTTAAGATAAAGGAATTCACCGGGGAGAAGGGTGAAAACCTTTACGTGTGGTTGCGAGAGGTCGAAACAGCCTTCGCCACAGCGAATGTGATCGCTGATCACTTGCAAGTGGGACTTGCATTGACCCATCTTACGGGCAAAGACCGTACATGGGCGCTTACGTGTCCGGATTCGGTCACGAGCGTGTTCCCGACCTGGGAAGTCCTTAAGCAAAAGTTTATGGACATGTTCGCCACGCCTGATCTGGTTTTCCAGAATCAGCTGGCGTTTTTGAGGTGCCGTCAGGGCACTAGGAACTTGGAGACATACATCCAAGAACTGAAGACCCTGTTGTCAGGGATGTACGCGAAAGCGTATTCGGATGATATGTCCATCCCCGTCTTCGTGGGAGGCCTGAAAGAAGGGCCTGCACGTTCGGAACTGTTCCGATGCCGACCCTAATCCCTGGAGGAGGCGTTTAAGATGGCGTTGCACGCCTAGAGGAACTTCCGTTCGTCTAAGGTGGCTCCCGAACCCATGGACCTGAGTCAGGTCGAAGCGGAGGAGAAACCTTCCGCTAAGAGTCACTCTGACTCTTTCTCGCAGAGCTTCGATGCAGAGCTCTTAGCTATGTTGCAGCGTCATGGGCCGCTGAGATGCTTCCTGTGTGGAAGCACGGATCATCTGCGGAACAGGTGTCCGAAAAATCCCCAGCGGGACACTCGCTACAAGGGACCAAGGGTGAAAAAAAAAACCTTGTACAAGACGTCGGGAAACGACGGCTCCCAGTAGGCGCGGGGCGCCCTACTGGGGGACCCCTCAGTGCTGTTAAGCCCCAGGGTAGGGGACGACAGCACAAAGACCCGAGGGAAGCGGTGCTTTCTAGCACCGAGTTGGTGTACTAGTCAGGTTTGCTGGTCGTCCTTGCGGACGTGAAAGGCTTTGATAAGCCTGGAGAGTCTTGATAGACTCTGGAGCGTCTGACAATTATGTCAGACGAGCTTCTGTTGAGAAGAGTCAGCTGTATGCCGAGGACCGAGAGGAACGTTCTCGTGACGTTGTCACGGTCCGTCTTTCGACGGGCGTACAGGTTTCTGTACCCAAGGTCTCGATTGACCTTAAGCTGAAGTTTGCAGACTTCGACAGCTTAGAAAGTTGCCTAGTCCTGGATTTGGACTCGAGGTATGACCTCATTCTGGGAATGAAGTGGCTGGAACGCCACGAGCCATGGATATACTGGAAGTCTAAATCCATTGGCTCAACGCACCCGCGATCGGGTGAAGCATTGGCGAGTCATGAACCCACCTTTTCTCGATCGCAAAAGCGATGCTGGCGTGAGATTCCAGAGATTGGGATGTCTTAAATGATCATTCCCAATGACGTTAAGGAAGAGTTCCTTAACGAGGGGGATTCGGCGGTTAATCCCCACGCCGTTAGCGGTGAGACTGGTGAGTTGCCAGTGGCAGAGGTGGATTCCTCTGAGGCGACTCCAGTGGGAGGGGTAGAGACCCCTGTGCTTAAGCGCGAGGCGCTTCCAAGCGAAGAGACCCGTAGTTCGTCTCTTTCGCACGTCGGAAATGATTCCGAACACGCCGTTATAGGCTAGACTGGTGAGTCGCCATTGGCAGAGGTGGATTCCTCTGAGGCGACTCAAGTGGTAGGGGTAGAGACCCCTGTGGTTAAGCGCGAGGCGCTTCCAAGCGAAGAGACCCGAAGTTCGTCTCTTTCGCACGTCGGAAATGATTCCGACTACGCCGTTGTAGGTGAGACCGGCGAGTCACCGGTGGTAGAGGTATAGACCTCTGTGGATAGGCGCGAGGGGCTTCCAATAGATGGGGCAATTGACTCCCCCCATCTGGGTCCCGGGATGAGTCCCGAGGCCAGTAGTCAGCAGTCCTATAAGATGCTGAATAGTGTGACAGGCGTAAGCCTTGAACGGTTGCCTGGGATAGGCGAACTGTTGTCGTTGGAAGAGATGTCCTTCAACGAGTTTGAAACTTCTTTGAAAGCAGATGAAATCGACGAGGTTGTCGTATTACGTCCGGAAGAGGAGTTGAACTCCTCATCCACCATGGACGAGTCAGCTTTGGTGCAAACCAAACAGTCATTGAATGCCCGAAGCGGTCTCAAGATTCTCGCGGATACTGAGGACCCTTACCATTCCTTACTTAAGGAATTCGGAAATGTCATTAGTCACAACCCGCCGATAGGTTTACCACCGGATCGGGGAGTCCGACATGAAATTTATTTGGTTCCTGGAACCAAATACTGCGTCACTAGGGAATGGCCTCTCCCCAAGGAGCAATGAGACGTTATCGACGCATTCTTCAAGGGGAAAGAAGAGGCAGGGATGGTACGGGAGAGCAAGTCTCCCCATTATTCTCCCACTTTTTGTGTTCGTAAACCGAACGGAAAGTGGCGCATTGTGCATGCGTACAACAAGATGAATGCAGCTACAGTACCCATGCAGACTCCGATTCCTCAGAAGGATGTCCTCCAGAACAATATGGCGGGCTGTACGGTGTACAGTGCCTTAGATCTTGTGGAAGGGTATTATCAGGTGCTCATGCGAGCATCCGATATTCCGCTTACAGCGCTCAGCACGCCTAGTGGCATGCTGTGGGAGTGGCTTGTTATGCCACAGGGGCTTTCGAATGCACCAGCGACTTTCAATCGCTTGGTGACTCAACTCTTCCGCCCTCATAGAAAGTATCAGACGTACTTCGACGATATATTCGTTCATAGTCGCGCGGAAGGCGACTCGTCTGATGTTCAGATACACCTTATACACCTTCGAGCTGTGCTAGAATGTAAGCGAGAGCATAAGTTATATGCAAAAGCATCCAAATGTATTTTTGGTGCTGAGGAAATTCCTTTCCTCGGATGCTTCATCGGTAAGGATGGAGTGCTGGCGGATCCCTCGAAGGTGAAAGCCATTATGGGGTGGCCTTCGCCTGTAAATCTTAGAGATTTACGGAAGTGGCTTGGATTAGCCAACTATCTCCACAAGTACAGCGAGAACTACGCTAATATGGCGAAGCCATTGTCCGACCTTCTTAAGAAGTATGTTGATTGGTGTTGGGAAACTGAACACCAAAACGATTTTGAAGCGGTTAAGGGGAGCTTGTTAAAAGCTCCCGTTCTTGCTCTCCCAGACCCTGGGAAACCATTTAGTGTCGTCTGCGACGCCTCCGATTTCGCAATCGGATGTGCTTTGTTACAAGCAGACGATGCAGGAAGGGAACGCGTAATTGCATTTGAGTCGAGGCAGCTTAAAGCTGCAGAACGGAATTATCCCGTTCATGACAAGGAGCTACTTGCAATGAAGTATGCTCTTGTCCAATTTAGGGTTCACCTACTCGGCTCAAAGACGTTCGTGGTTTATACTGACCACGCATCCTTACGGAAAGTGACAAAGTCGCCTCATCTCTCGCAACGGATGGCCCGTTGGCTCTCATTCTTTGCGGAGTACAACTTTGAGGTTAAGTATAAACCTGGCAAGTAGAACGTGCTTGCAGACGCGTTGTCGCGCCGTCCTGATTACGAGCTCGCTCACGCGACATTCGTCACCTCGTCTGTGGTGGATCTCATACGCCAGGCGTATTAGAAAGACCCACAGTGTACGGCGCTTATCAGCGCGTTGGGTGGAAACGGACTTGGCTCGTCGGAGCCAGCCCTGTCAAGTCGAGCTAAAGCTCGTTTACACCGTTACAGGTACTGTGACGGTTTGCTATATTATAGCACGAGCACGGAGGACAATCCGCGGGTGGTTGTTCCTCATGATGAGGAACTGAAGTATAGAGTCCTCTTTGAGGCACATGACGCCCCTACCGGGGGTCATTTAGGTCGGGATAAGACCTACAGCGCTTTCAGCGCTTTGTATTGGTGACCCAACATGTATAAGTGGGTCGGTGCGTATATACGCACCTGTGAGACGTGTCAGAGGGTTAAACCCTCTTCAAGTTCAGCTGCGCCTTTGGCGAGCTTGTCGGTTCCAACGGAGTGTTGGAAATCCATTAGTATGGATTTTGTATTCGGTTTTCCGAAGGATAAGGCCGGTAACACCGGCATTTTGGTCTTTTTAGACCGTTTAAGCAAGATGTATCACCTGGCGGCGGTGCCAGAGTCCATTGATGGACAAGGAACAGCGAAAGTGTTCCTAGACCGTGTCTTTTGACATCATGGGCTGCCCGTTTCCGTTGTGTCGGATCGGGATCCCCGTTTTACGGGACAGTTTTGGTGAGCGTTGTTTAAGGTTCTGGGCACCAATCTCCTCATATCCACTGCGGATCACCCGCAGACGGACGGTCAGACGGAACGCGTTAATCGCGTTGTTGAGGATATTCTCCGGAGTTTATGTCCGGATTATCCGAAGGATTCGAATGAGATGCTTCCGATGGTCGAATTTGCTATAAACAATTCGGTCCATGCATCTACGGGGTTTACCCCGTTTTACGTGAACGGATTAGTGAATCCGACGGTTCCGTTGACGCCACGTGTGTGTGGACCAGGGATTTAGGGGGGAGGATTACTCGATTTCAGCCCTGTATCTGTGCGAAAGCACATAGATAAGTTTTTATCGACGCGCCTTAGTGTCTTACGACACGTCTGCGATGCCATGGCGGAAAGCCAAGACAATCAGAAGGTGCAAGCTGACCGCAAGGGGCGGCGTAACGAAAAATTGTACAAAGTAGGAGAAAGTGTTTTATTAAACGATAAAAATCTTCCTACACATGCAGTTTTCAACGTGTTACGGAACAAACTTCGCCCCAGGTTTGTGGGGCCTTTTAAGGTACTAGCCCGAAAGGGCTTATCGTATACCTTGGACATCCCGAAGGTGATGCGCACGCATCCAACCTTCTATGTGGGTATGTTTAAGCCATACCAGGACCCGGAGGCGGGCCCCCTCCTGGAGGGGGTTGGAAAGGCGGATAGACGTAAGAGCCGTAAGACACGGCAGGGCGGAGGAAGCCCGACAGGGCTAAAATGCGACCACGAAGCTCCGCAACGGTCGTCTCGAGAGAGGCAAGCCGCTTCTCGAAGCGTTCAGTGGCATCCCACTCATCGCGTAGTCCCTCGTGGACATCATGGGTGTGATGGCTGTGTCGATAACAGCGCTCGCGAATCTCACGTCGCAATTGCGCGACCTTCTCCTCCAATGCTCGATGCGTAGGGTACTCCACCCTATTATGAGGAACGTCTGATGGCGTGACGCCATCATCGGGGTCAAACCCAGTATTTGGTGAAGTGGAAGGGTTATCCACACTCACAGAGTTCGTGGGAGTCCGAGACTCCCCTACGTCAGGATTTCCGCGACGTCGTTGACGCTTTCGAGCGGGGAATCCCGCTGCAGGTCAACGACCAAAGGGGCACGAGAAGCCCCTTCACTACCAGTAATTGGGAGTTCGCCGGAGGCAGATGTGGCGCTCACACTGTCCTCTGGCACCGTGGTGGAGACAGGGGCGCTGGCGTAGCGCGTGCGATATGGAGCACGTAATAGCTCCATCGCTTTAGCTCTGGCGAATGCCATGCGCAACGCCCACTCCACCCAAATGTCACGACGGGAATAGCTGTTGTGCAGCTCATTGAAGCTGGGGAGAAGCTTCTCCCCTTCTGCCCAAGCGCGGAACTTCTTCTCCGCATCATCAGCACTTCCTCCCGGAGAAAGAACGATAGGAACCTCGCGGAGGTTCTCAACAGGGGCACCCTGTGCCTGCCTGTCTAAGCGCTCTCGGTATGAGACGCTAGTGAACTGCTTTTGCGTAAGCAGTTGTTGCCGGAGTTTCTCCCGGCGCTCGCATTGATACGGCTGTTCAGCCGCGGTGGCAGGGGTATAAGATGCTAAACCATTCATTACCACACGCCTAGCCCACTTTGGAAGGTTACGAGGACCGTCAAAATTATATGCCGCCCTTGGCAGGCGTTTTGGGGTGCGTAACGCAGCCCTTAGTGCCTGTGTGGCAAGTTGGCTTTCATGAGCTGCGTACAGCTCATTGGTGATGATCGACTTCGGCGATCCGGGTGTATCATCTGACATTGGCAGGGGTGGCGCAATATTTAGTGCATTTTCCCCACGTGTGGGGAACGGATTAGGCTGCCGACATCGCCGTTCGGCGCTGTCGGAGCGGTCAGCCGTTGCGGAGATATCCCCAAGGGCGTCCCCCTCCGAGTTCTCGGAATAGACCTCCTCTAGAGGAGACTCCATACCACCACTAATTGTGCTCATGGATAGCCAGAGGTACTGGAACTTGGAGTTCTCCAGCAAAATTTTGTTTATTGCGTAAGCAATAGTCTTGATGGGGGAAGATGTAACATGGTTACATTAGAGTCACATTTAGTAGGTGGTGTACGTGAGTACACTACGGTTGGGGTCAGTATTGACCGGTTCGAAAGGTTTTGAACCATTGGTTATTTTAACCAATCAGGGCAGGAGCCCTTGGTGGTAGCGTGGCAGCCGGCCAAGTGTTAGTACACAGGTGGTGTACACTACAGTTTAGCTAGGTACGAATTAGGTAAGTTCTACTTGGTATTGCATATAGTTTACATTAGTTTAAATTAATTTGGGCTAATTATATGTTAAATATACATTCAGTTTACATTTTCACTCAACGACTACAGACGTACGACCTCGACCGGTCGCGCGTGTAGTGAGTGCAGTAGCGTAAAGGGAGCCCTCCCTTTAGCTACACCCTTAGTAAGGGAGCCTTGCGTTAAGGCGTTAGCGAAAACTAATTGTAAACCAAAGCGGGAATTTTGGCCCCAAGTAGGAGAGCTCTCTCCTACTAAGCTTTTTATAAGGGCGTATCGGCCAAGTAGCGGCGAACGCCGCTTAAAGGAAAGTATTCCTCTGTGCGCTAGCCGCACCGTGCGTATACGCACCGGCTACAGCGAGGGTATGGCTATACCTCGATCGGGTCAAGGAAGGCTATGCGAAGAAGTTGGCTCACATGTGGCACGGTCCTTTCCGTGTAGCAGAGCTGATCGGTGAGCATGCTGCCCGTATGATCACGATCGGCACGGATTACAAAGTTTTTCCGATCGTGCACGTGTCCAAGCTGAAGATGGTCAGAGAATTCCACGATCGGCCTAAAATGCCCTGTCTTGTGGCCGAAGAGGAGAGATTCGATTTCGATGAGGCTCTGCTGCCGGAGGACAGTTGTGAAAGGCCATTGGAAGAGGACAAATTTGAGGTGGAAAAGGTGCTGGCTGTCCGATCGGTCAAGAAGACCCGTTTTGGTCGCACCCACCGAGAATATCTGGTCCGCTGGAAGGATCATGACGAAGAAACTTGGATCAACGAACTCGACCTAAATTGTGGAGCACTGCTACGAGAGTTCGAGCGAGAACGAGTCAGTCGAAATCGCTTTGCAGTGATGCAGACTTATGATAATGAAGATCAAGACACACAGTAGCACCGATCAGTATATCGATCGGTGTGAATATATGTAAGGTCTGAATTATTGTGAATTATTGTGATGAATTGTGACGAACTGGAGTAGGGGAATGACGAACGTGGTGATGATTTTCGCGATGTGGATGAAAACTGTATATGATAACGTGTTGTTCCAAGTTTAAAGAAAGTGATGAATTTGGTCAAGTGCTTGGATGATCGGGAATGTGAAAAGAATGATGATATGTATTACGAATTATCTGGTCAGCTAACTGCTGCATCAAGAATCACTATCACTCCACAGACGGCCGATGTTCAGCGCTGGATGGTCTTTGATCTGTATCTGGTACTGATTGCTCCAGGGCTCCTTCCGATCGATCTGTGCCAAAGCGTCCTTCAGGTCTGTGACCAGTTTGTCACAATGAAGACCGGGATACCAGGCGCCGTCGTCAGCTAGCACCCCGGCTTTCTCAATTCTACGTTTGGCCATATGTAGAACCACAGGATATAAGATGATGTAGAGGTAGCATTCGCGGGCCAGCATCCCTCCCAGAACGAACTGGCACAGGGTCTGCCACGCCTCGCCTGCCCGACTCTGGCGCCTCTTTCGGTTTCTCTGGAACGAGATCAGACGTTGATCATGTTGCGCTCGACCGGGAAGCACTAGATAGTGCGTAGACTCCCAGATCGCTTGGATGTAAGTTTCGTTGAAGGTCTTCACTCGACCTAAGAACGAGTCGATCCACGCAGTCGACGCAAACATGGACCCCAGCTTGGGGCGGACGAACACCTTCCATGGCTCATCTGCGTACATACGGGCGATTTCTGGTGCTGTTACCAGGTCCGCCCGCCATGCAGAAGCGTCAGGAGCCTTTGGAGCTGAAGGAAAAAGCCAGGAGTCCGGGCGCGACAGAGATCGGGCTAATATCTGCTTGGTCAGGGCAGATTGGTACAAGCTACCGATCTTCCACGATGACCATGGCGAAGTGGCATCCGAGGTCTGCGATGGGAGAGTCCGACCTCCGGTAAACAACCCTTTTAATCGGGCGTGATTGCGAAGCCCAGATGCGCCGGGCTGGAACGAAGGTACCGATCCGGTCGGCTCCCACGTCGGTGCAGCACCATCACCCTGGGAGCTAAACGGCTTATTAGCCCCCGATGCGGGCTTCGCAGGAACGGAACCTCGTCGTTGATATGACCGGGACTTGGATAAGGCAGTCATCAAGAACTCGGAATAACTCGATCCGCCCCCCCGAGTCCTCTCCGGAGGAGACCTCTATACGCTTGGTATGAGCGACGCAGGGGCGCGAGGGCACGAGATTTGGTGGGGATAGACTCTTCATCTTCGACTGATCTGGGCCTTGGGAGATGCGCCAGCGTCTTGGAGTTTTTCTGGAGCACCGCTCGCTTCTCCTCGAGCTCGGAGTCGCGCGCTATGCCCCGCGCCTTTGAGCCCCTCGACGCGTCCTTACGCTTTTTATACTTGGAAGTTTTCGAAATTTCGGGGTGGTCCCTTTTGGCCAATGAGTGGCGTCGGGTCCGGTCTTGATGTAGATCGACCAGAACGGCCGATGCGGACCGGTCAGCATTAGAGCAGGCAGCCGGAAACTGGTGCAACAAGTCAGTTAACTGCTGATAGCATCGATTCACGGCCGCCCAGCGACGATCTGATTCCTGGGTCCAGGCGTCCGATCGGGCCTGGAAGGACTCGACCTTCCCGATCTGCTCTTGGACCACGACCTGTAACTCTCTGATCTGCCTCTCCAGGTAACCATGTTGGGTGCGGAGTAAGGTCCTATCGGACTGGTCCTCCAACCTCTTCCGGTCGACCACCGCGAGCTGTTACAGGAGGTGCGATCGGTAGGCCTCCAAGCGAGACAGATCGTGTCGTGCGCCGATCAGCCCGTCCAAGATCGGTCGGAGCTAATCGCAATGATTATGAGACTGCCGATCAGCCATGAATAAGGCGTCGAATGTCTTGGCGATATCGGCGAGCAATTGATCTATATGCAAAGGAAGGTCAGAGCAGACCCAAGATGGAAACAGACCGATTGACATACCTTGCGTTGCTTGTTGGACGATCTGGGCCCGGAGACGTGCGTTTTCAGTGGTTACCTCCTGCAACTTCGTGGACATGGGGATCAACGTATCCACCTCCTTCCGCAGTTGCAGGAGTGAAGAATCCCTGATGTCTATCTGGGACTGGAGCTCACGGACCGTTTTCCGGAGCTGATCGGCCTCGTTCTGATGCTTGCCCGGTGTGTCGGACCCTGAAGTGCTGAGGAAGCTGTCAGATCGGGCCGATATGGTCGGCGAACCAATATGGGGCGATGAGGAACGCAGGGCACCTGCAGCAAAGAAGGTCAAGAGAGGTCACAAGGCGATCGGGTATTCAAGGCAAGTACCTGGCGAAGGTGGATTCGGAGATACGTACATTGGTGAAGTCCGCTTCTGTGAAGATCTGGATATGATGAAATCGGGCCGCTACCGTTGCGAGGCTGCGACACGACGCGGACCCAAGAATTTTGGTCGTTTCCGGTCAGCAGCATATCGGCGATCGGATTGGTGGAAATCCAGGAGGCTTTTAAGCCGGTCATGTGCAAGAGGTGTCAAGAACACGGATTTTGGTAAGTCACATGAGATTGCGTGTACTTACATATTTTCATGTGTGTACATATTGGGAACCGTAGGTAGGTTAGTTTTGGTTTTGCTTGGTTTTGGTTTTACCGTTTAGGCCTCACTTAAACTCAACAAGAAGTCGCTAGCTTTTTTCGCTTCGTACATCAGTAGCCTCTGCACGCCGCAGAGTGTTTGGGAGCGGAGGGTCGAATAATCCCCTCCAGCTCATTATACCCGGCCGGAACGCGTTACGGACTTACTTGGACCGCCGGAAGTCCCTCAACGGGAGTACACTTTGGCCGGATTCTCAAGTTCAAGTTACGCATGTTTGGAACGTGTTATTAAGTCTTTTGGATTGTTACGTGGAGACATCGTTCGTGGAGTATATCACGTTCTCATTTGGATCTCCCTCTTGGATTATTGGAGTTTTATTCTCATATTGGTCGGGCTCTACGATCGGTTGAACGATCTGCCCTTTGGAGTATACTCACTCCAAGTATAAATGGTTTACCCGTACCCAGGATGAAGAGTTCCGCCCAGGGTACACTACCCAGCACGGTCTCCCACATTTAGACCACAAGTCGATTCCCAGCACCGATCCACCGAGTGTGTTACCAGCCCATTCCATCGCGTACACAAGGTGAGATGACAAACAAATCGGACCAAGCGTCCTGTGTTGATAATCGGTCGTCTGCCAGCAGCGGACGATCCGATCGGACCGTAGACGAAGGTTCGCGGGGTACACTCCCCGTAAGTTGGACGGCCGGGCACGATGGTGGTCAGGTTCTCGACACTACGGTGTTCGATTTTGAACTTGACTCCAACCACAGGTGCGGGAGCACTCGCCCGGGCAGGGAAATGTACCGGTGCAACACACCGGGTACAAAATACCTAAGCTAAGTGTAGAGAAGTTTTCGGGGCGCGAACTGTATCCGGTCTGGGTGCAGGCTACCGCCCATGGGCCTACCTGTTTATGGAGGCGATTGAGATTGGAGAAATGACTTCTGGATTCCAATGGATCGAACGCTTAAAGGTTAACAAATTTAGCGAACATTTGGAAGGCACCGCCGCGGAGTACTATCGTACTAATGTTGCATCGTGGTGGAGGGTGCGCCCAACGCTAATTTACGTGATGGAGCAGATGTGGCTGGGATTCAAAATGAATATATCCCACCACCAAGCTGCTTCCTGGTTCGCTATGGAAAAGGATGCGAGGCACAGCTGGACCGAGCATTACTTATACCTAGTAGCTCTGGATCGCGAAAGCGGGTCGCGTGAAAAGTTAATTGTGGAAAACATTGTCAAGTACGCTGCGCCGCGACTGAAAGTAATGCTGATGGCGAGTTATGTTCCTAGAAGGGAGGACTACCTCAGCCACGCACAAGAGTTGATTGCCTGGGCGCAGGAACTGGAGGACGACGCCGTGAATAGTAATCCATCCCTTAAGTTGCACGACCATGCCGCAACATCTCGAAAGGGGCGGCGCGTGTGCTACGCGTGCGGTGGCGAGGGGCATATACAAAGGTATTGCCACTAGAAGCGTCGCAAGAATGGAAGTGATCGCAGCCAAGGGCCTAGCCGTAGCGGCAACGAGAAGTTGTCAAATAGTCTCGTGCTTTCGACAATGGATACCAATATAGATGAATATGTTAATGCATGTGGTAATGAAAGTGGCATTGAAAACATTTGGATTATTGATAGTAGTGCAAGTAGACACTTGGTGTCGAACGCAAATTTGTTGGAAGATGAAAAGGACTGTGGTCCTGATGACACTTTTGCATTGACGGATGGGGGCACCTTACAGGCGACCAAAGTCGGACGGCTTACGTTGCGGACGTGCGACAAAAGTGAAACTGTCGTTATCTTGAACGAAGTATACTTCGCACCGCAACTAGCCAGAAACTTGATTTCACTTGGCCGATTGCGTGAAAAGGGTTGCGCCATAGTCGATGATGGACACAAGCTGCGGGTCATGATTAAAGGTGAAAAACTTTTCGATGTGATGACGCATGGATCCGTTTTCATTGCCAAGTTGAAGGCCGTAAGGGCGAACAATTTTTCAAAGGATTTCGGTGACATGGTCGCCAATAGTGTGCTGGAAGACGCCGGTTCAGACGTACACAATGGCAGCCTGCACCACTTCCATATGCGCCTGGGTCACCTGGCCTATGATACCATTGAAAGGTTGGCCAGGGACCCCAGATCTGGTATCGCTCTGACGGACACAAATAGGCCAAATTGCCTTACGTGTGCCGAGGGGAAGGCCACCAGGAAGGCGCAGTCGAAGGTGGATTCGGGCAGCTACGCCCCGATAGATCGCATCGGAGGGGTGATCTGCAGTGACCTCAAGGGTCCGATCACTCCCCGGGATAGGCGAGTCAATCGGTATTTGGTCGTTTTTGTGGACCATTTTTCGAACTATGTAAGGGTTTTCGCAGCGCGAACCAAGGACAAGGCGGCAAGAATGTTCGGGCATTTCATTGCCTGGTTCGAAAATGAGTTCTCGTGTAGAGTGCACGTGCTGCGCACTGATGGCGGCGGAGAGTATCGGAACGTCGATCTGTTTTGCAAACAGACCGGTATCCGCCGCCAAATAACTGAACCGGAAAATCCTGCCTCAAATGGAAAGGCGGAGCGAATAACCGGACCATTTTCAACATGGTCCGGTGCATGATATTTGGGTCCGGTGTACCCTTAACGTATTGGTCGGAGGCGGCTGAGTATGCTGCATACATACTCAACCGTACTCCGACAAGATCGAATATCGGGCGAATTTCGCCGCTGGAAGTGCTAACCGGCAAGCGGCCGGCAGTGGATGGCATTGTGATTTTCGGGTCCCCGTGCATGGTTTGGCGGGACCCGAAGAAGAAAACTTTGGCGAAGCACGCCGAACGGGCCCTTATCCTAGGGAAAAGTGACGAAACGAAAGGCTTCAAGGTGTTATTATTGAAGGACAGGGTGGTCGTGGTGACGAGGCACGTCACCGCGATTGAAACGCTCCGCCCTGAGACTATTGATAAAGTAACCAAGGTGTTAGAAGGTGAACGAAACCAAGGACTGGAAGAAATGGCTGAACCGCGTTCGAGAACCATCAATGTGAATACGCCAAGTTCAAGGCGTGAAAGCAACGTAATACCGTAGCCTGAAAACACGTCGGAACCCGTCGAAAACACTGCGCAAGGCACTAGGAAGACGCGCAGAAAGCCAAAGAAGACGGCTAAAGGGCAAGAGTATGAAACATCGAGGACCAAAAGGTCCGTTTCAAGTGATGAAATTCCGAAAATAATTGCCGAAAATGGTGGAAATGCGGAAAGCGCTTTATGTGCTTACGCGGGTTGTGAGCCAGGTTTCGAACCGTCAAGTGGATCAATGATGCAACCGGATCCAAAGAATTATCGTGAGGCGCACGGCGGCCCGCAAACGAAGATGTGGATACAAGCAGAAATGGAGGAGCTCAAGTCTCTCCAAGATCTCGAAACATGGGACGTCGTTCGCCGCCCTGAGGGCAAGGTACCTCTCCCGACCAAATGGTTGTACAAGACGAAAGTCAGTGCAAACGGGTCGGTTGAGAGGTACAAGGCGAGGCTGGTAGCCAGAGGCTATTAGCAAGTTTTCGGCACCGATAAGTTTTTCACGTTTTTGACCGTTATCGAGTTGAATAACGTCAAGTTGCTCCTTGTGTTGGCGCAAGTGTGGGGGGTAGCGGCACGCCATGGCGATGTGCCAAGTGCCTACCCCAAATCCAAATCCGAGGATGACGTGGAAATATACTTGCAGGTGCCGCAAGGCATGGATATTACGATGGATAAATTGCGTGATTTCGGTGTGAAATCACCAAAGGAGCTCGCGCTCAAGTTAAAGCGTAACTTGTATGGTATGAAGCATTCTGGCCTTCTGTGGCACCAGTGTCTGTGTGAGAAATTAATGAAGTTTGGATTTACGCAGTGTGTTACGGACACACGTATTTTTGTCAAGCTCGAAAGAGCCAGAATGGTTGTAATCGGAGCATATGTTGACGACCTCCTGGTTACTGGAACCAGTGAGGGGATCGTGCAAGATTTTTTGCGAACATGCAAGTTTTGGAACTAAAAGACTTGGGAAGTGTCACCAAATTTCTGGGCATTCGGATTCAAGGCGATCCGAGGAACGGTTACGTGCTGGATCAAGAAAGCACGATCAAGGAAATATTGAAGGTGAACAAGCTGTAAAAGATGAATCCAGCTCGGACTCCGGTGCTGACACTGGATGATGATAAGGAGTATCTGGAACTCCTGTTGGTGGAACCGAAGGAGAACATGCCAAGTATCAAGCAATTCCAGTCGCTCGTGGGCAGTCTGCTATGGGTCGCCCGGTGCACGCGTCCTGACATTTCGTTCGCCGTGCACTGCGCCACACGTAAGACCCATGCATCCACGCTGGGCGATTACAAGGTTGCTAAGAGGATCCTCAAGTACCTTAAGGGAACGAGTGATCTTAAGTCGGCATTGAAACATGATGATGATCTACCTATGCCACTCCGGATTATGGTTTATAGCGATGCGGATTTCGCCGCCGACAAGGTGGACCGGAAAAGCGTTTCGGCGATGGTGGTATTCATAAATGGAGTTCTCGTAAATTGGGCTTGTAAAAAGCAGACGGCGGTTGCATTGTCAACCGCTGAAGCGGAATTTTTTGCGGCAGCCATGGCCAGAAAGGAGGAGGTAGGGCTGCGAGAGCTGGTCGCTGAAATTGGTGTGCATGCCAAGACGCCGCTCATGTACAAGATGGACAACCAAACTTCCATAAGACAATTGGAAGATGAGGCAAGTGCAGCCAGTTCGAAGCACGTGGACATCAAGCTGAAATTTTTAAAGGACTATACCAAGAAGGGCATTGTTTCGGCAAGCCACGTGCCGAGTGAAGAAATGTTAGCCGACCTACTGTCCAAGGACTTGGGAACGCAGAGGATTCAAGTGTTGCGTGCAGCGCTAGGGCTGCAGTGATGATGGCACAGCCTCCGGCCTTCCAGGAGGAGTGTTGGAGGAGTGTGTATCCATTTTGGACTTTGCACTCTTCCGAATGTTGGAATCCCATTGGCTGTTCAGGTACGGCATACATTTTAGGCATATAATAGCAATTACAAGATTAAGTTGCATTAGTACTGGATAGCTACTTAAGTAACCATACATAATATACTTTAATTTCCTTTTTGCATATAAATCAGAGCACCCCTACTGAGCTCTCTGTGGCTACTACGCGGCGCACGCCTATTTGCTTCTTCCGCTGATCCTCCCGTGCTGAAACTTCGTCAGCAGGTGAGTATTGATCGCGGGAAGTTCCCTTAACTTTTATATTAAGTTTTTAACACCGAAACCTGCTGGGTGTGGAGACACTCAGTGGCCTAAGTTTTTCAAGTTATACTAATTGATTTCAGGATTTTTGGGTCATTTTGGGTTTTGGGTCGCAACATTCCGTCCCATTGGGTCGGAAAGGCTGACCCACGGCCCGACCCAGAAAGTTTCGGGTCGCAACATTGTGACCCGAGCCGACCCATTGGGTCGGAAATGCTGACCCACAGCCCGACCCAGAAAGTTTTGGGTCGCAACATTGTAACCCGAGCCGTCCCATTGGGTCGGAAATGCTGACCCACGGCCCGACCCAGAAAGTTTTGGGTCGCAACATTGTGACCCGAGCCGTCCCATTGGGTCGGAAATGCTGACCCAAACCCGACCAAGAACGACCCAAAACCCATGACCCACCGGGTCGGCCTGGTCCATTGACAGCCCTATCTGCTACATGTAGTAGAACTGTAGGAATAGTCTTAGGACTAAAAATAGATGTGTGACCTTAATTCTTCTTTATGTCCAAAGACAATTCGAAAATTTACCAGAAACACAACAACACTCCTTTATTAAAGTGAATTTTCGTCTTAAAGCCAAAGCCTATCGTAATTCCAGCAATCTTGCACTTTTGTGAACACGTCAGCTAATATTTTATTAGTCGATTTGTAGGCAGCTTTTAATTTCTCTCCATCGTCAAGCTTAGAAAATAATAAAATTTCAGCCAAATATCGCGGAAATTAAAAGTTTCTCAGGTACTGAAAGCTTCGAGCTGCTTTCAGTACCTGAGAAACTTTAATTTTCGCTTGGTCGTGTATGATTATAGTAACAACAAGGTTTAGTTTCTATCCAAGATCGTGTAAAAGTTCTCGAAAGCCTAGCATTTCAACTTCAAGATTTGAGGCTGCGTAGAATCAGCTTCCACGGTGGACACAGAAACTCCGCAATGTTCTTTCATATCCAGTTCTTGTAGATTTGCGATCATCCGTCGCACTCGCGTACTCAGCGTCGCTAAATCCCATAATAGAGCAATTGGTTGCTCTTAAATTTTAGTGCCCATGTGTACATTTAGGTGTTTGTTACCTTTCAGGTAACGAGCAATTTCTTGGCGAGGTTCCAGTCGATTATCTTCGGAGCATGTGTCCTTCTTTGGCTTTGTCGACCGAAAAATCTAGGTCGTGTCTCGCGCAACGGGATATCCACAAGCTATCACTCAGCGACTGAAAACTTTTAATCGTAACATTTCCTCTTTTTTCAAAAAGTCGTCTCTATCCTAGTTGAAGTAGTCATAATCTGCTCAAATTCGCAATTTTGCCGGATAAACCGACTCCAATCAAAGTCTCGTAAAAGGTTATTGATCGTTGTATTCTGATCTAGTGTGTATCCGTGTCGTTGATCGTATAAAATCCGGACTCCTAAAATTTGGCGACTTTTCCAACACTTTGATTTTCAGTTTTCGTGCTGTCGCAAAATCTTCTACCAGCAAGTAAGTCGTCCACGCAAACACCCAAAACCGCAATGTCACTATCAGATGCTTAATACCTATTGACACATGTCTTAAAGGCACTGTTTACAATTTAGGTCCGATTATTTTCCATGAAAAAAGCTTATCCCATAAACGCCCCATTTGCGAGTAATTCCGTTCGAATCTTCTCCAAATTCGGACGGAATTACTCACAATTTCTAGTGACTTCGTCTTCTAGCTTGTCTTATATCCATACCGCAAGGTATGGATAAAGTATATATAATGCTTATCTTCGAGATCCTTTACATACGCAGTTGGTATACCACCATGTTCCGCACATACACCCCTCCCCTTTCTTTGCCAGTGCTAAGATCAGTTTGACAGTACCCATGTCCATTACAGGGACCACTTTTGAACATCTGAAACCGCATTCACATCCCTGTCACATTCCGTAAGGACTAAAAACACTGAATCGTGTTCCGAAACAAATGCTTCCACCACTTAAACAGCACCTAATTTTTTCAATGTCGAAAGTATCCTTTTTCGATTCCCGGTGCATCATTATGTGTTTCTTCTTTTCACACCAACTTGCGTCTTTTCTTCAAGAAAAGCACACGACAGAATATTCATCGCTAGGTTGTCAACGTAATATATGTTTTGGATATGAAGTGGTATTTGGGTATTTCTTGCATTCACCCAGACTGTAACGCAACCCTTTTTGATTGCGCTTAATTTCTGTCTGTCTGCTTGGATACAGGTTCCGCTCACGTATTCGAATATGTGAAGGTAAGTCGCGTCATTGACTTGGTGCTTGCTAGCGCCACTGTAAAATATATACATTAAATTTATCGAATTAATCCATTTCTTCAGTGACAGTCAACGTAAACCCAACCTTTGTCGTATTCTATTTCGTGCATTTGGCCTGAATGTGCCTGGTATAGCCACAACCTAAACATATTTTTTTGCTTTTGGCTTGATCCTTACAAATTAACGGAGTCGGCTCCGACCTCTTGCACGACTTTCTACTTCTTGTGCAAACTTACAGAGCTCTTCAGGTTACCGTAGATAATTCGATCTAGTATGATTAAATTTTGCCACAATATAGTCATCAATTCTACTGAAGCGTAGTGAACAGCGCTTTCTACCATCAGTGGTTTTCTACCACCGACCATGCCATAGAAATATTCGCTAAATGGAATTATGTTCGTTCCAATTTTTCTTTGGGTGTTTGTTGCTAGTAAAGGGTTTCAGTAAATCTGCAGGGGTGATGATAATATCGAATGACTTAACATCTTGTTCATTATACGACACGTGGATTCTCATTCCACCATGAATCCACTTGGCGATTGTAGCATTTATTAGCAGTACCGCTGAGAAATACCAAAAAATCCACCTTAATGTCTTCACTTCACATGTACCCACACGCTGATTATGCAATAGCAACCTGTCTTAACGAAACCTCGTTTCCCACTCTTTGAATCCGGCTCCTACATCGGTAAACTTCTTCGCCATCGAAAATATGTACCAAAAGCTTACACATCGGTAAACTTCTTCACCATCGAAAATATGTACCGAAAGCTTACGCTGTTGTATATAGTTTCTTGAAACCTTTTTTGCGGTTGATTTGGTTGCAAGTTGTTGTGAACTGGTGGTTTGGTTTCATTGTTAACATCCAAAACTTATCCTTATTGTACACCTTCGGTTACAAAACTTGATCGTCTTCCTTATCCATGTCGAAACTTTTAGACTCATAACCGTTGGCTTATTGAATTCAGCATGCACGCAGAGGATTACTGATTTCACGTAAAACACGAAAAATGCCTATGAAGTGTTATGGCCTTGTTGCCTTGCACTATATGCATTGGTATGTTGATAGATGGCAGCAGCAATGTCGACAATTCTAAGGTGTTGAGGAACAGGGACTTGTTTAATGGAAAGTATATTAAGAAGTGATTATTTTCCTAAACATGCAACACGCAGTAGAAATGTTGAAGTTTTTTTAAACCTACCCTTTTTTTGTGACGTATGGGAAACGTCCACAACCAAAAATAGATAAGTGACCTAAACCTGTATTTATAGCAATCGTAAATTCAAAGTCGAAATGGGGAGTGATAGGTGTACCTCATCCCGTTGTTACATGTACCTCACTTTTGATACGTGTAGCGCCAAGCAACATTACTTATGCTATAAATGAAAATATAAACATACCTGGTGTGGACAAAAACCAGTATAATGAATATTTTCAACAGGCCGGAGCTGGTGGCCATTTCTTCTGTCCTGTAATACCTATGTCATATATTCGGCACGAACATGACAGAAGGAATGCGTTACTATGTGCGCTCCCAGCGGAACTTTCAGACATTTAAAAGTGGCTGGAAGATGCAAAGCCATCCATCCCAGTTGAAGTGGCTTCTCGGGGATCGAACGTGGTGCAGTGTAATCTTTTCCCGCTGTTAAAAACACAGGAACTGGGGGGTGTCGTGCTTTATGGCACTACGCTGGAATCGACGGAGACGCTGGTTCGCGAGACGCTCAAGCCTGCACCGCCCGCCGGTATCATTTGTTATACTGAGTTGCAGTCAAGTGGTAAGGGTCGTGACACTAACACGTGGTCATCGCCTGAAGGGTGTCTTACTTTCTCCTTTCAGAGCGTCTTTGTGGATGGCACCACGCTGCCTTTCGTACAATATCTCGTAGCACTATCTATCATTAAAGCCGGGGAGACAGTGCATTCCTCTGAGTTAGGCAATGCTGGATCCGTAAGGATTAAATGGCCTAATGACATTTACGCCAATCAGGTCAAGATAAGAGGAATTCTATGCCAGTCCGAGTACCACAACGGCTTATTCAGCGTCACAACGGGTGCGTTTTGGTATATACGTGACTTGCAGTT
>CM047587.1:3191518-3299484 GCA_026184515.1 Peronosclerospora sorghi | reverse complement strand
AAAAACTAAAAAGAAGTTGGAGTTTTCATCTGATGGAGATGAAATCATGTTCACACCCAAACTATATGGGATCAAGCAAGAACCAGGGGTGGCAGCACCTAGCCAGGGTCCAGGGGTGGCTGCACCTATACAGGGTTCAGGGATGGCAGCATCTAAACAAGATCCAGTGGTAGCTAATTTGGTGAAGATGATGCAAGATGGATATTTGAGTTTGGAAGAATTAGCTAAAGTCACGACAGTCTTGTCGGCTAGTCGCACACCCAATATACCGAGATGGGCGCCTAGTACTTTATATCAAACACCGGCTACGCAGCCACAAATGCCTCATAGTACTCCAAGGTATGGTATACCTGGTGGAAGTGCAAACGCATGGGCACCCTCACCTCAACCAGTTACAGCCATCATTCAGAATACGGAGATAAAATATTTTGATGGGAATAGGCAGTATGCCGGAAGTGCACGGGCTTGGGTCGCTCGGGTCTCACATGTGGCTAATATATCACATTGGAATGATAGTCAACGTCTGGGAATGTTTGTTGACAGCTTGACAAGCACAGCATCATGGTGGTACGAACAACTAGCCGATCGGTAAAATATGACTGGATAAGGTGATTGCGCGTTTCCAAAAGAAGTTTTGTGTCCTTCAGCATACCGAAAGCAACCTTTGCACGCTTCATGTGGTCCTCTGCCTCCACCTGCGGAAAATCTGCGGGCAGATCAGAGTCGCATCCCTCCCGTAAAAGCGCCCGATCTCCTTCGCGCAACATATGGTAGTCGACTTCCCGGAGCTCGTACAGCACGGCCGCGTAAATCGCAAAGTCTTCAATGAAGCGGCTGTAGTAATTCAGGCTCCCTAAGAAGGACTGCATTGCCTTCAGTGATCTGGGAAACGGGAGGTTGCTCAGTGACTCCAGATCCTTAGGATTAGCCTCCAGCCCATTGATGGATACCATATGACCCAAATAGGCGACCTTGGACATGCCCCAAAAACTCTTCACAGCACTGATCGACAGGTTCCAGCGATCGCACGTCTCCAACAACCGTTCAAGCCTCTCGCACAGATCGCTCCATGACGAGGCAGGGATCAGTATGTCGTCGATATACGATCGCCTCCCCAGAACAGACGGTCTCCTTTCCCGATCAGGTTCACCCTCTCTAAATACATCATGGTTTTCGGTGGGGTCCCGATCGGTACTGATCTTGAAATGTCCATACAGTGCGTTGTCGATCAGCCTCTGGTAGATCTGGGGCGCGTTCTTCAAACCGAACGGCAAAATGTTCCACTCGAACAGACATAACGGCGTAACAAATGCGGAGATCTCGCGAGCCCGATCGGTCATCGAAACCACCCCAAATCCACTTACAATATCCAGTGAGCAATAACATAGGGTCTTGTCCAGATCTTCTAGCAGATCGCTGATCATCGGCATCGGGTACACTATTAGCTTTGTCAACCGATTTACCAACCGATAATCGATACACAACCTGATGTCGACGCCGCTCTTCTTGATCACAATCACGATCGGCGAGGCCCACGGCGAGGTCGACGGCTTAATAATCTTGGTAGCCAATAGTCATATAATATGATCAGACAGATTTTCGCGGTACTGTGTCGCCACACGTCGGCATCGCTGGGCGATCGGCTTGGCATCACCAACATCGATGTCACAGATCGCTCCGCGAGCAGCAGGAGGTAAGGCGTTGCCTTTCCCGATCAGCAGATGTTTCTTTTTCCATATGATCTTCTTTAGACGATAGATCTCATCGGGACTTTTGACATCCCGATCACCCACTTGCAGATCGTCCAAGGTGACTTCGGGCGGATCAGCAGACACTTCAGGGAGGACTGCCATCTGTCTCTCCAACTCCTGAATATATTGATCCCCGCCCTCATGTATACAAACTTGGTCGTCTTACGGGGAAATGTCACCAAAACCGTCCTGCTCGGTTTCACACTGCTATTCCAGATCAGCGGGATGCTCTTCAACGACATCGATCTGCTTAGGCGCGCCATCGTGGTCCGCCCCAGCAATGCCATGCTCTCCTTTTTCTATTACCGGTACCGCTGTCGCCTGTTCTTGTGACGCCACCACGTTGAAGAACTTTGGCTCATCTACTTGATGGTCCACCGTGTCCGGCGACTGCGGTGCCTTTCTTCGAACCAACATCTTCTTCGGGATTAGATAGCTGGGTTGTTCCACCATAGGTGAGGTATCTTCTTCCACCGATCCATCATCGCTGATCAGATCGGTGGTCGCTTGGTATGCCAAGATCTGCCACTCAACATACCGTCTCGATCCGATCGAGACTAACCCCATCTTTCGTGGCACTTTCCCTTCCGCCAGCCACATGCCAACAATTGTATTGTTGTCGAGCGTAAGCGGCTTTTCGCCGATATTAGTGACTCGAACAAAATCATATCGTCCCGCGCTCTTCACAAAGGTCACCACCCACCGATCGCCCCTGCTCACCAATAACTTCCTATATCGAAAACCTTTGTCGACCGGGGTATCAGCGGATTGGCCGACCGGAATGGTGACATCTTGGTCCCACCTGACCAAATCGGTGTACGATCCGTATAGGGGCCGCCGACCAGCTAACTGGATCTGGACCTCATCCGGGAGTGTAAGCACTCCACGAGATATATCAAGGCAAATACCTGCCGGCACCATGAAATCCATGCCTAACAGTGCATCCTAACCGGCCAGCTTGCCAACCCAAGCGCTGAAGAAGTAGACCAACGAACCCGATAGGGTGAACTTCATGCACGTCCTTCCTCCGGTCATGTAAGAACTTTCACCGATTCCGACGCATTCTTGTCTCTGGGTGTCGTCTATACGACATCCGACCTTACGAGCAAAGGCGGAGTCGATAATTGAGACTTCGGCTCCAGAGTCGAGCAAAATCGTTGCCTTCTGGTTATTAATCTTAGCACAGGCTTTCGCCTGCTTAAACCATTTGTCGGGCGCATGATACTTCCAGTATCCGCGAGAGTCCCAAGGCAGCAGATCCAGCTGCATGACCACCTTCGATCGGGAATATTCATCGGTCGTGAGATTGTAGACCTGATGATCCCGATCGACGCAATTGAGAACAGAACATTTATTGTCGGTTTTATTCTCCTTGCCGACTTAAGCATAGATGCCAAACTTAGATCACTCGGCTCGATCCAGATTCCAACCTGGCGAGCGAACTAGTTTAACATCTTCTCAATGTCCGGTGGAAGCATCCCCGCGTGCTTACTCGGCACATACCACTTGCGCATCAGATTGAAGAACTCTTCGATATTGCACTGGCCGGTCTCGTGGATCTCTCCACATGACTTGCACAAGAAAAGACAGTGATCGGTGGGGTGAGCGCGTCTTTCGCACTTCTTGCATATCAATTTCTTCCAGAAGTACCCACCGTCGTGCTTGCTTGACCCGCAGTGAGAACACTTCTTGCGAGGTCGGTCCGGATCGGACTTGTTCCCACACCTTCCCTTAAGGTGTCGATCTGGTTCTTAGGGCAGGTTCCGTGATGAAAACGTGGCGATACTTGTCCTCGTCTGACTCCAGACTGGACAGGCCGCTACTTTCCTCTTCCGACCCAGTGCTGTCTTCAGTCGCGATCGACTCAACAGCACGGTCTGATATGGTCAGGGGCCTCTTCACAGGGTCGGTCTGGGTCTTCGATCTGTAGCGACCCGATCCAACGGCGCCCTTCTCCCTCATGCTGCGTGAGTGTTGCAACGTCCGCAACGTCTGCTCCACTTCCACCACATCTTTGAGGCACAGCAGAGTGAGCTGATCTGTCAGCTCTTGTTCATCAAGGGTACTGATATATTGACCCACGTGCTCCATAGCGGCATCGGTCGGCGGGTTGCCTTCCTTGATCACTATTCCGGCGCGAATTGCAGCCACGATCAAACGGTGCAAATACTCGATCGGCGTCTCGTCGCCCCACTTCTGCATAAGGTGGTACTTGCGGGCGGAAAAAAATCCGGAGTTGCAGTACTGCCCCTCAAATTCTGAACATAGCAGATCCCAGTCAGATCGGACATCCCGACCCAACTGTTGGATCCAGTTCGCAGCCAGTCCTTTCAGCACATCCCTGAATACCAGACACCGATCCTGTTTTGGTGTCTGATCCCTTAAGAAAGCAGACTTGACCCGACCAAACCACGAACTGGCTTGCTCTTCGTCGGCGTCCTTGTCAGTGAAGACCTTGAGATCCGTAGTCGCAGCCATACGAATACGTGGGATCGCGGCAGATCCAAGATCTAATGCGTTCGTAGAAGCTAGGTTAGCCTTACGCGTTCTGCCCGCCCCTGCACCGTCTGACCCATAGTGGCCATCCGGATCGCCGACCGATTGCATGTCGTAATCGCTATTCTTGCTTGATCGGCGCGGTCGGGCTGGCTGCGGATTGCGTCTTCTTTTGCCAACTGGTTTACCACCTCGGATAGCCTTATCCGTTGATGCCACTGAATCCATATCCACATCCCGGTAAGTATTGACGTTTTGCCGGGAAGATCGGTCCTGGGAATGCGGGCGCGGAGGCGATCGGCATCGGTCTCCCATGAAACGCTCCATCATCGCTTCAAACATGGCTTGGACGTTAGATTGGGTCATGGGCAACGTATTGGTGTCCTTCATTTTGAGGTACTGAAACCTGTGGGGGCTCCTGGGGTCCCGACCGGCTTGCAGCCCCCTTGCTGCCGCACGTCCTTTTTTTCTGCTCCCATGGGGTACGATCCACCCCCATGGTCATCCGCTCAACACAGACCTCCAACTCTGATGAGCTATTAGAGGCAGGTGGAGACTGATACAGCGACTTATCATCGGAGCACACATCATCGTATGCTGCCGTGGCCTCAGCGGCCTTCAATGCCGCGGTGGGAGTTGGGCGGCGAACCGCCCCCACCAAAGGCACCAAATGTTCATGGAGGGTCGTCATCGACATCTCCAGTTTCCAAGTGTCCAGACCGAACAGTTTCTGTACGCTGGCGAGGTTTCGCACTTTCATGCCGACCTCGGCCAACATCGCCAGCAGATTCTCCACCAATAGCAACGGCCGATTGTTTTGGATCGGCTCGGTGGTGGGTCCGAGAAGGCGATCGGGGATCTGGGGGTCTATAATTCGCATGACCTGATCTTCACGAATAACTCGCTTTAGCTCGTGGATGTATTACATCCTGGTCAGGTCTTCTTCATCGATAACCCCATCCCCGACCTGCGACTTTTCTTCCAGGTCGTCTTCCTCGGAAGGCATTCTGAGCCTCTGCTTGGGGACATTGGGAGGGTGGATTGGATCGTCCCGATCAGCCTCCAAGTCGTTTTCACTTTTTATTTTCTTTTCGTCAAAATGTTCATTCACATGCATAGGATCAGGACAAAAGTCCTGATCCTTTCCGGAACTATAGAAAGACTTGCTATAGTCCCGATCGGCTCCGGTGGGAGCCTTATGGGGAGAAAAAAATTTATTAATTTCGATCTGGTCCTCCACCCGGCCAGATCGGATATCGCCATCCTTATCGACAACGAGAACATAAGGCGATAGACGTTCCTTATGTCCTCTCCAGAACGATTCCACATTCAATTCATTGTAATCAATTCTTTGCTGAATATTGCTGCGGTGATATCCACGATCACCAAGTGATCCGGGCACGCGCACCATTGTGGTGGAGTCAAGTTCAACATCGAACACCGTAGTGTCGAGAACCTGACCACCATCGTGCGCGGCCTTCCAACTTACGGGGGGGGTACCCCGCGAACCTTCGCCTACGATCCGATCTGTTCGTCCGATGCTAGCAGACAACCGATCATCAGCATAGGCCACCCGGTCCGATTTTCGCGTCTCCATCTCACCTTGTGCACCCGATGGAATGGGATGGTTACACACTTGGTGGATCGTCGCTGTAAATCGATTCGGGTCTTAAATGCGAGACCGTGCTGGGTGGTGTACCCTGGACGGAACTCATTACCCTGGGTACGGCAAACCAGTTATACTTAAAGTAAGTATACTCCAAAGTTCAGATCGCTTAATCGATCGTAGAGCCCAACCAATGTGAGAAGAAAAGTCCAATACTCGAATATGGAGACCCAACGAGAACGTAACAAACTCCACGAACGATATCTTCACGTAACAATCCAAAAGACTTAATAAAACGTTCCAAACGTGCGTAACTTGATCTTGAGAAGCCGGCCAAAGTGTACTCCTGTCGAGGGACTTCCGGCGGGCCAAGTGCGTCCGTAACGCGTCCCGGCCGGGTATAATGAGCTGGAGGGGATAATTCGACCCTCCGCTCCCAAACACTCTGCGGCGTGCAGAGGCGACTGGTGTACGAAGCGAAAAAGCTAGCGACTCCTTGTTGAGTTTAAGTGAAGCCTAAACGGTAAAACAAAAACCAAGCAAAACCAAAACTATCCCCTATGGTCCCCAATATGTACAAACATGAAAATATGTAGGTACACGCAATCTCATATGACTTACCAAAATCCTTGTTCTTGATACCTCTTGCACATGATAGGCTTAAAAGCCTCCCGGATTTCCACCAATCCGATAGCCGATAGGCCGATCGTTGTGCTGCTGACCGGAAACACCAAAATTCTTGGGTTCAAGATTAACGCAGAAACATGACGAGTTGTCTACTACATATCTATACTAATTAAACGCAGCAGCGTTGCGAGTAGGGATGGATTTTAGACATGCGTTCAATGCATCATTATTGGAAGAACCAATTCAACAGTTATTTGATACTATTCATGATCGCACCATACAGATGCAGTATCAACACATAACCTTCTCAACTATCGAAGAGCTAGAAAAACTACTAATTAAACATGAAGCGCGGCTTATAGGCCTGGAAAGAAGGTAGCTACCCGTAAGAACGCTGATGCTATGTATGAAGACCTGCAACCTAGCGTGCATATGATGAGCGGGGAAGTACATGCAGCACAGCAGGCACGACCGGTATATGAAGACAAGAGTGTGTGAGCGTCAACAAATCCCAATACTGACAATGTAGTGATCTGTGAGCATTGTAATCGACGGGGACATGACAAAATTCACTGTTGGAAGTTGGTAAAGTGTGAGCATTGCGATAATGTAGTTCATGATGCAAGGTATTGTCGGAAGTTCATCGAAGAGATGGACGAGATGCGTGCTAAATTGAAGTCAGGGGAATTGACTAAAGCTCAAGTGGCGGAGCAGTTAAACGCCTAGCCCCACAGTGCATTTCAACCACTGTCGAGAGGAAAGGGAGGCATTGTCAAATGAAATTAAAGTAACACCGCTGTCACCCTGCACACAAAAGAAAACCAAGAAAAATAATACATGTTATATGGATGGATCACTCACTTTGGATGATGATCAATAAAAAAAGAAAAAACAAGAAAAAGTAAATAAACAAGCTATTTCCAATGAGGATTAGACACAAGCTGAGCGAATGATAAGTGATGAAGTAACAGAGGCTCCAGCATGTATCACACTGGTAGAAAAAAATGTGGGAGAAAGAGATGGATGGCAACGTCCAATGGAAGAAAAGCATCCTGCAACTCAAGTCTATGTAAATGGGGCCATTGATGTTCTGGAATTACCATTAATGTTGGATTCAGGCGCAAAAAAAACATATCCGTTTTAAATACCAATGTGGCACGGAAGCTACAAGTAGCGGTTCGGATGTTTGATACTCCAACTAGCTTTTGTGGCGTGACAGACAGTAATATTGGAGCAATAGGTGTGGCTACAGTCAAGGTTTGCATAGGCTCATCAGTGGCTTTCACCTGTGGTATGTGGGTCGCTAGTATTGATCCACATGCGCTAGCTATACTGGGTACAGACTTTTTGGTCAAGGCGGGTGTAATTTTGAACATGAAAGACCAAAGTTGTCAGATTACCAGGGAAGAACCATTGCCGCTAATGACACAAGCAGATATAAAGTCAGAAGAATATCTACAAGTGCATACACAAGTGATGGAGAGCGCTAACACACCGATCAATTGGACTAACGTGCACGCAGTGAGAACTGTTGGAGATAAACCTCCTGATGTGTATGTAATGGATGCAATAGATTTAATGAAGGTGGATCAGACAAAATTGGAAAGAGAGGTGTACTTGCATGAAGGAGTTGAGATGTCGGCTGAAGCTATGGAAGAATAGCTGGCACTCATTCCAGAAGTAGATAAAAGCCCAATCGAACCACCAGATATGACTACTGCAGACATAGGAGAACCAGGAGTTACTACTAAAGAACAAGAAGATAATCTACGTGCCTTGTTGTCTGAGTATGCCGATGGTTTTATAAGTTCTGGTAATGCGCTACTACCTCCAGCTAAAGGTGTAGTTTGTGATGTGGATGTTGGTGACAATGCACCTATTGCACAAAGATCACAAAGAGTACCGCCTAAACTATTACCTAAATTGTATGAATTGATACGAGGCCTATTACAGGCTGGACTAATTCGGTATTCGGAGTCTGTTTGGGCATCACGGATCGTCATAGTGTTAAAAAAGAACAAAACCGACATACGTCTGTGTATTGATTACCGATCAGTGAATGAGAAGACGAGATTGATGGTGTATGCTATACCGTTAATTGATGATTTACTGGACAATTTTGAGGGATTAAAATGGTTGTGTTCAATATATAATGCGAGTGGGTATTGGGCTATACCGATGACCAAGAGAGCTCGGTTGATCACAGCATTTATTTGTCCCTTAGGACCCTTCGAATGGCTTCGGATGCCTCAAGGGCTTAAGAACGCTCCTCAAATATATCAGCGTATAGTGGATAACGCTTTGTGGACAATGGTACGGCGGTCACAACAGATGGGGGTAAAATGTAAACTGCTAGGAGGCAAGTTATACATGGATAATGACAACGAAGAGGCACATGTGTTGGAAACAGATATGTCCATCACACAAGACGTCTTTCATAACGGCCAAGTAGTGATGACTGATGAACAACCTACTATTGGGAGGCGGTCGTATATCGATGACATTACCTTTGGTGCAAGCATTTGGGATACATTGTGCATCATGCTTAAGAATCTCCTGGAATCATTTAAATATTGGCTGATCACTATAAGTTTACCGAAGAGTGCGTTTGGCAAACACAGTGTGGAGTTTTCGAGCCATCGTATATCTGCAGAAGGAATTAAAGCATCCCCCCGCAATTTGGACTCGATTGTCAAAATGGTGTTCCCACGAATATTAAAAGGAGTTCAAAGATTCACTGGAAGTTTGATATACTACATACGGTTTATTGATAATTTTGCAACACTAGCTGCATATCTGTATGAGTTAACCGAACTACAGTTAAAGGATGGGACACAACCGAAGCACGCTGAAAAGTCGTTTTCGTTGCTTAAAGATCGTCTGGTGAGTGCACCTTTGTTACGACATATTGAGCGATCAAAACCATTGAGTATAGTGCTATATACCAATCCATGGGTGTTCGGAGCAACAGTGTGTCAATATTATGATGGGATACTGTACCCAGTGCGTTACGTTAGCAAGGTTTTTAAAGATGCTGAAACGAGTTATACAGGGGCGGAACAAGAGGTGCTAGCGTTGCTAAAAACGTTACATAATGCCAGTCACATTTTGTTTGGAAAGCATATAACAGTGTATGCAAGATATTCTACAATGCGATGGCTGTTCACATCAAAAAGTTTGACAGGCATAGGAATCCAATGGGCAGTAATGTTGTCTCCGTGGTCATTAGAATTCATACGAATGAATCATGAGGCTGTAGGATTACCTGCTTTATTAGCCGCGTCCATTGTGCCCGCAGAAAAGATGAATGAAGTGCTAGAAGATATTGCTCCGTTAAAATCGTTGAAAGATTGCCGATCATTAAGCCAATTCCTAGTCTACAACGTCATAGCATTGGATATGTTTTATCGTTTGATGGTGCAGTGCGTCTTAAGAATGACCCGAAAGGAGCATTTGGCATGATAGTGAGGGAGTTACCAACCTGGGAAGTAGTGGCAGCAAAATATGGGATTCAAGATAATCTTACCGTGAATGAGAGTGAATATCACGGACTAATCCATGTATTACAGCTCGCACAAGACCATAATGTAACGAAAGCAACTGTGTGTGGGGATTATAGATTGGTTATTGGACACGTCAATGGAGATCTACGCTGCAATCATGCATCACTATTGGTTTGGTTGGGCAGAGTGCGTTCACTGATAGAGAAATTCGAAGCAGTCATCCTGATACACGTGGCTCGCAAGTATAATCAAGCAGCTGTTTTTTAACTCAATGTTCTATGAAAGAGCAGCGGGAAGGGAAAATTATCAAATAGGAGAGAAAAGCGGATCTGCAGCTGTTGAATAGTCTGCCAGACTTGTTGTATGCCACTGCAGATGAGGTTCAAGATACAACTGAAAAACCACCCTGTGACTATGGCACCCCTTTTAATAATGGGGAGAAAATTGAAACGGAGTCGAATGATATATGGGTGAATGATGATTAAGCATCACCACAAGTGTTTGTTCTCACGCTAAATATGGTAAACTCTCGTAATGAGCAGCCCCAACACCAAAAGAATGTCACTGTTGGACAAGGGGCGGACACTAATGGTGATTTACACTCAGTGGACAATGATGTGGCTAGATCTGAAGAACCTCAGGATGAAGTAGATAATGATCCATATGAAAATGCCCCAGCTATCCGAATTGAACGGATTGGAACATCCCAGATACAGGATGAGTGGTGTAGCAAAGTCATGGCGTATCTACGAGGAGATGATGATCAGATAAATTCAGCCAGTGAATGGAAAAAGATAGCTCGACATGCGCTCACTTAGGTGTTGGATAATAAAGGTGTCCTTTAATATGTCTCGAAAGCTCAATATAAACCGAAGAATATGTGTGGAGATTGGTGGTACCGACCATATTACAAGAGGATGTATTAGATGCATATCATGTGGAGATCGGAAGTGGAGCACATCAAGGAGTCGGAAAGGTTTATGCTCGGTTGAGGCTCAAATATTATTGGCGAGGGATGTATGCCACATTGAAAACTATATTGCAGCGTGTGAAGATTTTGCCACCGCAAAAGGGAGGCCAAGATACCAGGGGCGCACTAGTGGAAACATCATAGCGTCAAGACCATTTCAGATTTTAGCGATGGATTTCGCATTTCCATTACCACAAACTGCAATGGGGCATGAAGCGTTGTTGTGCTTTATATGTCTGTTCTCTGGGTATGTGATCCTAATTCCAATGAGCGCCACCACTGCGCAAGATGTAGCAGAAGCGCATATGGTGGGAGTTTATAAGAGATTTGGAGACCAAGAAATGTTGAGACATGATAGAGACCCAATATTCATGAGTTCGGTTTTCAGAAGATTCAATCGAATGCAAAACAAAAGCAGAGACCTACGTTAGCATATCGACCACAGGCCAATGGGAAACAGGAACGATCTGTGCAGACAGTTATCAAGGCAATCAAATGTTACATCACGGATCCGGAGCAGAGAGATTGGGATGAATATGTGGATCCTTTGGAGTTTGCATTGAATACTTCAGTGGATCTTCAGCATCATCAAAATCCATTTTACTTGGTACATGGATGGGAACCCAGAAACACATTTGAAGCAATGATACCACCCAAAGATACGTCAATCACTGAAAGAGATGCATTAGAGTGGAGGTTGGCTACAACTGAGAAGCATATGAGAGCGCAGGCGCAGGCTGATATTATCCAGGAGCAGATAATGAAAGATAGAGCCCAACGTCATAATGATGCAGTAGCTACTAAAGTATGGCCAACTACCAAAACGGCTTATCAACCAGGTGAATTGGTTTGGTTGGATCATGATCTGGTTAAACCAGGGTTGGTCAGGGAGTTGGCGCATTTATGGCATGGACCATATGTAGTAGATGAACGGATAAACGACATGGTGTATCGGCTAGTGATACCTACTGGTGAAAGTAGAATATTACCGCTTGCGCACATTGCCAGGTTAAAACCATATATCAGTAAGGTGAGACGACCTCGGGAAAGACTTCAGGTTTAAGATATATTTGAATTGGATGAGGCGTTACTTCCTGAGGATTCATGGTATGAACCTGGTCAAGATGACGAGTGGGAAGTGGAACGAATTGTGTATTGTCGGGTCAAGCAGCGAACAAGGAATGGACGTCGAACAAAGGAGTATTATGTCATGTGGAAGGATACCGATGTGATGACTTGGGATCCAGAAGACAATCTTTCATGCACCGTTTTATTGTATGAGTTTGATGCTCAACGAGCTTGGAAGAATCGGCATTACGCAGCTCAGACAGCCGAAGAGGACACTACAGAAGCTAAACTGTAGACTCCTCATGAAATAAGAAACAAGAGACGAAAGCGTCAAGATATTCAAGAAAATAACAAGAGAACAAGACAGAAAAAATAATAAAGATAAGGCCCCAGAAGATGTAGTAAATCCCTATCACGGACCCATGTTGGTTGTGATAAGTAGAATGCGGACCCAAGTTGGTTGCATTGGGGGAATAGCAAAACAAAAATAAAAAACAAAGATACATGTTTACACGAGAACTGGAATTTGTTTGAGCATGTGGAGTAAATAAGTCGCAAGCTAGCGTTCATTGACGCAGTGTGCTTAAGTTGACGACTGATAATGAAATCAAGTCTATAAGTGAGCAGTGAACTAAGAATAAGATGTGGAATCTGTATAAGATGGAGATCGTACGAAGAGAAGCTTATTAAGGTCCCAAAGTTGTGAAACCTGTACGGCAGCAACAAGATGATACGAAGAGAAACCGCTAAGGTATTAAAAGGTGTGAATCCTGTACATCTATTATCAATCATATATGGAGGAAAGATAACAAGAACAAGATTGTGCGAAGAGAAGCCTAACAGGATATGAAAGGTGTTAAACCTATACGGCGACAACAAGATCGTATGAAGAGAAACCTGTCAGGATATTAAAGGTGTGAAACCTGCACATCTAGTGTCAATACACCACGGAAATTATATAACAAGAGTGAGATCGCACAAAGAGAAACATATCAGGGTTTTAAAAGTGTGAAACCTGTGCGGCCACAACTAAGCGTACGAAGAGAAACCTGGCAGGGTACCAAAGGTGTGAAACCTGTGCGACAACAACAAAGATCGTACAAAGAGAAACCTGTCAGGGTACAAAAGGTGTGAAATCTGTACGTCATTGTAAAATAAAATGAAGAAAATCAGAGCGTCGAGAACGACTGTACGGGAGATACCCAACAGGACCTAACAGGTCTAACGGATGCAAAATTTATGCAGAGTCACGGGATATTATTAAGAAAAAAAAATGCGATGAGGCGACAAACCTGGACGTCGCTGATAACCTTATACAAGGGGTATTAAGCTGAATGATTGAGGGGCAACACCTATATAGTGATCAGATGGATGCAGAAGAAATCGCGCGGCAAGTCAGTTAGTTGGGATTTAATATGATGAGAGCAAGACATACCGTACGACGTGAAAGAGTAGACCCGGACAGTATAAGTGGATTCACCAGGGTGACAAGCCAGTGAGTGAGCTACCTGTTGCATGAAAAAAACAATGTATACGAAGGAAGAAAGAAGCAGAAGTTGACTCACTGGGGCCAAAGGATGCCTACGGAAGGGGGTCATATACTGTGAGTATTATGGAGGCCAGAAGTTAATGCATGAGTCATGAGAGCGCGCGTATTACCTGTGAAGAATGAATACGGCCTGCCGGGAATTGGTGTGTGATGTTGACATTTTGAGAAAATTTTTTTTTCACCAATCAGGAGGGACCCGCGACGGCCACCTCGCTACGGCCACCTCGACCCTGATCGGATTATGGAGGGTTGAGTGGAAATGGTGTACGAGACTGTATTGATTTAAGTGAGAATTTTCGACCAATCAGGAGGGACCCGCGACGGCCACCTCGCGACGGCCACCTCGATCCTAATCGGATTATGGAGGGTTGAGTGAAGTTGGTGTGGGATACAGGAGTTGCGGAATTTTCTACTAAATAAAGCCTAGTGGACGCTATTGCCAACTGATTGTCCGGGAGACTTACTAAGCTACATTCGGTCGAATCAATATCGACTCACAAACATTCAATATAAAGAAGTTACTAGTGAGACACCTACCTGAAGCACACATCCCGTCCAAGCTAAATTAACGTTGAAATATTTCTCTTAAAGAAGAAAACAACGTTGGTGAGGGATTACGACTTCAACGGGAAGTCAAGATGGATAGTACGGATATGGTAGAGTCCCTCTTGAGTTTGAGAGCAATAATACGGGAAGATGATGAAGCGAGGAGCTACAACGAAGGTGTTTCATCAGTGAGAATACAGCCCCAGATCCGAATGCCTCAGCGTCTACAACAGCATCAGCGTCCATGTCTATTTTATCATGGACCAAGGAGGAGGAGGAATAGTGAATAAAGATGCAGCGTGCCAGCAAAAGTACAAACAATCCAGCGCAATAAATATATGACTTGTATAATCAACAATGTCGCGCCAAAGGATGGATCATAAGGACCAAAAAAGGGGTCATGTCCAAGTTAGAGCGAATGGTAGCTAAGCGCAAGAGAGGTGGTGAATGGGAGAAGGATGAAATAGATTGGTTAACGAACATGATGGATCAAGAGGCTACTGGCACCGAAGTAGTTGAGTAATATCCAGTAAAATTCCCGCAATAAAAGAGGATACGTACTATAGCAGCGGTGCAAAAAAGGATGCAAATGATAGGTCGGTCTAGGAAAGATAAAGTCCGCTCTCGGATTAGCTGGTAGTTGTCGATCGATCACTTCTACTGCGAAGGTCGATCATCTTTTTTATGCGTCTGCATTACTTGGAACATGTTGAGACTTGTGAGATCATGTTCAAAATTCATTAACAAAACTCCACAATTCAAATCGCACTCATCGACCCAAGTAGGTTCGCTGTATCCCCAATCATAGACCAAGGAAGTCGCGATCCACCCAAACACCACGTGTCTTTCTACTCGATTCGACGTCAGCAATCCGCTGAACCTCGAAATCGTCCGGATTCAATGAGCCCTCACAGCTAGATAAGACTATGAAGAATCCCTATTACCCCAAGATAGCTATCTTCGCGTAGTAGGGCTTCATCTTTTGCCCTCTTCTACGGCATATGCCGTGGGCTCGGCTGTTCGGGTACTTCTTCAACAACCTGAGCTTTGAGGCATGGACGATCGGGAATATGGTATAATCTGTACCGGCGGCTAGTCACCGCAGACACAGAATCTAACATATTCACTGGTCGTGCCTAGCTTCTTCGCATATATTTCCTTGACCCGATCTAGGTAGAGTGAGACTCTTGAGACCGCCTGATTGTAAGTCCGATCAGCTCTATCTCGAATCGATCGTCGAGGTGGTTCGTTCAGTTTCTCTCAGGTACATTGTTAATGTCTTTTGACCTTTGTCATGGTGCACCAGGGAAATCACCGTTTTGAATGTGGATCGTGGATCCCGCTCATACGCTAGATAGAACGTAGTATCCCCCATGTTCAAATTCAAGGCGAAAACCAACCTTTCAACATATTCAAACCAATCCGGTTGCACTTGTTTGGTCCCATGTATCTTGGTCGCTCCGGTGAGAATCTGGGCCGTTGCTATCATTGTAAGGACTGTATGCCATCGTTGCCACTCGCTTCTGACCTAGTATCCTGTTGAACGATCTGAACGCGTCGGCCATGAACCTGGTTCTATATCGTGATGAATCACCTTACTCGACCCGGATCGGTTGAACACGCATTCGTCATTGTTGAACTTCGCGCTCTATTTTACCGCTATCACTCATATCACTACGCCGTACTGTCTGCAGTTGCTCACTCTAGCTAATGCAATTCCAAATCGTATCAATACAAGCGTGATAACCTTGTACTAAATCCACGTAATGCGTAACCAATTATCTCCACGTGAATGATTCCAAATCGTAATAAATCGAAAGTAATTAGGTCAGGTCACAATCGTAAAGTTAATCCGCTTCCACGTTCCCGATAGTAGTCGCTTCCTGTCTGTGCCCTGCGCGCACAAACGTACTATGACTTACCTATGTACTTGTGTACTTGGACGCTACAGTTAGAAATCTGAAGTAAGTATATTAGAATTAAGTAAAAACCTAATCTAATAAAATGTATATGCAAATTTGTGTAAAGCCCATAAAATTGGGTTTGTACCCAAAAAAAACTTTACTGAAAGTCGCAACTCCCCAAATACGCGCGACGCACGGCGCGACCGAATTTCGGAGCGCTTTAAAACTCCTTCTCGACTTTCACATAAACCAAAGTCACTCGCACGTGTTCGCACTCAGACCCAGCCCTTGTTGCATGAATAACCCTGAAAAACTTAATCCTTTTGTGAACACGTCTGCAAGCATACTCTGACTTGGCTCGTAGCATACGTCGATAACACCTTCACGTCCCTTGGCAACTAAAAACTTGACTCGAAAGTTTATTTGCTTGTTCCTCGACGTCTTGCTATCACCATTCAACACCTTGATCGCCGCTTGGTTGTCGCATCGTAACTGCATCGGTAGCTTCACAATCAAACCAATCTCCATTGCCAATTCTCGCACTCCAAGCAATTCGCATTCCATAGCCGACGCCGCGTAAAACTCCGCCTACATCGTCGATAGCGATACACTTGATTGTCGCTTGCACATCCACTGCGTAACCTTGCCATCACCTAGCGTAACTCCACCACTAACGGACTTCCGGTCCGTTTTTGATCCTGCAAAATCTGCGTCGCTATATCCAGTGATCGTCAATTCATTCCACTTGCTAGTGTTGTACTTCCTATAAACCTCTATCTGAAACTTCATATTCACGCTTCCCTTCAAAAAGTAATATCTTCTTAGCCAAGTTCCAATCCAAAACACTCGGTGCGTGTGCCTTGCGCGTCACCTTGTGTAGCAGGTGCGTAAACGCACGGTGCGGCTAGCGCACAGAGGAAGACTTCCTTAAACGGCGATAAGCCGCTACTTAGCCGAGACGCCCTTATATAAGTGCTTAGCAAGACATCGCCCTCTTACTAGGGGACAAGATTCCCTTAGTTTACTGTTAGTAAACACTAACGCCTTGTTACAAGGCTTCCCTTAGAAAGGGGGTAGCTAAGGGAGGTACTCCATTGTGCTACAACACTCACTGCGCGCGCGACCGGTCTGGGTCGAGCGCCTAGCAGTATTGGAGTATTTTGTAAACTATATGTAATACTAAGTAGAACTTACTCAATTCGTACCTAGCCGAAATGTAATGTACACCACCTGTGTACCAACACGTGGCAGGCTGCCACGCCTTCACTAAGGTCTCTCTCCCTGATTGGTTAAAACAACCAATAGGTCCAAACCTTTCGGACCGGTCAATACTTGACCTCAACCGTTGTGTATTTACGTACACCAACGTAACCAAATGTAACACGGTTACATCCTCCCCCATTAAGACTATTGGTACGCAATAATATCATAGGTGGAGAACTCCAACTGCCAGAACTCTGGCCTTCAATGAGCACCTTTACTGGTGATGATGATTCTCTCCGAGAAGAGGAGGAAGTCCTCTACTCGGGTGATGATGTCTCAGAGGACGAGGTCCTTGGGGATAGTTCCCCAAAGTTCCCCGTTAGTTCGCGCGCTACTATTGCCATCTTCGGATGGAGAATCCGGGTCGCCGAAGGCGATCATCACCAATAAGCTTGACGCAGCTCAAGAAAGCCCAACTTGCCTGAAAGGCACGAGAGGCAGCGTTTCGCGCCCCTAAACGCCCGCCACGGGCGGCATATCGCATTGACGGTCCTCGTGACCCCCAAAAGTGGGCTAAGAATAAGGTAAAGACGGTTTAGCCTCCTATACCCCTGTCCCTGCGGCTGGACAGCCGTATCAACACGAACGCCGGAAACAACTCCGGCAAAAACTGCTCACGCAAAAGCAGTTCACTGGCGCCTCATACCGAGAGCGCCTCGATCAACAGGCACAGGGTGCTCATGTTGAGAACCTCCGCGAGATTCCCTTCATTCCCCAACAAGGAGAGAATGCCGAAGAGGCAGAACAAAAGTTCCGCGCTTGGGCCGAAGGGGAGAAATGTATCCCTAGCTTTTCTGAGCTATACAACAGCTATTCCTCCCGCGACGTTCGGGTGGAGAGGGTGTTGCGCTGGGAGTTTGCCAGAGCCAAAGAGATGGGGATCTTACGTGCCCTTATCGCACGCGCTATACCAGTGCCCATGCCCCCAACGCGGTGCCAAAGAACAGTGCGAGCGCCGCATCTGTCTCCGGCAAACTCCCAACTACTGGGAGTGAAGGGGCTTCTCTCGCCCCTTTGTTCGTCGATCCGAAGCGGGATTCTCCCGCTCGAAAGCGTCAACGACGTCTCGGCAATCCTGCCGCAGGGGTGTCTCGGACTCCCACGAACTCTGTGAATGTGGATAATCCTTCCACTTCACCAGATACTGGGTTTGACCCCGATGATGGCGTCGAGCCATCAGACGCTCCACATGGTAATGTGGAATCCCATTCGAATCGAGAACTGGAGGAGGAGGTCGCGCAATTGCGACGTGAGATTCGCGAGCGCTGTGATCGACACAGCATCGCATGCATGATGTCCAGGAGGGCTTCCGCGATGAGGAGAGTGCGACTGACCGCAGCGACAGGCGGCTTGCCTCTCTCGAGTCAACCTTTGCGGAGTTGCGTGGTTGACTTTCGACCCTGTCGGAGTTATTCCGACCTGCCGCTCCTTACGGCTTTTATGGCTATTAGCCTTTTCAACCCCCTCCAAGAGGGGACCCGCCTCAGGTTTCTGGTATGGCTTAAGCATAACTACGTAAAAGGTTGAATGCGTACGCATCGCCTTCGGATATCCAAGGTGTACGCCAATCCCTTTTGGGATAGCACATTGAAAGTCCCACAAACCTGGGGCACAGTTTTCTCCGTAACACATTGGAAACTGAATGTGTAGGAAGATTGTTAGAGTTTAATAAAACACTTTCTCCTAATTTGTACGCACTTTTGTTACGCCGACCATTTCGGTAGGCCTGTTCCTTTTGCTTGTCTTGGCTTTCCGCCATGGCATCGCAAACGTGTCGTAAGACACTAAGGCGCGTCGATAAACACTTATCGATGTGCTTTCGCACAGATACATGGCTGACATCAGGGAATCCTTCCCCCTTAAGCCCTGGGCCACATACACGTGGCGTCAACGGAACCCTCTGATTCACTAATCCGTTCACGTAAAACGGGGTAATCCCCGTAGATGCATGAACCGAATAGTTTATAGCAAATTCGGCCATAGGAAGCATCTCACTCAACTCTTTAGAGGATCCGGACATAAACTCCGGAGAATGTCCTCTACAACGCGTTCCGTTTGTCCGTCCGTCTGAGGATGATCCGCAATGGAAAAAAGGAGCTTGGTGCCTAGCACCTTAAACAGCGACCCCCAAACTGTCCCGTAAAACGGGGATCCCTATCCGATACAAGGGAATCGGAATAGACCATGCTGTGTCGAACGACACGTTCTAGGAACACTTTCGCCGTTCCTTGTCGATCAATGGACTGTGGCACCGCCGCCAGGTGATCCATATTGCTCAAACGGACTACAAAGACCAATATGCCGGTGTTACCGGCCTTTTCCTTCGGAAAACCGAAGATAAAATCCATACTAATGGATTTACAACACTCCGTCAGAACGGATAAGATTTCGCCAAAGGCGCCGCTGAATCTGCAGAGGGTTTAACCCTCTGGCACGTCTCACAGGTGCGTATATACGCACCGACCCACTTATACATGTTGGGCCACCAATATAAAGCGCTTAAAGCGCTGTAGGTCTTATCCCAACCTTAATTACCCCCGGTAGGGGCGTCATGTGCCTCAAATAGGACTCTATACTTCAGTTCCTCATCATGAGGAACAATCAACGGCGGAGTGTCCTCCGCGCTCGTGCTATAATATAGCAAACCGTCACAGTAACTGTAACGGTGTAACCGAACTCTAGCTCGACTTGACAGGGTGGACTCAGAAGAGCCAAGTCCCTTGTCACCCAACGCGCTGATACGCGCCTTACATTGTGGGTCTTTCTCATACGCCTGGCGTATGAGATCCACTACAGACGAGGTGACGAATGTCGCGTGAGCGAGCTCGTAATCGGGACGACGCGACAACGCGTCTGCAAGTACATTCTGTTTACCAGGTTTGTACTTTACCTCAAAGTTGTACTCCGCAAAGAAGGAGAGCCAACGGGCCATACGTTGGGAGAGATGAGGCGACTTCGTCGCTGTCCGTAAGTACGCGTGGTCTGTATAAACCACGAACGGCTTTGAGCCGAGTAGGTGAACCCTAAATTTGACAAGGGCATAACTCATAGCAAGTAGCTCCTTACCATGAACGGGATAATTCCGTGCCGCAGCTTTAAGCTGCCTCGACTCAAACGTGATCACGCGTTCCCGTCCCGCATCGTCTGCTTGTAACAAAGCACATCCGATTGCTAAATCGGAGGCGTCGCAGACTACGCTAAAAGGTTTCCCAGAATCTGGGATAGCAAGAACGGGGGAGCTTTTAACAAGCTCCCCTTAACCGCTTCAAAAGCGTTTTGGTGTTTGGTTTCCCAACACCAATCAACATCCTTCTTAAGAAGGTCCATCAATGGCTTCGCCATTTCAGCGTAGTTCTCGCTGTATTTGTGGAGGTAATTGGCTAATCTAAACCACTTCCGTAAATCTCTAAGATTTACAGGCGAAGGCCACTTTACCTTCGCGGGATCCGCCCGCACTCCATCCTTACCGATGAAGCATCCGAGGAAAGGAATTTCCTCAGCACCAAAAATACATTTGGATGCGTTTGCATATAACTTATGCTCTCGCATACATTCGAGCACCGCTCGAAGGTGTATCAGGTGCGTCTGAACATCAGAAGAGTCGCCTTCCGCGCAACTATGAACGAATATATCGTCGAAGTACGTCTGAGCGTACTTTCTATGAGGGAGGAAGAGTTGTGTCACCAAGCGATTGAAAGTCGCTGGTGCATTTGAAAGCCCCTGTGGCATAACTAGCCACTATCACAGCATGCCGCTAGGCGTGCTGACCGCTGTAAGCGGAATATCGGATGCTCGCATGAGCACCTGATAATACCCATCCACCAGATCTAAGGCACTGTACACAGTACAGCCCGCCATATTGTTCTGGAGGACATCCTTCCGAGGAATCGGAGTTTGCATGGGTACAGTCGCTGCATTCAGCTTATTGTATGCATGCACAATGCGCCACTTTCCGTTAGGTTTACGAACACAAAAAGTGGGAGATGAAAGGGGAGATTTACTCTCCCGTACCATCCCTGACTCTTCTTTCCCCTTGAAGAATGCTTCGATAACGTCGCATTGATCCTTGGGGAGAGGCCAATGACTGGTGACGCAGTATTTGGTTCCAGTAACCAAGTCAGTTTCATGTCGGACTCCCCGATCCGGTGGTAACCCCATCGGTGGGTTGTCACTAATGACATCTTCAAATTTCTTCAATAAGGAATGGTAAGGGCCTCAGGATCCGCAAGGATCTTGAGGCCGCTTCGTGCATTCAATGCCTGTTTGGTTTGCACCAAAACTGACTCGTCCATCGTGGATGAGGAGTTCAACTCCTCTTCCGTACGCAACACGACGACCTCGTCGATTTCATCTGTTTTCAAAGCAGTCTCAAACTCGTTGAAGGACATCTCCTCCAACGACAATAGTTCGCCTACCCCAGGCAACCGTTCCAGGCTTACTCCTTCTGTGACAATATCGGTCACACTATTCAGCATCCTATAGGACTGCTGAGTACTGGTCTCGGGACTCTTCCCGTGACCCAGATGGGGGGAGTCAATTGCCCCATCTAATCGAAGCGCATCGCGCCTATCCACAGAGATCTTTACCTCTACCACCGGTGACTCGCCCGCCGGTCTCACCTAATACGGCGTGGTCGGAATCAATTCCGACGTAGGAAAGAGACGAAATACGGGTATCTTCGCTTGGAAGCGCCTCGCGCTTAACCACAGGGGTCTCTACCCCTACTACTGGAGTCGCAACTTTTTCGCCGAACACGGCGTGGTCGGGAACCCCGACCTGCAGAAGAGACAAACCTTGTGTCTCTTCTCTAGGAACGCCTCGCGCTTAACCTCAGAGGAATCCACCTCTACCACTGGCGACTCACCAGTCTCGCCTATATCGGCTCGGGGATTAATCGCCGAATCCCCCTCGTCAAGGAACCCTTCCTTAACGTCATTGGGAATGATCATTTCATACATCCCAATTTCTGGCATCTCACGCCAGAATCGCTTTTGCGATCAAGAAAAGGTGGGTTCATGACTCGCCAATGCTTCACCCGATCGCGGGTGAGTTGAGCCAATGGACTTAGACTTCCAGACTATCCATGTCTCGTGGCGTTCCAGCCACTTCATGCCCAGAATGAGGTCATACCTCGAGTCCAAATCCAGGACTAGGCAACGTTCTAAGCTGTCGAAGTCTACAAACTTCAGATTAAGGTCAATCGAGACCTTGGGTACAGAAACCTGTACGCCCGTCGCTAGACGGACCGTGACAACGTCACGAGAACGTGCCTCTAGGGCCTCGGCATACAGCCGACTCTTCTCCACAGAAGCCCGTCTGACATAATTGTCAGACGCTCCAGAGTCTATCATGACTCTACAAGGCTTATCAAAGCCTTTCACGTCCGCAAGGACTACCAGCAACCCTGGCTGGTACACCAACTCGGTGCTAGAAAGCACCGTTTCCCTCGGGGATTTGTGCTGTCGTCCCCTACCCTGGGGATTAACAGCACTGAGGGATCCCCCCAGTAGGGCGCCCCGCACTTACTGGGATCCGTCGTTTCCCTATGGCTTGGGCAATGGCTTTTTACCCGCCCTCGGCCCCTTATAGCGAGTGTCTCGCTGGGTATTTCTCGGACATCTGTTACGCAGATGATCCGTGCTTCCACACAGGAAGCATCTCAGCAGTCCATTCCGCTGCAGCATTGCCAGGAGCTCCGCTTCCCGACCTTGCAAGGTAGAGTCACCTTGACTCTTAGCGGAAGGTTTCTCTTCCGCTTCGACCTGACTAAGGTCCATGGGTTCAGGGCCCACCTTAGAGGAACGAAAGTTCCTTTCGGCGTTAAACTCCATCTTAAACGCCTCCCCCAGGGATTGGGGTCGGCATCGGAAGAGCACCGAACGTGGTGGCCCTTCTTTCAGACCTCCCACGAACACGGGAATGGACACATCGTCCGAGTACGCTTTCGCGTACATCCCTGCCAAACAGGGTTTTCAGTTCTTGGATGTACGTCTCCAAGTCCCTAGTGCCCTGACGGCACCTAAGAAACGCCAGCTGGTTCTGGAAAACCATATCAGGCGTGGCATACATGTCCATAAGCTTTTGCTTAAGGACTTCCCAGGTTGGGAACACGTCCGTGACCGAAACCGAACACGTAAACGCCCATGTACTGGCTTTACCCGTAAGATGGGTCAGTGCAAGTCCCACTTGCAAGTGATCCGCGATCACATTCGCTGTGGCAAAGGCCTTTTCGATCTCTCGAAGCCACACATAAAGGTTATCACCTTTTTCGCCGGTGAATTCCTTTATCTTAAAGGACAATGGAGGGCGCACCCCCGTGGACGTGGAATGACTTCCACGAAAATTCGCCTCATGGGCGATGAGGGCGTTGACCCTCGCCTTTACTGCATCAAGGCCCTGCTCCGTCAGGAGCTGCATGCCTTCGTCAAACAGTATGGATAACAGCCTATTAAATGCTTCCTGCTGGACGAGGGTTAGCATATCCCAATCGTCCTGGTTCATCCTTTGCAGAGAATGTTGTCATCTACCAACACAGGTGTTGGATTGACTACAAGTGCTACCAGATGTAGAAGGTGCGTACACGCACGGTGCGGCTAGCGCACAGAGGAATACTTTCCTTAAACGGCAATACGCCACTACTTAGCCGATACGCCATTATATAAGGGCTTAGCAAGAGATCGTTCTCTTACTCGGGGCCAATATTCCCTTAGTTTACTTTTAGTAAACACTAACGCCTTGTTACAAGGCTTCCCTTAGAAAGGGAGTATCTAAAGGATGTATTCCTTTTGTCTACAAACACTCACAGCACGCGCGACCGGTCGAGGTCGTGCGTCTAGCTGGATTAGTGTTATTTGTAAACTGAATGTATATTTAATATGTAATTAGCCTAAATTAATTTAAACTAATGTAAACTATATGTAATACTAAGTAGAACTTACTAAATTCGTACCTAGCCAAAATGTAATGTACACCACCTGTGTACTAACACGTGGCAGGCTGCCACGCCTCCACCAAGGGCTCCTGCCCTGATTGGTTAAAATAACCCATAGATCCAAACCTTTCAGACCGGTCAATACTGAACTCAATCGTAGTGTACTTATGTACACAACATAACCAAATGTAATCAAATGTAACCCTGTTATAAGCGCCGTTTAGCAGCTGTAGAGAGTTCAGTAGAAGTGCACACTGATTTATATGCAAAAAGGAAAGTAAGTATATTATGTACGGTTACTTAAGTAGCTATCCGGTAATAAATGCAACTTAATCCTGTAACCGCCATTATATGCATAAATTTATGCCGTACCTGACAGCCAGTGGGATTCCACCATTCCGGAAGAGTGCAAAGTCCAAAATGGATACACACTCTTCCAACACTCCTCCTGGAAGACCGGAGGCTGTACCACCATCACTGCAGCCCTAGAGCTACACGCAACGCTTGAATCCTCTGCGCATCTAAGTCCTTGGTCAGTAGATCAGCTAGAATTTCTTCACTTGGCACGTGGCATGCTGAAACGATTCACTTCCGTGTGTAGTCCTTCAAAAACTTCAACTTTATATCCACGTGCTTCGAACTCGCTGCACTTGCCTCATCTTCGAATTGATTTATAGCCGCTTTGTTATCCATCTTGAGCATAAGCGGTGTCTTGGCATGCATACCGATTTAGGAAACCAGCTCCCGCAGTCCTAGCGCCTCCTTTCCGGCCATAGCTGAAGCAACGAATTCCGCCTCATCGGTCGACAACGCAACCGCTGTCTGATTTTTGCAGACCCAATTTACGAGCACTCCATTGATGAACACCACCATTACCGAAACGCTTTTTTGATCCGCCTTGTCGGCATCGAAATCTGCATCACTGTATACCATGATACGCAGTGGCATAGGCAAATCTTCGTCATGCTTCAGTGCCAGATTGAGATCACTCGTTCCCTTAAGGTACTTGAGGATCCTCTTCGCAACCTTGTAGTCGCCCAGCGTGGGTGCATGGGTCTTACGTGTGGCGCGGTGCACGGCGAACGAAATGTCAGGACGCGTGCACCGGGCGACCCATAACAGACTGCCCACAAGCGACAGGAATTGCTTGATTCTCGGCATATTTTCCTTGGGTTTCATCAACAGGAGCTCCTGATACTCCTTGTCTTCGTCAAGTCTCAGCACCGGAGTCCGGGCTGGATTCATCTTTTCCAGCTTGTGCACACTCAATATTTCCTTAATCGTGCTCTCCTGGTCTAGGACGTAACCGCTCTTCGGATCACCTTCAATCCTAATTCCAAGAAACTTGGTAACGCTTCCCAAGTACTTTAATTCAAGCACTTGCATGTTTGCAGAAAACTCTTGCACATTTTTCTCACTGGTTCCAGTAACCAGGAGGTCATCGACATACGCGCCGACCACAACCGTTTCATTTTTTTCGTGCTTGACAAAAATGCAGGTATCTGTAACACTCTGCGTAAAATCGAACTTCATCAGTGTCTCGCACAGACACTGATGCCACAGGCGCGCAACCGGTTTCGCACCATAAAGGTTTCGCTTTAATTTAAGCGCGAGCTCTTTTGGCGATTTCACACCAAAATCACGTAATTTTTCGACCGTGATCTCCATGCCTTGGGGCACCTGTAGGTATATCTCCACGTCATCTTCGGACTTTACCTTGGGGTAGGCACTTGGCACATCGCCATGGCGTGCCGCTACCCCCCACACTTGTGTCAACACTAGGAGCATCTTTACGTTTTTCAACTCCATAACGGTCGAAAACGTGAAAAAAAAGTCAGCGCCGAAAACTTGTTTATCACCTCTGACGACCAACCTCGCCTTGTACCTCTCGACCGACCCGTTTGCACTGACTTTCGTCTTGTACACCCACTTGGTCGGGATAGGTACCTTGCCCTCAGGGCGGCACACGACGTCCCATGTTCCTAGGTCGTGGAGAGCCTTGAGCTCCTCCGTTTCCGCTTGTTTCCACATCTTGGTTTGCGGCCAACATGCGCCTCACGATAATTCTTCGGATTCGGCTGCATCATCAATCCATTTGGTGGTTCTACACCCGACTCGCAAACCGCGTAGGCACATAGAGCACTTTCAGAATTTCCACCATTTTCGGTAATTGTTTTTGAAAAGTCATCACTTGTAGCTGCGCTTTTAGCCCTCGATGCTTCATACTACTGCCCTTTGGCCGTTTCTTTGGCTTTCTGCGTGTCTTCCGTGTGCCTTGTTCAGCGTTTTCGACGCGTCTTGGCGTGGCTGCAGGCTCCGATATTCCTCCACTTTTACGCCCTGAACTCGACGTATTGGCATCGGTCTTTCTCGAGCGCTAATCAGCCAAATTATCCAGCTCTTGGTTGCATTCACTTTCTAAAACCTTGGTGACTTTAACGCTTGTTTCAGGGCTGAGCTTTTCGATCGCGGTGACGTGCCTCGTCATCACGACCACCCTCTCCTTCAACATCAGCACTTTGAAGCCCTTCGTCTCATCGCTTTTCCCCAGGATGAGGGCGCGTTCAGCGTGCTTCGTCAATGTATTCTTCTTTGAGTCCCTCCAAACCATGCACAGGGACCCGAAAACCACAATGTTATTGACTGCCGGCCGCTTGCCGGTCAGCACTTCGAGCGGCGAAATTCGTCCAATATTCGATCTTGTCGGAGTACGGTTGAGTATGTATGCAGCATACTCAGCCGCCTCCGAACAATACGTCAAGGGTACACCAGAACCGAATATCATGCACCGGACCATGTTGAAATTGGTCCGGTTCATACGTTCCGCCTTGCCGTTCGAGGCAGGGTTTCCAGGATCGGTTACTTGGCGACGGATACCGGTCTTTTTACAAAACAGATCGACGTTCCGATACTCTCCGCCACCATCAGTGCGTAACACATGCACTCTGCACGAAAACTCATTTTCAAACCAGGCAATAAAATACCCGAACATTCGCGCCGCCTTGTCCTTCGTGCGCTTGCAAAACCTCTCACATAATTTGAACAATGGTCAACAAAAACGACCAAGTAACGATTGCCGCGTCTGTCCCGGGGAGTGATCGGACCCTTTAAGGTCACTACAGATCACTCCTCAGATTAGATCTATCGGGGCGTTTCCCCCTGAATCTGCCTTCGGCTGCGCCTTTCTGGTGTCCTTGCCCTCTGCACACGTAAGGCGATTTGGCCGATTTGTGTCCGTTAGGGCAATATCAGATCTAAGGTCCCTGGACAACCTTTCGATGGTATCATAGGCCAGGTGAACCAGGCGCACGTGGAAATGGTGAAGGCTGCCAGTTTGTGTGGAGAAGTGAAGGCGAAAATTTCTGTCACTTTGTGTCAGCAGAACGCTGGTCAGCTTATCAGCGATCGGATTGGCGGAAAACAAGGGGCGTTTTAGCCTATCTTGTGAAAGAAGTGTCAAGAACGCATATTTTGGTAAGTCACATGATATTGCGTGTACTTACATATTTCATGTTTGTAAATATTGGGGACCGTAGGGAGATATGATTGGTTAGTTATTTTTTGGCCTTTAACTCACAACAAGGAAGTCGTTAACATATTTGCCAAGTAAGTTCGTCGCCTCTGCACGCCGCAGAGTGTTTGGGAGCAGAGGGTCGAGTAATCCCCTCTAGCTTGTTATACCCGGCCGGGACGCGTCACATACGCACTTGGCCCTCCGGAAGTCCCTCGACGGGAGTACGCATTGGTCGGCTTCACAAGCCCAAGTTACACACGTTCGGAACGTGTAAGCAAGTTTTTGGATTGTTACGTGGAGATATTGTTCGTGGAGTTTGTTACGTTGTCGTTGGATCTCCATATTGGAATATTGGTCTTTTATTCTCGCATTGGTTGAGCTCTACGATCGGTTAAGCGATCTGCCCTTTGGAGTATACTTACTCTGAGTATAATTGGTCTGCCCGTACCCAGGGTGAAGAGTTCCTCCCAGAGTATACTACCCAGCACGGTCTCGCATTTAAGACCTGAATCAATTTGCAGCGACGATACACCAAGTGTGAAACCAGCCCATTCCATCGGGTACACAAGGTGAGATGGAAACGCAAAAATCGGACCAGGCGTCCTATGCTGATGATCGGTCGTCTGCTAGCAGCAGACGATCAGATCGGATCGTAGGCGAAGGTTTGCGGGGTACCCCCCCCCTCAGTTGGAAGGCTGGGCACGATGGTGGTCAGGTTCTCGACACTACGGTGTTCGATTTGAACTTGACTCCACCACATTGGTGCGCGTGACCGGATTCGAACCAGGGATATCACCGAGATGATATCTCGTCAAGAATTTATTATAACGAATTGAATGTGGAATCGTTCTGGAGAGGACATAAGGAACGGATATCGCCTTATGCTCTTGTTGTCGATAAGGATGGCGATGTCCGATCTGGCCGGGTGGAGGACCAGATCGGGATTAATAAGTTTTTTCCTCCCCATAAGGCTCCTACCGGAGCCGATCGGGACTATAGCAAGTCTTGCTATAGTTCCGGAAAGGATCAGGACAAAAGTCCTGATCCTGTGCATTTGAATGAACGTTTTGATGAAAAAATAAAAGATCAAAATGACTCGGAGGCTGATCGGAACGATCATATCCACCCTCCCAAGGTTCCCAAGCAAAGGCTGGGAATGCCACCCGATGAAGATGACTTGGAAGAAAAGTCGCAGGTCGGGGATGGGGTTATCAAGGAAGAAGACCTGACCAGGATGTATTATGTAGCAGGTGCGTATACGCACGGTGAGGCTAGCGCAAAGAGGAAGACTTTCCTAAAGCGGCGTTCGCCGCTACTTAGCCGATACGCCCTTATAAAAGGGCTTAGTAGGAGAGAGCTCTCCTACTAGGGGCCAAGATTCCAAGTTTGGTTTACACTTAGCTTTCGCTAATGCCTTAGCGTAAGGCTCCCTTACTAAGGGTCTAGATAAGTGGAGGGCTCCCCTTACGCTACTTCACTCACTACACGCGCGACCGGTCGAGGTCGTGCGTCTGTAGTCGTCGAGTGAAAATGTAAACTAAGTGTTTATTTAATATATAATTAGCCTAAATTAATTTAAACTAATGTAAACTATATGTAATACTAAGTAGAACTTACCAAATTCGTACCTAGCTAAAATGTAGTGTACACCACCTGTGTACCAACACGTGGAAGGCTGACACGCCGCCCCCAAGGGCTTCTGCCCTGATTGGTTAAAATAACCAATGATTCAAACCCTTTCTAACCGGTCAATACTGACACAAACCGTAGTGTACTCACGTACACCACCTACTAAATGTGACTCGAATGTAACCCAGTTACATATTACATCCACGAGTGAAAGCCATTTATTCGTGAAGACCAGGTCATCCAGACCTTAAACCCCCAGATCCCCGATCGCCTTCTCGGACCCTCCACCGAGCCGATCCAAAGCGATCGACCGTTGCTATTGGTGAAGAACCTGCTGGCGATATTGGCTGAGGTCGGCATAAAAGTGCAAAACCTCGCCAACGTACATAAACTTTTGATATGGACACTTGGAAGCTGGAGATGTCGATGTCGACCCTACATGATCACTTGGTGCCGTTGGTGGGGGCGGTTCGCCGCCCAACTCCCACCGTGACATTGAAGGCCGCTGAGGCCACGGCAGCACACGATGATGTGTGTTCCGATGATAAATCGCTGTATCAGTCTCCACCTTCCTCTAATATCTCATCGGAGTTGGAGGTCGGTGTTGAGCGGATGACCATGGGGGTTGATCATACCCCCATGGGAGCATAAAAAGGACGTGCGGCAGCATGGGGATGCATGCCGGTCGGGGCCCCAGGAGCCCCCACAGGTTTAAGTGCCTCCAAAGGAGGATGCCAACACGCTGCCCATGACCCAAGCTAACATCCAAGCCATGTTTGAGGCAATGATGGAGCGTTTCATGGGAGATCGATACCGATCACCTCTGCAACCGCATTCCCAGGAACGATCTGCCCGGCAAAATTTCAATACTTTTCGGGATTTTGATATGGAGTCAGTGGCATCAATGGGTAAGGCTACCCGAGGTGGCAGACCAGTTGGCAGAGGAAGACGCAAGCCGCATCCAGCCCGACCGCGCCGATCAAGAAAAAACAGCGATTTCGACATGGAGTCGATCGGCGATCCGGATGATCACTATGGGTCAGACGGTGCAGGTGCGGGCAGAACGCGCAGGGCTAACCGAGCCTCTACGATCGCCTTTGATTGTGGATCTACTGCGATCCCACGCATTCGCATTGCTGAGACCACTGATCTCAAGGATTTCACTGGCAAGAACGACGACGAGGAGCAAGCCAGATCGTGGTTTGGTCGGGTCAAGTCTGCTTTCTTGCGGGATCAGACACCAAAAAGGAACGGTGCTTGATCTTCAGAGATCTGCTGAAAGGACCGGCTGCGAACTGGATCCAACAGCTGAGTCGGGATGTCCGATCTGACTGGGATCTGCTATGTTCAGAATTTGAGGGGCAGTACTGCAACTCCGGATTCTCTACCGCCCGCAAATAATATCATATGCAGAAGCGGGGCGACGAGATGCCGATTGAGTACTTGCACTGTTGAACGTGGCCGCAATTCGCGCCGGGATAGTGATCAAGGAAAGCAACCCGCCGACCGGTGCCTCTATGGAGCACGTGGGTCACTATATCAGTACCCTTGATGACCAAAAGCTGGCAGATCAGCTCATTATGATGCGCCTCAAAGATGTGGGGGAAGTGGAGCAGACGTTGCGGACGTTGCAACACTCACACAGCATGAGGGCGAAGGGCGCCGTTGGATCGGGTCGCTACAGATCAAAGACCCAGACCGATCCGGTGAAGAGGCCCCTGACCAGATCGTCCCGTGCTGTTAAGGCGATAGCGACTGAAGACAGCACTGGAGCGGAAGAAGAAAGTAGCGGACAGTCCATTCGGGAGTCAGACGAGGACCAATATCGCCACATCTTCGTCAGGGGACCTTCCCCAAGAACCAGATCGACGCCCAACCAGGCAGATCGGAAGGGCAGGAGTAGAAACAAGTCCGATCCGGACCGACCTCGCAAGAAGTGTTCTCAGTGAGGGTCAAGCAAGCACGATGAACAGGTCTGCTGGAAGAAGCTGATATGCAAGAAGTGCGAAAGACGCGGACACCCCACCGATCACTGCCTCTTCGTGAGTCATGTGGAGAGATCCACGAGGCCGGCTAGTGCAATATCGAGGAGTTCTTCAATCTGATGCGCAAGTGGTATGTGCCGGGTAAGCACGCGGGGATGCTTCCACCGGACGTTGAGAAGATGTTAAACTAGAACGCTCGCCAGGTTTGAATCTGGATCGAGCCGAGCGATCTACGTTTGGCATCTATGCATATGTCGGCAATGAGAATAAAACCGACAATACATGTTCTGTTCTCAATTGCGTAGATCGGGATCATCCGGTTTACAATCTCACGACCGATGAATATTCCCGATAGAAGCTGGTCATGCAGCTGGATCTGCTGCCTGGGGAGTCTTGCGGATACTGGAAGTATCATGCGCCCGACAAATGGTTCAAGCAGGCGAAATCTTGTGGTAAGATAAACAACCAGAAGTCAACGATGTAGTTCGACTCTGGGGCCGAAGTCTCAATTATCGACTCTGCCTTTGCTCGTAAGGTCGGATGTCGTATAGACGACACCCAGAGACAAGAATGCGTCGGAATCGGTGAAAGTTCTTACATGAACTAAGGAAGGACACGCGTGTAGATCACCCTATCGGGTTCGTCGGTTTACTTTTTCAGCGCTTGGGTTGGCAATCTGGCCGGTCAGGATGCCCTGTTAGGCATGGATTTCATGGTGCCGGCAGGTATTCTCCTAGATCTGTCTCATGGAGTGCTTACACTCCCGGATCAGATCCAGTTAGCTGGTCGCCGGCCCCTATACGGATCGCACACCGATCAGGTCAGGTGGGATCAATATGTCACCATTCCAGTAGGCCAATCAGCTGATACCCCGGTCGACAAAGTTTTTCAATCAAGGAAGTTATGGGTGACCAGGGGCGATCGGTGGGTGTCGACCTTTGTGAAGAGCGCCGGCAGATATGATTTTGTTCAAGTCTCTAATACGGTGACAAGACGCTTACACTCGACAACAATACTATTGTTGGCATGTGGCTGGCGGAAGAGAAAGTGCCAAGAAAGATGGGGTTCGTCTCGATCGGATCGAGACTATGTTGAGTGGCAGAACTTGGCATACCAAGCGACCACCGATCTGATCAGCGATGATAGATCGGTGGAAGAAGATACCTCACCTATGGTGGAACTACCCAGCTATGTAACCCCAAAGAAGATGTTGGTTCGAAGTAAGGCACCGCAGTCGCCGGACACGGTCGACCATCAAGCAGATGAGCCAAGGTTCGTCAACGTGGTGGCGACACAAGAACAGGTGAAAGCGGAGCCGGGAATAGAAAAAGGAGAGCATGGCATTGCTGGGGAGGACCACGATGGCGCGCCTAAGCAGATCGATGTCGTGGAAAGGCATCCCGCCGATAGGGAACAGCAGTGCTCAACCGATCAGGACTGTTTGGATGATATTTCCCCAGAAGACGATCAAGTTTGTATCCATGAGGGCGGGGATCAATATATTCAGGAGTTGGAGAGCCAGATGGCAGTCCTCCCTGAAGTGTCTGCTGATCCGCCCGAAGTCACCTTGGACGATCTGCAAGTGGGTGATCGGGATGTCAACAGTCCCGATCAGATCGATCAGCTAAAGAAAATAATATGGAAGAAGAAACATCTGCTGATCGGAAAAGGCAACGCATTACCCCCTGCTGCTCGCGGAGCGATCTGGGACATCGACGTGGGTGATGCCAAGCCGATTTGCCAGCGATGCCGACGTGTGGCGCCACAGTACCTCGAAAAATTGTCCGATATTATCAAAGGACTGTTGGCTACCAAGATCATTAAGCCGTCGACCTCGCCGTGGGCCTCACTGATCGTGATCGTGATCAAGAAGAACGGCGTCGACATCAGGTTGTGTATCGATTATCGGTTGGTAAATCAGTTGACCAATCTTATGGTGTACCCGATGCCGCTGGTCAGCGATCTGCTAGAAGATCTCGACAAGACCCTATGGTATTGCTCACTGGATATGACAAGTGGCTTTTGGGTGGTTTCGATGACCGATCGGGCTCTCGAGATCTCCGCATTTTTTACGCCGTTCGGTCTGTTCGAGTGGAACCGTATGCCGTTCGGTTTGAAGAACGCGCCCCAGATCTACCAGAGGCTGATCGACAACGCATTGTATGGACACTTCAAGATCAGTACCGATCGGGACCCCACCAAAACCATGATGTATTTACAGAGGGTGAACCCGTTTCGGGAAAGGAGACCGTCCGTTCTGGGGAGGCGATCGTATATCGACGACATTCTGATCCCTGCTTCGTCATGGAGCGATCTGTGCGAGAAGGTCGAACGGTTGTTGGAGACATGCCATCTCTGGAACCTGTCGATCAGTGCTGTGAAGAGTTTTTGGGGCATGTCCAAGGTCGCCTATTTGGGTCATATGGTATCAATCAGTGGGCTGGAGGCTAATCCTAAGGATCTGGAGTGACTGAGCAACCTCCCGTTTCCCAGATCTCTGAAGGCAATGCAGTCCTTCTTAGGGAGCCTGAATTACTACAGCCGCTTCATTGAAGACTTCGCGGTCTACGCGGCCGTGCTGTACGAGCTCCGGGAAGTCGACTACCATATGTTGCGCGAAGGAGACCGGGCAACTTTACGAGAGGGCTGCGACTCTGATCTGCCTGCAGATTTTAAGCCGGTGGAGACAGATGACTACATGAAGAGTGCACAGGTATCTTTCGGTATGTTGAAGGCTAAGATGGCGACGGCACCGATTCTAAGACACTTCGATCCGGAAAAAATGCCGATCGTCATTGTGTATGCTAGTAAATGGGCCATTTCTACCACTCTAGCGCAAGAACATGATGGAGTGTACTACCCGGTCACTTTTACGAGCCGGACATTGAAGCCGAACGAAGTCAACTATGGGATCGTCGAAAAGGAAGTTCTAGCTTTACTACGGATTTTGGATGTGTGCTATAACCTGCTGGTCGGCCGACCTGATAGGTCCTATCAAGAAAGTCGACATTGGCCTGGCTGTTATCAGCCAATGGGATGGACAGTCGGCTCGGCAGATGTTCAGCGATCCTGTCACAGTGGTCCCTCGAGGTATTCAAGTGCACCAATGGAGAGGAAGAGATATTGTGCACATTGGCCGCCAGTATCACCCCTCGGCCCGAAGTGTATGAAGCTCTGATGGCGATTTCCCCGATGAAGCAACCCCGACAATCAATCTCACGGCCGCCGCCGATCGTCGATCGGGATTAGGAACTCCTGGTCTTGAGTTTCGACGGATCGGCTAGCGTGAAGAAGAAGGTCGGCTCCTATAGTGCCATACTGTAGAAGTTACCACAATGGTATATAGTAGCAGCCGCCGCTGATTTCACGCCGGACATAACGGTCAACGAGGCGGAATATCGGGGACTCCTTCTATGTCTCGATCTGCTGGCATTACAGAAGAAAGGTCGGGTCATCATATGTGGTGAATCCAACCTAGTGATAACGCAGATCACCGGGGAGATCGACTGTAAGGCACCACGGCTGAAGTTGTTGAATGATCGGATGATGAAGGCGCTGAAAAACTACCCCAACGACGAGATATTGCACGTGAAACGGGAATTGAACAGAAGCGCCAACCACCTCGTGACCCAATCTATGCGGGACCAGATCGGGGTGACGATCACTGAGAAGGCCGTTTTACTTGAACTTATGGATATAAAAAGGCTCCCGGAGTTGATCAAGTCCAAGGACGGCCCCGACCAGGTGCATGTGATGGCTGCAACTAAATCGCGGACTCAGAAGTCTCGCCGATCGTTCCCGAAGGAAAGGCTTATTGAGCGCGTTTTGCAACATCTAAGAGCGGAACGTATCCTCAAGGCGCAGAACGAAGAAGAGTGGATCGTCAACCTGAAAGCATACCTGCGCGGTGAACTGTCCAAGTTAACAAATGATCAGGCGAAAGAGTGTACCAAGATCACGTACAGTTACGATGTGGACGACAATGGATTGCTGTATTACTGCCGTGACGTTGAACATGACAGTGCCGATCGAGATCGACTAGCGAAACTGGTGATCCCGTAGTTGCTACATCCGGATGTCCTTCATCACTACCATGTGAGTCTAGAAGAAGGACATCAGGGCGTAGGCAGGACATATCACAAGATCAGGGCCCACTTTCACTGGAGAGGACTTTTTCGGAGCGTGCAGAAATATGTGGGTTGTTGCACGGATTGCGAGACCGGAAAGGGCAGACCGATAATCAAGGGCCGATCGCCCGGAAAAAAATATCGAGTCTACTTACCCTTTCCAGGTGATAGCAATGGATCGCATACCGTCATGCCCAGATCGACACGCGGCAACTGTCGTGAAGGGGTTGAAATTTTTTATAATTCCACTTAATTAACAACACAAAGAGTTAATAAGCCAGTCCTCCTTGTTTTACTTCCGGGGTACTTAATACTTCCGTCCGAACCAACAAATCAGTCAAACATACTTGGGGTACACTTCAAAAGGCTGTTCCGGGCTGCCCCCAACACTAGCGTACTTCAAATAGCTGCTGCTCCACTCACTAGGGCGTGCGCTCACCAGATTCCTTGTGTTACAATTGGTTTTTGTATAGAGTAAAAAAAGAAAGGTTTTGAGGGCCGCCAGAGATCTTCCTAGTTTAGGGGAAATTTCGTTCTATTAAGTATTACTACCTCCTACATCAACGTCAATCACTTTTTTCACCCACTACTTTTTGGTTACTTCAGCGCTGACTTCAATACGTAGCAGTTACTGCTGAGGCCCTCTGTAACCTGATTGATCATCCTTCAGAGCTACCACTGATTCCCTCTGTAACATGATTGATCATCTTTGACAGTTACTTCAGAAACCCTATGTAATCTGATTGAGCGAGGCGGCCGTCGCATGTAACTCCTGATTGGTCAAAAATTCCACTTAATTTTCCACATTCATACCAATCACAAACAAATTAGCCACGAGGTGGCCGTCGCGAGGTGGCCGTCGCATGTCACTCCTGATTGATCAAAAATTCCACTTATTTTTCCACATTCATACCAATCACAAACAAATTAGCCACGAGATGGCCGTCGCGAGGTGGCCGTCGCAGGTCGCCTCTGATTGGCTGAAAATATCTTTTCCAAAATAAAATACTTAACCACTTGAAAACAATCGAGAATACCCAAGCCGATCAACTGGAGCAGCCGAGGGCGCATAACTTTTCGTTGGCTTCACCGCCATGAACGGACCCGCCGTTGTACTAGTAAGTTGCGCCTATGTCTTGACTCCCTTATGCACTACTGACAGTTCGTCTTCACAATCTGTTTGTCTTGTTATATCATGTGCCCTAGCGCCCCTTTGTTGTTGAGTATGATACCAAGGGCGCATGAATTTTCGTTGGCTTCACCGCCATGAACGTACCCGCCGTTGTACTAGTAAGTTGCGCCTATGTATTGACTTCCTTATGCAATGCTGACAGTTCGTCTTCACAATCTGTTTGTCTTGTTATATCATGTGCCCTAGCGCCCCTTTGTTGTTGAGTGTGACAGTTCATCTTCACAGTCTGTTTGCCTCGGTTATTTGATGTGACTTAGTGCACCTAGTTGTTGGACCTCGAATTAGACCGTTACGAAGCTGAAGACGCTCAACTTAGCGTTTAGCGTCACTGCCATGATGCTAGAGCTAAAGCAACTATGTCGAAACCTTGTAAAAAATGGGAAGTATCACTTGGCACTAGTAATGAATTGAAGCATCTTACTAGAAGACAGAATCTCCGCACTACTAACATCGTGTTACACTAAGTGTTCGTATTGTTCACCTATTAAAGGCATGACACAATATTTGTCACTAATATTCAGTGTTTGAAGGAATCACCAGCGTAACAAACGTCATCGTGCTAGTATGTAGAGTTTGGAGAGATAAAATATACCAAGCATTGATAACTACCACAGATCATCTTCTATATGTTGTAAATAAAGATTCCACTTCACCACAGTCGCCCTTTGCGTAACTTCAGCGTATGCGAGCAAAAGGCACGCAAACACATAGTTCTTAATAATCATACTTCAGATATTTACGTGCCTCGTTGTAATCCATAGTTGTGGTGAAAACCGGAACCTCACTTTCTTTGCATATGTTAATCACCCTTTTCCAGGTACTCTCGCATTCAAAAACATAAAGCGGCGCAACTATGAAGAGGTAATCCCGAGCTCTGCTAAGTGTCACTAATGATCTTGATGGGTATCCGGCAAGGAATTCCAGCGTGTGTGATCGAACCATAGATACAATAACGATATTTGCTTCACGACCCTGACTAGAGTCGGTCGTATCTACCTCAATATCCATATATTCGTCATACACATAACCCATGTACTTTAATTGCCTTCGTATAGCCTTGACTTGATTTTGATATGGCGAAATAATTAACAATGATTTCCTCACAGCTATTCTTGTTCTTCGCGTCCCGCTTTCCGGCATACCGTATATATTCCCCAATAAGTATATGACCATTTCTAGCTCAATAATATTAGTATGCCTGAACTCTTGACGTTCCATATCTCTCACCCACTCTTGGCAACCAATCCAAATAGCTCGATCACTCTTGATACTTTGCTTTCCAGAAAGATTGCGATCAACTGGTTTACCCCAATCAACCACGTCCAGGCTATTGAAACTCATACCACTCAAATAATCCTTCGATATGGCTGCTATATCTCGGATTGTATACGGGTAAAATACTTGTAACAATCTAGTGATTTTCGTATGACTTCTAAATTCTGCATTCATTGTGACTCCGGGAAACACTGGTAATAAGTGATGGGTGGCGCGAAAATGTTCTATAGAATGCAACAACCCCCAGGTAATTTTATGACGACGGGCTCCACTGTGAAACCGGTGTCCTAACTTTTCACTTACGGGAGAGTACGCAAAAAGCTGATAGGGATCACCTACAGATACCAGAACTGATAGCTTGTAATAACGCTACCTCTGCCGTTTGAGCTCCTTCATCATTAATGATTACATTGCAAGATATCGTGTGGTAGTCTGGTCGCCCTAATTGTGCCAAAGTAGCAATAATTACACGCGCTTGCTCCAATGTCTCCACCTCCTTCATTCTCAATCTGGCAGAAATATCTTTGCGAACCACACTGCCTTCCAATGAACGTCGCTCTCGTTATAATATTTCCGAAATAAACCTCCGCCGGTAATGTTCAGCTTCTGGTAATTCCATCGTACCCTTTATCTCACCCAACCGTACTATATCGTGATCCGGTATCACCTTGGAGTCCATCAACCTCTTAAGATCTTCATCAAATGCTGCATTAGTTTCTGAGACGATAGCAATGCGACCCCGTGGAAACACCTCTAGTAGCGTTAACACAATCGCAGTAATTGTAGATGTTTTTCCACATCCGTAAGGACCACGAGCTAGAACAATTCCTTTTGTCTCCACAGCTGCTCGTACTACTTTCAATTGGACCATATCTAGCGTACGTTGAAATTACTTATACACTTGCGTCTTTTCCATCTCCGACGTCACTGATGCGGACCTCAGCGACTCAATAGTCTGTCTTTTGGTCATTAATTGTAGTAATAGTGATGCGGGTTCTCTAGTCAATTTATCGATTGTGCTGAATCTTCTGACATAATTCATGATATTGACCACGAGTAACCATCGCAGTTTGTAGATGTTCTTGCGTATATCCCCCACATTAGCGGTGGTTATAATTATGTATCGGAATACAACTGAGCATACTATTCCCCAGTCCAGAAAACTCAATTCGTGATATCGCACGACGCAAAGTCTTCCATAATCCTATCTCTTTAGGCTGACTTGATCTGTATTTATACACTCAGTCCTAAACTCTACAGTTACTTGTAAATATAACACCCCTCTCATTAACGGCATGAAATGATCGAGACCGTGATCATTGTCGTATGTATTCCATCTTTTAGCTAAACATTGCCGAACTCCATAAGATGTCAGATGAAGATCCATTGTTGACGTAACATCCTTTGGATCCCATTCATACTTTTACTGAATCGGATCGGTAACACTACGTGATTCCAAGTGTGTTATTAAGCACATAGTGAGGAGATAGTCACTCACTGACGTGAACTTATCCATATACACTTCCCTCAATTTGAAGTACAACCAATGCCTGCAAGTTCCATGATAGTTAAACTGTGGTATTGTGACATCATACAATAGCCAGCACAATTCATCTCTACATGATCCATAACCTCCACCCCAACATTCCCGAAGGAAAACTGCAGGAGACTCAGAATCTCTTAATACTAGCGTGACCACGAATAATACATTTCTTGGATCTTCTGGATTGATGGCTCTGAGTTGTTGTTTTCCACAAGTCCTCGATGAAATTCCAAAGACTTGGCCACACTAATAATAGTTCCTGGATCAATAGTGACGTTATCAACTTCTTGACACCACTCCCTTTCAACATCTTTCATGCGTAATATCACCTGCCTTGCGGTTGACCCTGGTTAACACTTATTTTTCCACAATAATTGTGGTTGGTCCATTGGAGCCAAATTATCACTGAATGTGTATTTCCGATACTCATCTGCCCTATGAGTCACTGTTTGATTTATCTCTGCATCCACATCAGTCATTGGGGTGAGGTGACTCAATACTTCTCCGTATGATTTTTCATTTTCAAGATGTTCAGTTGTAGATACATCAAAACTCCCCTTGGTACCTTCATCTTTCTCTTCCACTTTTCCTCATTCTATATTACCGTGTGTCTCATCCTCTCCCGAGACCAAGTCCATTTAATCCCTATTACTTGCACTGGACTCCGAATCTTCTGTCGACTCAGCCAGATCAATCACTAGTGGAGAATCTGGCTTCTCTTCTTCCTCACATTCTATAGTGGGCTTAGATTTATCACCATCTAATGAAACTTCTATTGTCTGTACACTCCTAGGGTCCGTTTCTTGGGCTTCCATAGTGGGATACTCCCTATCTGCATCGGTTACGTTCTCATCCTCATTCGCTATTGTAGATCGTTCTGTTGACTGTGGATTGTATTCGACTGACTGTTTCTGCTTGTCCTCCTCCTCTAATCCCAATATTTGACCCTCAGATACCATCTGCTCAACCACCTGTGATACTATTGGATCAATCTCAATCTCTCGCGGAGGAGATGGCTTCTCTTCTTCCTCATATTCTACAGCGCGTATGGATTCTTCGTTGGTTAATAGAGATCCCATCTACTGTCCACCCATATATTCACATGCTTGGGTCGCCACATTTCGATGCTCCATACCCGCGATATCTAATTGGTTTAACATGTCGTCTTCTTCAGGTCCCAACTCCGGCTTTCGGATACTGTTTGGTCAGTGCAACCTATGTCTTCCTCATTTTCTGCGATACTCTCTTGATCTGATGTGGATATTGGTCGTATGCATGAGTGTGTGGCACTACGCAACTGGTTCTTCAATCGAAGGAGCCTATGCCTAATTCCACTCTCTGTCCTTGGCATTAGCTTATTTCCATCCTTATCTGTGACGTCACTCAACTTTCTTGCAATAACTTTTGTATCCACATTTCCACGTTTTATCGCTTCTATCGATACGTCATCTTCTCGCTTCATCCATCTACTGCAGTACCCTTTAGTTAAGCGACGTTGATTGTTTTCTCGGTTCGGTGGTGTCTGAGTTTTATCTTTCCTAGACCGACCTATCATTTGCATCCTTTTTTGCACCGCTGCTATAGTAAGTATCCTCTTTGATTGCGGGAATTTTACTGGATATTACTCAACTACTTTGGTTCCAGTAGCCTCTTGATCCATCATGTTCGTTAACCAATCTATTTCATCCTTTTCCCATTCACCACCTCTCTTGCGCTTAACTACTATTCGCTCTAACGTGGACATGACCCCTTTTTTGGTCCTTATGATCCATCCTTTGGCGCGACATTGTTGATTATACAAGTCATATATTTCTTGCGCTGGATTGTTTGTACTTTTGCTGGCACGTTGCATCTTTATTAACTATTCCTCCTCTTCCTTGGTTCATGATAAAATAGACATGGACGCTGATGCTGTTGTAGACGCTGAGGCATTCGGATCTGGGGCTGTATTCTCACTGATGAAACACCTTCGTTGTAGCTCCTCGCTTCATCATCTTCCCGTATTATTGCTCTCAAACTCAAGAGGGACTCTACCATATCCGTACTATCCATCTTGACTTCCCGTTGAAGTCGTAATCCCTCACCAACGTTGTTTTCTTCTTTAAGAGAAATATTTCAACGTTAATTTAGCTTGGACGGGATGTGTGCTTCAGGTAGGTGTCTCACTAGTAACTTCTTTATATTGAATGTTTGTGAGTCGATATTGATTCGACCGAATGTAGCTTAGTAAGTCTCCCGGACAATCAGTTGGCAATAGCGTCCACTAGGCTTTATTTAGTAGAAAATTCCGCAACTCCTGTATCCCACACCAACTTCACTCAACCCTCCATAATCCGATTAGGATCGAGGTGGCCGTCGCGAGGTGGCCGTCGCGGGTCCCTCCTGATTGGTCGAAAATTCTCACTTAAATCAATACAGTCTCGTACACCATTTCCACTCAACCCTCCATAATCCGATCAGGGTCGAGGTGGCCGTAGCGAGGTGGCCGTCGCGGGTCCCTCCTGATTGGTGGAAAAAAAAATTTCTCAAAATGTCAACATCACACACCAATTCCCGGCAGGCCGTATTCATTCTTCACAGGTAATACGCGCGCGCTCATGACTCATGCATTAACTTCTGGCCTCCATAATACTCACAGTATATGACCCCCTTCCGTAGGCATCCTTTGGCCCCAGTGAGTCAACTTCTGCTTCTTTCTTCCCTCGTATACACTGTTTTTTTCATGCAACAGGTAGCTCACTCACTGGCTGTCACCCTGGTGAATCCACTTATACTGTACGGGTCTACTCTTTCACGTCGTACGGTATGTCTTGCTCTCATCATATTAAATCCCAACTAACTGACTTGCAGCGCGATTTCTTCTGCATCCATCTGATCACTATATAGGTGTTGCCCCTCAATCATTCAGCTTAATACCCCTTGTATAAGGTTATCAGCGACGTCTAGTTTTGTCGCCTCATCGCATATTTTTTTTCTTAATAATATCCCGTGACTCTGCATAAATTTTGCATCCGTTAGACCTGTTAGGTCCTGTTGGGTATCTCCCGTACAGTCGTTCTCGACGCTCTGATTTTCTTCATTTTATTTTACAATGACGTACAGATTTCACACCTTTAGTACCCTGACAGGTTTCTCTTTGTACGATCTTTGTTGTTGTCGCACAGGTTTCACACCTTTGGTACCCTGCCAGGTTTCTCTTCGTACGCTTAGTTGTGGCCGCACAGGTTTCACACCTTTAAAACCCTGATATGTTTCTCTTTGTGCGATCTCACTCTTGTTATATAATTTCCGTGGTGTATTGACACTAGATGTGCAGGTTTCACACCTTTAATATCCTGACAGGTTTCTCTTCATACGATCTTGTTGTCGCCGTATAGGTTTAACACCTTTCATATCCTGTTAGGCTTCTCTTCGCACAATCTTGTTCTTGTTATCTTTCCTCCATATATGATTGATAATAGATGTACAGGATTCACACCTTTTAATACCTTAGCGGTTTCTCTTCGTATCATCTTGTTGCTGCCGTACAGGTTTTACAACTTTGGGACCTTAATAAGCTTCTCTTCGTACGATCTCCATCTTATACAGATTCCACATCTTATTCTTAGTTCACTGCTCACTTATAGACTTGATTTCATTATCAGTCGTCAACTTAAGCACACTGCGTCAATGAACGCTAGCTTGCGACTTATTTACTCCACATGCTCAAACAAATTCCAGTTCTCGTGTAAACATGTATCTTTGTTTTTTATTTTTGTTTTGCTATTCCCCCAATGCAACCAACTTGGGTCCGCATTCTACTTATCACAACCAACATGGGTCCGTGATAGGGATTTACTACATCTTCTGGGGCCTTATCTTTATTATTTTTTCTGTCTTGTTCTCTTGTTATTTTCTTGAATATCTTGACGCTTTCGTCTCTTGTTTCTTATTTCATTAGGAGTCTACAGTTTAGCTTCTGTAGTGTCCTCTTCGGCTGTCTGAGCTGCGTAATGCCGATTCTCCCAAGCTCGTTGAGCATCAAACTCATACAATAAAACGGTGCATGAAAGATTGTCTTCTGGCTCCCAAGTCATCACATCGGTATCCTTCCACATGACATAATACTCCTTTGTTCGACGTCCATTCCTTGTTCGCTGCTTGACCCGACAATACACAATTCGTTCCACTTCCCACTCGTCATCTTGACCAGGTTCATACCATGAATCCTCAGGAAGTAACGCCTCATCCGATTCAAATATATCTTAAACCTGAAGTCTTTCCCGAGGTCGTCTCACCTTACTGATATATGGTTTTAACCTGGCAATGTGCGCAAGCGGTAATATTCTACTTTCACCAGTAGGTATCACTAGCCGATACACCATGTCGTTTATCCGTTCATCTACTACATATGGTCCATGCCATAAATGCGCCAACTCCCTGACCAACCCTGGTTTAACCAGATCATGATCCAACCAAACCAATTCACCTGGTTGATATGCCGTTTTGGTAGTTGGCCATACTTTAGTCGCTACTGCTTCATTATGACGTTGGGCTCTATCTTTCATTATCTGCTCCTGGATAATATCAGCCTGCGCCTGCGCTCTCATATGCTTCTCAGTTGTAGCCAACCTCCACTCTAATGCATCTCTTTCAGTGATTGACGTATCTTTGGGTGGTATCATTGCTTCAAATGTGTTTCTGGGTTCCCATCCATGTACCAAGTAAAATGGATTTTGATGATGCTGAAGATCCACTGAAGTATTCAATGCAAACTCCAAAGGATCCACATATTCATCCCAATCTCTCTGCTCCGGATCCGTGATGTAACATTTGATTGCCTTGATAACTGTCTGCACAGATCGTTCCTGTTTCCCATTGGCCTGTGGTCGATATGCTAACGTAGGTCTCTGCTTTTGTTTTGCATTCGATTGAATCTTCTGAAAACCGAACTCATGAATCTTGGGTCTCTATCATGTCTCAACATTTCTTGGGCTCCAAATCTCTTATAAACTCCCACCATATACGCTTCTGCTACATCTTGCGCAGTGGTGTCGCTCATTGGAATTAGGATCACATACCCAGAGAACAGACATATAAAGCACAACAACGCTTCATGCCCCATTGCAGTTTGTGGTAATGGAAATGCGAAATCCATCGCTAAAATCTGAAATGGTCTTGACGCTATGATGTTTCCACTAGTGTGCCCCTGGTATCTTGGCCTCCCTTTTGCGGTGGCAAAATCTTCACACGCTGCAATATAGTTTTCAATGTGGCATACATCCCTCGCCAATAATATTTGAGCCTCAACCGAGCATAAACCTTTCCGACTCCTTGATGTGCTCCACTTCCGATCTCCACATGATATGCATGTAATACATCCTCTTGTAATATGGTCGGTACCACCAATCTCCACACATATTCTTCGGGTTTATATTGAGCTTTCGAAACATATTAAAGGACACCTTTATTATCCAACACCTAAGTGAGCGCATGTCGAGCTATCTTTTTCCATTCACTGGCTGAATTTATCTGATCATCATCTCCTCGTAGATACGCCATGACTTTGCTACACCACTCATCCTGTATCTGGGCTGTTCCAATCCGTTCAATTCGGATAGCTGGGGTATTTTCATATGGATCATTATCTACTTCATCCTGAGGTTCTTCAGATCTAGCCACATCATCGTCCACTGAGTGTAAATCACCATTAGTGTCCGCCCCTTGTCCAACAGTGACATTCTTTTGGTGTTGGGGCTGCTCATTACGAGAGTTTACCATACTTAGCAAGAGAACAAACACTTGTGGTGATGCTTAATCATCATTCACCCATATATCATTCGACTCCGTTTCAATTTTCTCCCCATTATTAAAAGGGGTGCCATAGTCACAGGGTGGTTTTTCAGTTGTCTCTTGAACCTCATCTGCAGTGGCATACAACAAGTCTGGCAGACTATTCAACAGCTGCAGATCCGCTTTTCTCTCCTCTTTGATAATTTTCCCTGCCCGCTTCTCTTTCATAGAACATTGAGTTAAAAAACAGCTGCTTGATTATACTTGCGAGCCACGTGTATCAGGCTGACTGCTTCGAATTTCTCTATCAGTGAACGCACTCTGCCCAACCAAACCAATAGTGATGCATGATTGCAGCGTAGATCTCCATTGACGTGTCCAATAACCAATCTATAATCCCCACACACAGTTGCTTTCGTTACATTATGGTCTTGTGCGAGCTGTAATACATGGATTAGTCCGTGATATTCACTCTCATTCACGGTAAGATTATCTTGAATCCCATATTTTGCTGCCACTACTTCCCAGGTTGGTAACTCCCACACTATCATGCCAAATGCTCCTTTCGGGTCATTCTTAAGACGCACTGCACCATCAAACGATAAAACATATCCAATGCTATGACGTTGTAGACTAGGAATTGGCTTAATGATCGGCAATCTTTCAACGATTTTAACGGAGCAATATCTTCTAGCACTTCATTCATCTTTTCTGCGGGCACAATGGACGCGGCTAATAAAGCAGGTAATCCTACAGCCTCATGATTCATTCGTATGAATTCTAATGACCACGGAGACAACATTACTGCCCATTGGATTCCTCTGCCTGTCAAACTTTTCGATGTGAACAGCCATAGCATTGTAGAATATCTTGCATACACTGATATATGCTTCCAAACAAAATGTGACTGGCATTATGTAACGTTTTTAGCAACGCTAGCACCTCTTGTTCCGCCCCTGTATATCTCGTTTCATCATCTTTGAAAACCTTGCTAACGTAACGCACTGGGTACAGTATCCCATCATAATATTGACACACTGTTGCTCCGAACACCCATGGATTGGTATATAGCACTATACTCAATGGTTTTGATCGCTCAATATGTCGTAACAAAGGTGCACTCACCAGACGATCTTTAAGCAACGAAAACGACTTTTCAGCGTGCTTCAGTTGTGTACCATCCTTTAACTGTAGTTCGGTTAACTCATACAGATATTTAGCTAGTGTTGCAAAATTATCAATAAACCGTAGGTAGTATATCAAACTTCCAGTGAATCTTTTAACTCCTTTTAATGTTCGTGGGAACACCATTTTGACAATCGAGTCCAAATTGCGGGGGGGGGGGTGCTTTAATTCCTTCTGCAGATATACGATGGCTCGAAAACTCCACACTGTGTTTGCCAAACGCACTCTTCGGTAAACTTATAGTGATCCGCCAATATTTAAATGATTCCAGGAGATTCTTAAGCATGATGCACAATGTATCCCAACTGCTTGCACCAAAGGTAATGTCATCGATATACGACCGCCTCCCAATAGTAGGTTGTTCATCAGTCATCACTACTTGGCCGTTATGAAAGACGTCTTATGTGATGGACATATCTGTTTCCAACACATGTGCCTCTTCGTTGTCATTATCCATGTATAACTTGCCGCCTAGCAGTTTACATTTTACCTTCATCTGTTGTGACCGCCGTACCATTGTCCACAAAGCGTTATCCACTATACGCTGATATATTTGAGGAGCGTTCTTAATCCCTTGAGGCATCCGAAGCCATTCGAAGGGTCCTAAGGGACAAATAAATGCTGTGATCAACCGAGCTCTCTTGGTCATCGGTATAGCCCAATACCCACTCGCATTATATATTGAACACAACCATTTTAATCCCTCAAAATTGTCCAGTAAATCATCAATTAACGGTATAGCATACACCATCAACCTCGTCTTTTCATTCAATGATCGGTAATCAATACACAGACGTATGTCGGTTTTGTTCTTTTTTAACACTATGACGATCAGTGATTCCCAAGCAGACTCCGAATACCGAATTAGTCCAGCCTGTAATAGGCCTCGTATTAATTCATACAATTTAGGTAATACTTTAGGCGGTACTCTTTGTGATCTTTGTGCAATAGGTGCATTGTCACCAACATCCACATCACAAACTACACCTTTATCTGGAGGTGGTAGCGCATTACCAGAACTTATTAAACCATCGGCATACTCAGACAACAAGGCACGTAGATTATCTTCTTGTTCTTTAGTAGTAACTCCTGGTTCTCCTATGTCTGCAGTAGTCATATCTGGTGGTTCGATTGGGCTTTTATCTACTTCTGGAATGAGTGCCAGCTATTCTTCCATAGCTTCAGCCGACATCTCAACTCCTTCATGCTAGTACACCTCTCTTTCCAATTTTGTCTGATCCACATTCATTGGATCTATTGCATCCATTACATACACAGCAGGAGGTTTATCTCCAACAGTTCTCACTGCGTGCACGTTAGTCCAATTGATCGGTGTGTTAGCGCTATCCATCACTTGTGTATGCACTTGTAGATATTATTCTGACTTTATATCTGCTTGTGTCATTAGCGGCAATGGTTCTTCCCTGGTAATCTGACAACTTTGGTCTTTCATGTTCAAAATTACACCCGCCTTGACCAAAAAGTCTGTACCCAGTATAGCTAGCGCATGTGGATCAATACTAGCGACCCACATACCACAGGTGAAAGCCACTGATGAGCCTATGCAAACCTTGACTGTAGCCAGACCTATTGCTCCAATATTACTGTCTGTCACGCCACAAAAGCTAGTTGGAGTATCAAACATCCGAACCGCTACTTGTAGCTTCCGTGCCACATTGGTATGTAAAACGGATATGTTTTTTTTGCGCCTGAATCCAACATTAATGGTAATTCCAGAACATCAATGGTCCCATTTACATAGACTTGAGTTGCAGGATGCTTTTCTTCCATTGGACTTTGCCATCCATCTCTTTCTCCCACACTTTTTTCAACCAGTGTGACAAATGCTGGAGCCTCTGTTACTTCATCACTTATCATTCGCTCAGCTTGTGTCTAATCCTCATTGGAAATAGCTTGTTTATTTACTTTTTCTTGTTTTTTCTTTTTTTATTGATCATCATCCAAAGTGAGTGATCCATCCATATAACATGTATTATTTTTCTTGGTTTTCTTTTGTGTGCAGGGTGACAGCGGTGTTACTTTAATTTCATTTGACAATGCCTCCCTTTCCTCTCGACAGTGGTTGAAATGCACTGTGGGGCTAGGCGCTTAACTGCTCCGCCACTTGAGCTTTAGTCAATTCCCCTGACTTCAATTTAGCACGCATCTCGTCCATCTCTTCGATGAACTTCCGACAATACCTTGCATCATGAACTACATTATCGCAATGCTCACACTTCACCAATTTCCAACAGTGACTTTTGTCATGTCCCCGTCGATTACAATGCTCACAGATCACTACATTGTCAGTATTGGGATTTGTTGACGCTCGCACACTCTTGTCTTCATATACCGGTCGTGCCTGCTGTGCTGCATGTACTTCCCCGCCCATCATATGCACGCTAGGTTGCAGGTCTTCATACATAGCATCAGCGTTCTTACGGGTAGCTACCTTCTTTCCAGGCCTATAAGCCGCGCTTCATGTTTAATTAGTAGTTTTTATAGCTCTTCGATAGTTGAGAAGGTTATGTGTTGATACTGCATCTGTATGGTGCGATCATGAATAGTATCAAATAACTGTTGAATTTGTTCTTCCAATAATGATGCATTGAACGCATGTCTAAAATCCATCCCTACTCGCAACGCTGCTGCGTTTAATTAGTATAGATATGTAGTATCCAACTCGTCATGTTTCTGCGTTAATCTTGAATACATAACTCGAGGCGACACTTTGTCCACAAAAAACTTCTTTTGGAAAAGCGCAATCACCTTATCCAGTCATATTTTACCGATCGGCTAGTTGTTCGTACCACCATGATGCTGTGCTTGTCAAGCTGTCAACAAACATTCCCAGACGTTGACTATCATTCCAATGTGATATATTAGCCACATGTGAGAACCGAGCGACCCAAGCCCGTGCACTTCCGTCATACTGCCTATTCCCATCAAAATATTTTATCTCCGTATTCTAAATGATGGCTGTAACTGGTTGAGGTGAGGGTGCCCATGCGTTTGCACTTCCACCAGGTATACCATACCCTGGAGTACTATGAGGCATTTGTGGCTGCGTAGCCGGTGTTTGATATAAAGTACTAGGCGCCCATCTCGGTATATTGGGTGTGCGACTAGCCGACAAGACTGTCGTGACTTTAGCTAATTCTTCCAAACTCAAATATCCATCTTGCATCATCTTCACCAAATTAGCTACCACTGGATCTTGTTTAGATGCAGCCATCCCTGAACCCTGTATAGGTGCAGCCACCCCTGGACCCTGGCTAGGTGCTGCCACCCCTGGTTCTTGCTTGATCCCAGATAGTTTGGGTGTGAACATGATTTCATCTCCATCAGATGAAAACTCCAACTTCTTTTTAGTTTTTGCAATTTTTCTGGGTCGCAACTGTGGTACTTCTTCATACTCACTTCTGTCAATGATCTCCAACATACCCGGTGGTTTAGACTCCCTTACCGGTGTATGTACGGTATCTGCTATTATATAATAAGTGGGAATGATATTGTCAGTTTCTTCTCGATATACCATTAATGATGTTTCCCACTGATTTTCTGCTAATATTAAAGACATCATCAGTCCAATATCTTCTGCGGTTCGTGCCAAATCGTAATAGCACGCACTCTCATACTTATCCCGTCTGATAATCTCATACCCTAAATTTGGGAACAACTCCTCCAGTGCCTTCACAGATGTTTGTAAATTTCCAAATGTAGTGAGATCGTCTCGCACTCTAAAGTTGGGTGCAGCCTGCTTCATCTTACGTATCTCAGATAATGAAAACCAACAGCTCGAATCACCCGGTAATCTGAGCACCTGTTGTTGATACTGCGTTACCTTTACACACGCTTCGGAAAATGTGTACGTCCTGTTAGTATCATCATCGGAGTATTCTAGTGTAAAATGAAGATCTGGACCATCTTCTTGTGATACTAATGCCATTGGGTAAGCTTGAATTTGAAGTCGACGTTATTCCCGGGTCGCGGCACCAGTTGTCGTGAAGGGGTTGAATTTTTTTATAATTCCACTTAATTAACAACACAAAGAGGTAATAAGCCAGTCCTCCTTGTTTTACTTCCCGGGTACTTAATACTTCCGTCCAAACCAACAAATCAGTCAAACATACTTGGGGTACACTTCAAAAGGCTGTTCCGGGCTGCCCCCAACACTAGCGTACTTCAAATAGCTGCTGCTCCACTCACTAGGGCGTGCGCTCACCAGATTCCTTGTGTTACAATTGGTTTTTGTATAGAGTAAAAAAAGAAAGGTTTTGAGGGCCGCCAGAGATCTTCCTAGTTTAGGGGAAATTTCGTTCTATTAAGTATTACTACCTCCTACATCAACGTCAATCACTTTTTTCACCCACTACTTTTTGGTTACTTCAGCGCTGACTTCAATACGTAGCAGTTACTGCTGAGGCCCTCTGTAACCTGATTGATCATCCTTCAGAGCTACCACTGATTCGCTCCGTAACCTTATTGATCATATTTGACAGTTACTTCAGAAACCCTATGTAATCTGATTGAGCGAGGCGGCCGTCGCATGTCACTCCTGACTGGTCAAAAATTCCACTTATTTTTCCACATTCATACCAATCACAAACAAATTAGCCGTCGCGAGGTGGCCGTCGCATGTCGCTCCTGATTGGTCAAAAATTCCACTTATTTTTCCACATTCATACCAATCACAAACAAATTAGCCACGAGATGGCCGTCGCGAGGTGGCCGTCGCAGGTCGCCTCTGATTGGCTGAAAATATCTTTTCCAAAATAAAATACTTATCCACTTGAAAACAATCGAGAATACCCAAGCCGATCAACTGGAGCAGCCGAGGGCGCATAACTTTTCGTTGGCTTCACCGCCATGAACGGACCCGCCGTTGTAATAGTAAGTTGCGCCTATGTCTTGACTTCCTTATGCAATGCTGACAGTTCGTCTTCACAATCTGTTTGTCTTGTTATATCATGTGCCCTAGCGCCCCTTTGTTGTTGAGTATGATACCAAGGGCGCATGACTTTTCGTTGGCTCTGCTGCCACGAACGAATCCGCCGTTGTGATGATAATTTGCGCCTGTATTGACTCCCTTATGCAATGCTGACAGTTCATCTTCACAGTCTGTTTGCCTCGGTTATTTGATGTGACTTAGTGCACCTAGTTGTTGGACCTCGAATTAGACCGTTATGAAGCTGAAGACGCTCAACTTAGCGTTTAGCATCACTTCCATGATGCTAGAGCTAAAGCAACTGTGTCGAAACCTTGTAAAATGTGGGAAACATTACTTGGCACTAGTAATGAATTGAAGCATCTTACTAGAAGACAGAAGCTCCGCACTACTAACATCGTGTTACACTAAGTGTTCGTATTGTTCACCTATTAAAGGCATGACACAATATTTGTCACTAATATTCAGTGTTTGAAGGAATCACCAGCGTAACAAACGTCATCGTGCTAGTATGTAGAGTTTGGCGAGATAAAATATACCAAGCATTGATAACTACCATAGTCCATTTTTTATATACTGTAAATATAGCTTCCACTTCACCACAGAACACTGAGCTGCTGATCTGGATCGACCTATTCACTGGTCTGGTGATCGCAAAGGATAGTGCATCCCGATCTGCGGAGCAGATCGCCCAGAGTTACGAGGAATGCGTGTTCAGAAGGTTCGGCGCCAGCGAATTTATTAGACACGATCGGGAACCCGGTTTTATGGCTGAGTTGTTCCGATCGTTCAATAACATGCTAGGCCAGAAGCAGAGCGCGACGATGGCATATCGTCCGCAAGCGAACGGATCGGCTGAACGCATGGTGCAGACAATAACAATGGCGATTAAGATGTATGTGGCCGATCCAGACCAACGTGACTGGGATGAGTATGCAGAGAGACTGGTATTCGCACTCAACTCTTCAACCGATCGGGTCCGATGAGAAACGCCTTTCTATCTGGCGTATGAATGGGACCATCGATCGACACTTGAAGCGGCGATACCGATCGGCTGCACTCGGACCCGCGATCGCGATGACCGTCGTTGGTGCATGCAGGTCCAGAAGCATTATCAGCATGCGAAAGAAGTCGTCAATGAAAAGTTGCGTCAGGCCACACAAGATCGAGCAGATCGGAATAACGATCAGTTGCGCCCTCATGGTATTGAACCAGGGTCGAGGGTATGGTTAAACCTCTATCGGGTCAAGGAAGGCTATGCAAAGAAGTTGGCTCATATGTGGCACGGTCCTTTCCGTGTAGCAGAGCTGATCGGTGAGAATGCTGCCCATCTGATCACGATCGGCACGGATTATAAAGTTTTTCCGATCGTGCATGTGTCCAAACTAAAGCTGGTCAGAGAGTTCCCCGATCGTCCTAAAATGCCCCTGTCTGCTGGACGAAGCGGAGAGGTTCGATTTTGATGAGGCTCTGCTGCCGGAAGAAAGTTGGGAAAGGCCATTGGAAGAGGACGAATTCGAGGTGGAAAAGGTGCTAGATGTCCGATCGGTCAAGAAGACGCGTTTCGGTCGCACCCACCGAGAATATCTGGTCCGATGGTAGGATCATGACGAAGCAACTTGGATCGACGAGCTCGATCTAAATTGTGGAGCACTGCTACGAGAGTTCGAGCGAGAGCGAATCAGTCGGAATCGCTTCGCAGTGATGCAGACTCATGAAGATGAAGATCAAGACACGCAGTAGCACCGATCAGTATATCTATCGGTGTAAATATGTGTAAGGTCTGAACTATTGTGAATTAGTGTGATGAACTGTGATGAACTGGAGTAGTGGAGTGACGAACGTGGTGATAATTTTCGCGATATGGATGGAAACTGTGTGTGATAACGTGTTGGTGCAAGTTTGGAGAAAGTGACGAATTTGGTCAAGTGATTGGATGATCAAGAAGTGAAAAGAATGATGACATATATTATGGATTATCTGGTCAGCTAACTGCTGCATCAAGAATCGCTATCACCCCACAAACGACAGATAGTAAATGCCGGATGGTCTGCAATCTGCTCCCGATGCTGATTGCGCCAGGGCTCCTTCCGATAGATCTGGATCAAGGCGTCTTTCAGGTCTGCGATCGGCTTGTCACAATGAAGACCGGGATACCAGACGCCGTCGTTAGCTAATACCCCGGCTTTCTAAACCCGACGCTTGGCCATATGAAGAACTACAGGATATAGAAAGATGTCGATGTCGCAATCGTGGGCCAGCATCCCTCCCAGAACAAACTAGCATAGGGTCTGCCAGGCCTCGACCGACAGACTACGGCGCTACTTCCGGTTCTTCTGGAATGAGATCAGGCCTTGATCATGCTGCGCTCGATCAGGGGGAAGCACTAGATAGTGTGTATACTCCCACATAGCTTGGCTGTAGGCTTCATTGAAGGCCTTCATTCGACACAAGAACGAGTCGATTCACGCAGTCGACGCAAACATGGACCCCAGCTTGGGGCGGATGGACACTTTCCATGGCTGATCAGCATACAGACGGGCGATTTGTGGTGCTGTGACCAGGTCCGCCCTCCATGCAGAAGCGGCAGGAGCCTTTAAAGCTGGAGGAAAAAGCCAGTTATCCGGTCGGGACATAGACCGGGCTAGTATCTGCTTAGTCAGGGCTGATCGGTGCAAGCTACTGATATGCCCCCGTGACCATGGCAAAGCGGCGTCTGAAGTCAGCGATGGAAGAGATCGATCTCCTATCGACATCCCTTTCAATCGGGCGTGACGGAGCAGCCCAGATGTGCCAGACTGGAAAGAATGCGCCGATTTGGTTAACTCACACGTCCGTGCAACACCATCACCCTGGGAGCTGATCACCTTATCAGCCCCCGATGCAGACTTCGCTGGAACAGTACCTCAGCGTTGATCGGATCGGGAATTGGGCAAAGCAGTGAACAAGAACTCAGAATCTCCCGATTTGTTCCCCGAGTCCTCTCCGGAGGATATCTCTAGCCGGTGCGTACACACGGTGCGGCTAGCGCACAGAGGAAGACTTTCCTTTAAGCGGCGTTCGCCGCTACTTATCAGATACGCCCTTATAAAAGGGCTTAGTAAGAGAGAACTCTCTTACTCAAGGCCATGATTCCACTTTGTTTTACCAGTTAGCACAAGCTAACGCCTTAACACAAGGCTCCCTTAATAAGGGGGTAGCTAAGGGAAGAACCCCCCTTACGCTACTACACTCACTGCGCGCGCGACCGGTCGAGGTCGTGCGTCCAACAGTCTTTGAGTGAAATGTAAACTGAATATATTTAATATGTAATTAGCCTAAATTAATTTAAACTAATATAAACTATATGTAATACTAAGTAGAACTTACTAAATTCGTACCTAGCTAAAATCTACTGTACACCACCTCTGTACTAACACGTGGCTGGCTTCCACGCCCCCACCAAGGGCCCCTGCCCTGATTGGTTAAAATAACCAATGGTCCAAAACCTTTCGGACCGTCAATACTGACCCCAACCGTAGTGTACTCACGTACACCACATACTAAATGTAACCCGAATGTAACCCTGTTACATCCTCCCCCATCAAGACTATTGCTTACTAAATAAATCAAATTTAGTTGGAGAACTCTAACTGCAGGAACCTCTGTCTAACCATGAGAACCATTAGTGGTGCTGTGGAGTCTCCTCGAGAAGAGGAGGTAGACTATTTCGAGAACTCGGAGGTGGATGCCCTTGGGGATATCTCCCCGAAGGCTGACCGCTACGACAACGCCAAAAGGCGATGTCGGCAGCCTAATCCGTTCCCCACACGTGGGGAAAATGCACTAACTAGTGCGCCACCCCTGCCAATGTCGGATGATACATCCGGATTGCCGAAGGCGATCATCACCAATGAGCTGGACGCAGCTCAAGAAACCCAACTTGCCGCACAGGCACTAAGTGCAGCCGGTGCGTAAACGCACGGTGAGGCTAGCGCACAGAGGAAGACTTTCCTTTAAGTGGCGTTCGCCGCTACTTAGCGGGTACGCCCTTGTATAAGGGATTAGCAAGAGATCACTCTCTTGCTCGGGGACAAGATTCCAAAGGTGGTTTACATTTAGCTTTCGCTAACACCTTGTAACAAAACTTCCCTTATAAAGGGAGGTAGCACTCCCTTACGCTACAATACTCACTGCGCGCGCGACCGGGCGTGGCCGCGCGCCTAGCAGTCTTAAGTATTTTTGTAAACTGATTTATATTTAATATATGTAATTAGCCTAAATTAATTAAACTAATATAAGCTATATGTAATACTAAGTAGAGCTTATTCTAGTCGTACCTAGCTGAAATTTAGTGTACACCGCATGTGTACTAACACGTGGCTGACTGCCACGCCTCCACCAAGGGATCCTGCCCTGATTGGTTAAAATAACCAATAGGTTCAAACCTTTCGGACCGGTCAATACTGACCCCAACCGTAGTGTACTTACGTACACAACATAACTAAATGTAACCAGAATGTAACCCTGTTACATCCTTCCCCATCAAGACTATTGCTTACGCAATAAATCAATTTTAGTTGGAGACCTCCAACTGCCAGAACTCTGGCTTACCACCATGATAACCTTTAGTGGTCCTGAGTATTCTCCTCGCGAAGAAAACTATTCCGATAACTCGGATGGGGATGCCCTTGGGGATATCTCCCCAAAGGCTGACTGCTCCTACAACGCCGAAAGGCGATGTCGGCAGCCTAATCGTTTCACCACACGCGGTCAAAATCCGCTTACTCGTGCGCAACTCTTACCAACCTCGGATGACATATCCGGATCGCCGAAGGCGATCACGGGTAATGAGCTGGACGCAGATCAAGAGGCTCAAAATGCCGCACATGCATTACAGGATGCCTTGCACGTCCCCATGCGCACTACACGGGCTGCATATCGTTTTGGAGGTCCTCGTGACCTCCCAAAGTGGGCCAAGAATGAGGTAAAGAAGGGTTTAGTCTTCTATACCTATATAGTCTTCTATACCCCTGGACTCGCGGCTGTACAACCGCAACACATCACACGCCGGAATCAACTCTGGGAAAAACTTCTCACGCAGAAGCAGTTCACTGCTAACTCATATGGAGAGCGCCTCAAGAAACAGGCACAGGATGCCGTTGTTTGGAACCTCCGCGAGGTTCCCTTCGTTCTCCTGCAAGGAGAAGATTCCAAAGAGGCAGAGCGGAAGTTCCGCGCTTGGGCGGAGGGGAGAAATGTCTCCCCGAGATTTTAAAGCTGTACAACAGCTATTCCGAACGTGACGTTCGGATAGAGAGGGCATTGCGCTTGTCTTTTGCCAGAGCCAAAGCCATGGGGCAATTACGTGCCCCTTATCGCATGCGCTATGCTAGCGCCCGTTCCCTCACTGCGGTGTCGGAGCACAGTGCGGGTTCCGCATCTGCCTCAGGAGAATTACCAACTACTGGGAGTGAAGGAGCTTACCCCTCCCCTTTGGTCGTTGACTCACAGCGGAATTCTCCCGCTCGAAAGCGTCAACGACGTCACGGAATTCCTGCCTCAGGGGAGTCTCGAACTCCCACGAACTCTGTGAATGTGGATAACCATTCCACTTCACCAAATACTGGGTTTGACCCCGATGATGGCGTCGCTCCATCAGACGCTCCACCCCGTCCTGCCGTACCTTACGGCTAACCACCTTTTGCTTGTCTTGGCTTTCCGCCATGTCATCAGAAACGTGTCGTAAGACACTAAGGCGCGTCGATAAAACTTATCGATGTGCTTTCGCACAGATACAGGGCTGACATCGGGGAATCCTCCCCCCTCAAGCCCTGGGCCACACACAAATGGCGTCAACGGAACCCTCGGATTCACTAATCCGTTCACGTAAAACGGGGTAAACCCCGTAGATGGATGGACCGAATTGTTTATATCAAATTCGGCCATAGGAAGCATCTCACTCCAACTCTTTGGAGACTACGGACATAAACTCCGGAGAATATCTTCCACAACGCGATTAACGCGTTCCGTTTGTCCGTCCGTCTGCCGATGATCTGCAGTGGACATAAGGAGCTTGGTGCCCAGCACCTTAAACAACGCCCCCCAAAACTGTCCCGTAAAACGGGGATCCCGATCCAACACAACCGAATCGGGTAGACTACGTTGTCGAAAGACATGGTCTAGGAACACTTTTGCTGTTCCTGGTCCATCAATGGACTCTGGAACTGCCACCAGGTGAGCCATCTTGCTCAAACGGTCTACAAAGACCAATAAGCCCGTGTTCCCGGCCTTATCCTTCGGAAAACTGAAGATAAAATCCATACTAATGGATTTCCAACACTGCGTTGGAACGGACAATCTTGACAAAGGCGCAGATGACTCTGCGGAGGGTTTAACCCTCTGACACGTCTCACAGGTGCGTATATACGCACCGACCCACTTATACATGTTGGGCCACCAATACAAAGCGCTTAAAGCGCTGTAGGTCTTATCCCGACCTAAATGACCCCCGGTAGGGGCGTCATGTGCCTCAAAGAGGACTATATACTTCAGTTCGTCATCATGAGGAACTACCACCCGCTGAGTGTCCTACGCGCTTGTGCTATAATATAGCAAACCGTCACAGTACCTGTAACGGTGTAAACGAGCTTTAGATCGACTTGACAGGGTTGGATCAGACGATCCAAGACCCTTTCCACACAACGCGCGATAAGCGCCGTACACTGTGGATCTTTCTCATATGCCTAGCGTATGAGATCCACCACAGATGAGGTGACGAATGTCGCGTGAGCGATCTCGTAATCGGGACGACGAGACAACGTGTCTGCAAGCACGTTCTGCTTGCCAGGTTTATACTTAACCTCAAAGTTGTACTCCGCAAAGAAGGATAGCCAACGGGCCATCAGCTGGGAGAAATGAGGCGACTTTGTCGCTGTCCGTAAGGACACGTGGTCAGTATAAACCACTAACGGCTTTGAGCCGAGTAGGTCAACCCTAAATTTGACAAGGGCATACTTCATAGCAAGTATCCCCTTATCATGAACGGGATAATTCCGTTCTGCAGATTTAAGCTGTCTCGACTCAAACGCGATGACGCGTTGTCTTCCCGCATCGTCTGCTTGTAACAGAGCAAATCAGATTGCGAAATCGGAGGCGTCGCAGACGACACTAAATGGGGTCCCAGAATCTGGGAGAGCAAGAACGGGAGCTTTCAACAACCTCCCCTTTACCGCTTCAAAACTGTTTTGGTGTTTGGTTTTCCAACACCAATCAACATCCTTCTTAAGAAGGTCCGTCAATGGCTTCGCCATTTCAGCGTAGTTATCGCTGTATTTGTGGAGAGAATTGGCTAATACAAGCCATTTACGTAAATCTATCATATTTACAGGCGAAGGCCACTCCACAATGTCTTTCACCTTCGCGGGATTTGCCCGCACTCCATCCTTACCGATGAAGCATCCGAGGAAAGGAATTTCCTCATCACCAAATATACATTTGGATGCGTTCGCATTTAACTTATGCTCTCGCATTCATTCGAGAACAGCTCGAAGGTGTATCAGATGCGTCTGAACATCAGACGAGTCGTCTTCCGCGCGACTATGAACGAATATATCGTCGAAGTACGTCTGAGCGTACTTTCTATGAGGGCGGAAGAGTTGAGTCACCAAGCGATTGAAAGTCGCTGGCGCATTCGAAAGCCCTTGTGGCATAACAAGACACTCCCACAGCATGCCACTAGGCGTTCTAACCGCTGTGAGCGTAATTTCGGACGCTCGCATGAGCACCTGATAATACCCGTCCACCAGATCTAAGGCAATGTACACCGTACAGCCTGCCATATTGTTCTGGAGGACATCCTTCCGAGGAATCGAATTCTGCATGGGTACAGTAGCTGCGTTCAGCTTGTTATACGCATGCACAATGCGCCACTTTCCGTTAGGTTTACGAACACAAAAAGTGGGAGATGAGTGGGGAGACTTACTCTCCCGTACCATCCCAGCCTATTCTTTCCCCTTCAAGAATGCGTCGATGACGTCGCATTGTTCCTTGGGGAGAGGCCACTGCCTAGTGACGCAGTATTTGGTTCCGGAAACCAAATCAATTTCATGTCAGACTCCCCGATCCGGTGGTAATCCCATCGGAGGGTTGTCAATAATGACATCTCCGAATTCCTTTAACAAGGAATGGTAAGGGTCCTCAGGATCCGCAAGGATCTTGAGGCCGCTTCGGGCATTTAATGCCTGTTTGGTTTTCACCAAAACTGACTCGTTCATCGTGGATGAGGAGTTCAACTCCTCTTCCGTACGCAACACGACGACCTCGTCGATTTCATCTGCTTTCAAAGCAGTCTCAAACTCGTTGAAGGACATCTCCTCCAACGACAACAGTTCGCCTACCCCAGGCAACCGTTCCAGGCTTACTCCTTCTGTGACAATATCTGTCACACTATTCAGCATCTTGTAGGACTGTTGACTACTGCCCTCGGGACTCATCCCGACACACAGATGGGGGGAGTCAATTGCCCCATCTATTGGAAGCGCCAAGCGCCTATCCACAGAGGTATCTACCTCAACCACCGGTGACTCGCCGGTCTCACCTATAACGGCGTAATCGGAATCATTTCCGACGTGCGAAAGAGACGAACTCCGGGTCTCTTTGCTTGGAAGCGCCTCGCGCTTAACCACAGGGTTCTCTACCCCTACGACTGGAGTTACCACAGGTAGCTCACCAGTCTCGCCTATAACGGCGTGGTCGGAATCATTTCCGACGTGCAAAAGAGACGAACTACGGGTCTCTTTGTGTGGAAGCGCCTCGCGATTAACCACAGGGTCTCTACCCCTACCACTGGAGTTACCACAGGTAACTCACCAGTCTTGCCGTTCACGGCGTGGGGATTAACCGCCGAATCCCCCTCGTTAAGGAACTCTTCCTTAACGCCATTGGGAATGATCATTTCAGACATCCCAATCTCTGGCATCTCACGCCATAATCGCTTTTGCGATCGAGCAAAGGTGGGTTCATGACTCGCCAATGCTTCACCCGATCGCGGGTACGTTGAGCCAATGAGCTTAGACTTCCAGTCTATCCATGGCTCGAGGCGTTCCAGCCACTTCATGCCCAGAATGAGGTCATACCTCGAGTCCAAATCCAGGACTAGGCAACGTTCTAAGCTGTCGAAGTCTGCAAACTTCAGCTTAAGGTCAATCGAGACCTTGGGTACAGAAACCTGTACGCCCGTCGCTTGACAGACCATGACAACGTCACGAGAACGTGCCTCTAGGGCCTCGGCATACAGCCGACTCTTCTCAACAGAAGCCCGTCTGACATAATTGTCAGACGCTCCAGAGTCTATCAAGACTCTCCAAGGATTATCAAAGCCTTTCTCGTCAGCAAGGACGACTAGAAACCTGGCTGGTACACCAACTCAGTGCTAGAAAGCACCGTTTCTCTCGGGGCTTTGTGCTGTCGTTCCCTACCCTGGGGCTTAACAGCACTGAGGGATCCCCCAGTAGGGCTCCCCGCACCTACTGGTAGCCGTAGTTTCCCGACGGCTTGGGCGAGGGCTTTTTCCCAACCCTTGTACCCTTAAAGCGAACATCTCGCTGGGGATTTCTCGGACATCTGTTCCGCAGATGATCCGTGCTTCCAACAAGAAGCATCTCAGCGGCCCATGCCGCTGCAACATTTCAAGAAGCTCCGCTTCGAAGCTCTGCGAAAAGGAGTCAGAGTGACTCCTAGCGGGACGTTTCTCCTCCTCTTCGACCTGACTCAGGTCCATGGGTTCGGGACCCACCTTAGAGGAGCGAAAGTTCCTCTCCGCGTTGAACGACATCTTAAACGCCTCCTCCAGGGATTGGGGTCGGCATCGGAACAGTTCCGAACGTGCAGGCCCTTCTTTCAGGCCTCCCATGAAGACGGGGATGGACACATCGTCCGAATACGCTTTCGCCTACATCCCTGTCAACCGGGTCTTAAGTTCTTGGATGTATGTCTCCAAGTCCCTAGTGCCCTGACGGCACCTCAAAAATGCCAGCTGATTCTGGAAAACCAGATCAGGCGTGGCATACATGTCCATGAGCTTTTGCTTAAGGACTCCCCAGGTCGGAAACACGTTCGTGACCGCATCCGAACACGTAAACGCCCATGTACGGGCTTTGCCCGTAAGATGGGTCAGTGCAAGTCCCACTTGCAAGTGATCAGCGATCACATTCGCTGTGGCGAAGGCCGTTTTGACCTCTCGCAACCACACATAAAGGTTATCACCCTTTTCACCGGTGAACTCCTTTATCTTAAAGGATAATGGGGACGCACCCCCGTGGAACGACCTCCACCTAAACTCGCCTCATGGGCGATGAGGGCATTCACCCTTGCCTTCACGGCCTCAAGGCCCTGCTCCACTAGGAGCTGCATGCCTTCGTCACCCAGTAAGGGTAACAGCCTGTTAAAGGCTTCCTGCTGGACGAGGGTTAAACTTTCCCAATCGTCCTGATTCATCCCTTGCAGAGGATGCCGTAGCCTACCAACACAGGTGTTGGATTGACTACAAGTGCTACCAGATGTAGCCGGTGCGTACACACGGTTCGGCTAGCGCACAGAGGAAGACTTTCCTTTAAGCGGCGTTCGCCGCTACTTTGCAGATACGCCCTTATAAAAGGGTTTAGTAAGAGAGAACTCTCTTACTCGGGGCCATGATTCCACTTTGGTTTACCGGTTAGCACATGCTAACGCCTTAACACAAGGCTCCCTTAATAAGGGGGTAGCTAAGGGAGGAACTCCCCTTACGCTACTACACTCACTGCGCGCGCGACCGGTCGAGGTCGTGCGTCCAACAGTCTTTGAGTGAAATGTTAACTGAATGTATATTTAATATGTAATTAGCTTAAATTAATTTAAACTAATGTAAACTATATGTAATACTAAGTAGAACTTACTAAATTCGTACCTAGCTAAAATCTACTGTACACCACCTCTGTACTAACACGCGGCTGGCTTCCACGCCCCCACCAAGGGCCCCTGCCCTGATTGGTTAAAATAACCAATGGTCCAAAACCTTTCGGACCGGTCAATACTGACCCCAACCGTAGTGTACTCACGTACACCACATACTAAATGTAACCCGAATGTAACCCTGTTACAATATCTCCATATGCTTGGTGTGAGCAGCGCGGGGGTGTAAGGGCGCATGCGATTTGACGGTGATGGACGTGTCACCTGCGTCCGATCTTGGCTTGGAAGATGCACCAGCGTTTTGGCTTTCTTTTGAGGCACCTCTCGTTTCTCCTCGAGTTCGGATTCGCGCGCTATGCCCCGCGCCCTTGAACTTTTCGACGCGTCCTTACGCTTCTTGGGAACTTTTGGAATTTTAGAATATTGACTTTTGGCCAATGAATGGCGTCGTTTCCGATCTTGGTGCAGATCGACCAGAGCGGCCGATGCAGATCGGTCAATGCTGGAACCTGCAGCCGGACGCCGGTACAGTAAGTCGGTCAGATGATGGTGGCACCGATTAACGGCCGCCCAACGATGGCTTGACTCCTGAGTCCAGGGGTCCGATCGGCTCTGGAAGGACTCGACCTTCTCGATCTGTTCCTTGACCACGACCTGCAACTCGCCGATCTGCCTCTCCAGGTCACCATGTTGGGTGCGTAGTAAAGTCCGATCGTACTGATCCTCCAACCTCTGCCGGTTTACCAGCGCGAGCTGTTCCAGGAGGTGTGAACTGTAGGCCTCCAAGCGAGATAGATCATGCCGTGCGCCGATCAGCCCGTCTAAGATCGGTCGGAGCTGATCGCAGTGGTCATGCGACTGCCGATCAGCCGCGAGTATAGCGTCAAACGCTTTAGAGATGTCGGTGGGCAGCCGATATGCATGTGAAGGAAGTTTAGAGCAGATCCAAGACGAAAAACAGACCGATCAGCTTACCTCGCGTTGTTTGTTGGGCGATCTGGGCCCGGAGATGCGCGTTCTCGGCGATCACCTCCTCCAACTTATTGGACACGGGGATCAAAGTATCCACCTACTTCCGCAGTTGCAGGAGTGATGAGGTCTTAATGTCCAACTGCGATTGGAGCTCCCGGACTGTTTTCCGGAGCTGATCGGCCCCGATCTGATGCCCAATCCTGTGTGTCAGAATCTGGAGTGTTGCGAGGGCTGTCAGATCGGGCCGATCGGGGAGGAGAATTGACATGGGGCGATTGGGAACACAGGGCACCTGCAGCAACGAGCGTCAAGAGAGGCTACAAGATGGTTAGGTGCACAGGGACAAATACCTGGCGAAGGCGGATTCGAATTTCTGTCGATCAGTGAAGTCCACTACTGCGAAGATCTGGGATGCCAACTGGTGATGAGATCGGGTCGCTACCGTTGCGCGGCTGCGACCAGACTCAGGGGCGGATGTGGAGAAGTAAAGACGAAAATTTCTGTCACTTTGTGTCAGCAGAACGCCGGTCAGCTTATCAGCGATCGTATTGGAGGAAAACAAGGGGGGCTTTTTAGCCTATCGTGTGCAAGAAGTGTCAAGAACACAGATTTTGGTAAGTCACATGATATTGCGTGCACTATATATTTCATGTTTGTACATATTGGGGACCGTAGGGAAATAGGATTGGTTAGTTATTTTTTGGCCTTTAACTCACAACAAGGAAACTGTTAACATCTTTGCCAAGTACGTTAGTCGCCTCTGCACGCCGCAGAGTGTTTGGGAGCAGAGGGTCGAGTAATCCCCTCTAGCTCATTGTACCCGGCAGGGACGCGTTACAGACGCACTTGGCCCGCCGAAAGCCCTTCGACGGGAGTACGCATTGGTCAGCTTCACAATCCCAAGTTACACACGTTTGGAGCGTGTAAGCAAGTTTTTGGATTGTTACGTGGATATATCGTTCGTGGAGTTTGTTACGTTCTCGTTGGATCTCCATATTGGAATATTGGTCTTTTATTCTCGCATTGGTTGGGCTCTACGATCGGTTAATCGATCTGCCCTTTGGAGTATACTTACTCTGAGTATAGTTGGTCTGTCCGTACCCAGGGTGAAGAGTTCCGCCCAGGGTACACTACCCAGCACGGTCTCGCATTTAATACCTGAATCAATTTGCAGCGACGATCCACCAAGTGTGAAACCATCCCATTCCATCGGGTACACAAGGTGAGATGGAAACGCAAAAATCGGACCAGGCATCCTCATGCTGATGATCGGTCGTCTGATAGCAGCGGACGATCAGATCGGATCGTAGGTGAAGGTTCGCGGGGTACCCCCCCGTCAGTTGGAAGGCTGGGCACGATGGTGGTCAGGTTCTTGACACTACGGTGTTCGATTTTGAACTTGACTCCACCACATGTGCACGTCTGAACCGACGTCTTCCAGCACACTGTTGGCAACCACGTCTCCGAAATCCTTTGAAAAATCACGTGCCTTTTCGGCCTTCAGTTGGCGATGAACACCGATCCATGTGTCGTCACATCGAAGAGTTTTTCTTTTTTTATCATGACCCGCAGCTTGTGTCCATCATCAACAAATCCTTTTTCACGCAGTCGGCCAAGCGAGATCAGGTTTCTGGCTAGTTGCGGTGCGAAGTATACTTCGGTCAAGATAACGACCGTTTCACTTTTGTCGTACGTCCGCAACGTAAGCCGACCGACTTTGGAAGCCTGCAAGGTACCAACATTCGGCAATGCAAAAGTGTCATCAGGACCACAATCTTTAACATCTTCCAACAAGTTTTCGTTCGACACTAAGTGTCTACTTGCACCATTATCAATTATCCAAACATTTACATTGCCACTTTCATTACCGCATGCATTAACATATGCATCTACGGTGGTTTACATAGTTGAAAGCACTAAACGCTTTGACGACTTGTCATTTACAGTACGACTCGCCCCTTGGCTGCTACTGCCACCATTTCTGCGACGCTTCTCGAGGCAATATCTATGTATGTGCCCCTCGTCACCGCACGTGTAGCATGTGCGCCGAGCACTGCCAGATGTTGCGGCATGCGCCTGCAACTTAAGGGCCGGCTTGCCCTTCACGGCGTCGTCTTCTAATTTTTGCGCTCAGGCAAACAACTCTTGAGAGTGGCCTAGGTAGTCCTCTCTGATAGGATCGTACCTCGCCATCAGCATCACTTTAAGTCGCGGCGCAGCGTACTTGACAATGTTTTCTATAATCAACTTTTCGCTCGACCCGCTTTCGCGAGCCAGAGCTACTAGGTATAGATAGTGCTCAGTCCAGCTGCGCCTTGCATCTTTTTCCATGGCAAACCAGGCAGCAGATTGGTGGTGGGATATATTCACTTTAAATCCCAACCACATCTGCTCCATGACGTAAATCAATTGTGGGCGCACTCGCCACCCCAAGCAATATTCGTGCGGTAATATTCCGCGGCGGTGCCTTCCAGATGCTCGCCAAAATTTTTCAACTTCAGGCGTTCACTCCATTGAAAAACGGAAGTGATCTTGCCGATTTAAATCGCCTCCATGAAGAAGTATGCCCATTGGCGGTAGCCTGAACCCAGAACGGGATACAGCTTGCGCCCCGAAAATTTTTCAATAGTCAATTTGGGTATTTTGTACCCGGTGTGTTGCGCCGGTACATACCCCTGCCCGGCGGGCACTCCAGCACCGCCCGCACCTTTAACGCCAACCGGCGATCCGCGAGGTTCTTGATTCACTGGTGGGTGTGGGATTGCGCCAGTTTCCACCCCTTCGTCCTCGGTCAGGTCGTTCAACGACATCTGCTGACCGAAAGGTCGGTAATTTTGTTGGCTTTCTCTGAACTCCGAGCTCGGCACTCGCACCGGAGACCCCTTCCTGGACCCAGATAATCCACTAGGAGATGCTTGCACGCTTTGTCAGGCATCTCTGGCATTAATTACATTCGTAACCTCCTTCAGGCTACGTATCAATGCCCAAAATTGACTCGCGGAGGGCACATCATCTCCATCAGAATCACTCATCATAAATCAAACAAAAATACTTCTGTCACCTCCGTCAACCACTAGCCCTTTCGATAGGGGACTTTCCACTAGCTCCACAAAACGTAACAACGAAAGGAATCCACGAGAATACACTCCAAGTACCAAATAATCCACGATATTACTGGACGAGCCTTGGGCTCATAACCTGTTAAAAACTTAAAATAAATTCTTAAAACACTTCCCGCGATTAGTACTCACCTGCTGACAAAGTTTCAGCACGGGAGTGTAGCCGGTGCGTACACGCACGGTGCGGCTAGCGCACAGAGGAAGACTTTCCTTTAAGCGGCGTTCGCCGCTACTTAGCCGATACGCCCTTATAAAAGGGCTTAGTAAGAGAGAACTTTATTACTCGGGACAAGATTCCCACTTTGGTTTACTATTAGCTTTCGCTAATTCCATAACACAAGGCTCCCTTACTAAGGGGGTAGCTAAGGGGAGAACTCACCTTACGCTACTGCACTCACTACACGCGCGACCGGTCGAGGTCGCGCGTCCAACAGTCTTTGAGTGAAAAAATTTAAACTGAATGTATATTTAATATAATTAGCCTAAATTAATTTAAACTAATGTAAACTATATGTAATACTAAGTAGAACTTACTAAATTCGTACCTACCTAAAATGTAGTGTACACCACTTGTGTACTAACACGTGGCTGGCTACCACGCCTCCACCAAGGACTCCTTCTCTGATTGGTTAAAATAACCAATGGTCCAAAACCTTTCGGACCGGTCAATACTGACCCCAACCGTAGTGTACTCACGTACACCACCTACTAAATGTAACCCGAATGTAACCCTCTTACAGGGAGGATCAGCGTTAGAGGCAAGTGTGGTGGAGTCAAGTTCGAAATCGAATACATTTGTATCGACAACCTGACCACCACCATCGTGTCCAGCCTTCCAACTTACGCGGGGGTGGGGGGTAACCCGCGGACCTCCACTCGAAATCTGGTCCGATCGTCCGCTGCTGGCAGACGACCGGTCATCATCCAAAGACATTTGGTCCGATTCACTTAAGTTCATCTCACCTTGTGTACCCGATGGAATGGGCTAGTTACACACTCGGTGGATCGGGATCGCAGATCGATCTGATTCTGTCTTGAATATCGGAGACCGTGCCGGATAGGTGTACCTAGGGTGGAACTCTTCACCCCAGGTACTTACAGACCAGGAACACTTCCAAAAGATAAATTCCAATAGGTCTATCGTTCAAACGATCTAGACCTGACCAATACGAAATAATAGAGGGTAGACCGACCGTTCCGGTCTAGTTCCTGACCAATACGAAATAAGACCAAAACCGGTCTAGTTTCCAACCAATATTAAAACAATCCAATATGTCCGCGTAAAGACCCAATATGCTCGTGAAACTCCACAAACGATATCTCCACGCCAAGACCAATCCAGTGAATAGCACGTTCCAAACGTACTTGAGTTGAGGTGTTGAGATCGCCAAATCGTACTCCCATCGAGGGACTTCTGGTAGGCCAAAGTGCGCGTGCGGCGCGTCCAGACCGGGTATAAGGGGCGAGAGGGGATAATTCGACCCTCTTCCCCCAAACACTCCGCGGCGGGCGGAGGCGACTAGCGTACGAAAAGGGAAGAACGGCGACCTCTAGCTGTGGTGTGAACCCAGACCAAAGGATTTCCACTTAGAATAATCCTGTAACCAAAAGACTTCTACTTTATTAGGCAAAACCACAACTAAGATACTACTACCCTATAGTCCCTAAATGTACCCACCCAAAAATATGTAAAATACCCAAAGCCGGGTGACTCACCAAAACTTGCGTTCTTGACACTTCTTGAGTCTGATAGGCTGAAAGGTCCCCCTTGTTTAAACCAATCCGAAATTAGACCAAATGCCTTGACGAAACTTCACCAGAAGTGTGCAAAATTTTGGGCACGCTTCTCCACATTATTGTATATGCCAGTAAGTGGGCTATCTCAGCTACTTTAGTGCAAGATCACGATGGTGTGTATCATCCAGTCACGTATACGAGCCGGAAGCTAAAACCAAATGAAGTGAACTATGGAATTGTCGAGAAAGAAGTGCTGGCGTTGCTACGAATTATGGATGTGTGTTACAACCTGCTGGTCGGCCGACCTATAAAGGTTCTGTCAAGGCGGTCTACTTTGGCCTGGCTATTATCAGCCAATGGGATGGACGGACGTCTAGGCAGATGGTCGGCGGTCTTGTCGCAGTGGACCCTCGAGGTCGTTAAGTGCATCAGGGGCGAGGAAGAGATATTGTGCACATTAGCTGCCAGTATCACCCCTCGGTCTGAAGTGGACGAGGAATTGATAGCTATTGCCCCGAGGAAGCAACCTCGGCAGTCAGTTTCGAGACCGCCACAGACCGTCGACCATGACGAAGAGCTCTTTGGTCTTATGTTTTGACGTATCGGCATGCGTGAAGAAGAAGGTCGGCGCCTATAGTGCCATATTGTGGAATTTGCCGCAATGGTCTATAGTTGCAGCCGCTGCCGACTTCACGCCGGATATTACTGTTAACGAGGCGGAGTACCGAGGTCTACTTCTATGTCTGGACCTGCTGTCGTCGCAACAGAAGGGGCGAGTCATCATATGTGGTGACTCTAACCTAGTGATCAGGCAGATCACCGGAGAGATCGACTGCAAGGCTCCACGACTAAGGACGCTAAACGATCGAGTAATGAAGGCATTGAAGGACCACCCCAACCACGAGCTATTGCACGTGAAGCAGGACTGGAACAGAAGCGCCGAATACCTCGCGACCAAGGCCATGCAAGACCAGACCGGGGCTACGATCACCGAGAAGGCCGTTCTTGATGAATTGATGAATATAAACAGGCTCCCCGAGGTGAACGGACCCAAGAACGCTCCGGACCAGGTGAATGTGATGGTCGCGACTAGACCGAAAGCTCGGAAGTCCCACCAACCGTTCCCAAAGGAACGGTTGAGTGAATCTGTTGTGCAACGACTAAGGGCAGAACGGATCCTCAAGGCGCAGGACGAAGAAGAATGGATTGTGAATTTGAAGACCTACCTGCGCGGTGAATTGTCTAAGTTGACGAATGGTCAAGCAAAAGAATGTGCCAAGATCGCAGACAGTTACGAAGTGGATGAGGATGGTTTACTATATTACTGCCGCGATGCCGACCAAGACAGTGCAGACCGGGACCGATTGGCGAAATTGGTGATACCTGAGTTGCTGCAGCCGGATGTCCTCCATCACTACCATGTGAGTCTAGAAGGGGGACATCAGGGCATAGGCAGAACGTATCACAAGATCAGGTCCCACTTTCACTGGAGAGGTCTTTTCCGAAGTGTACAGAAATATGTGGGTTGTTGTACGGATTGCGAGACCGGAAAGGGTAGACCGGTAATCAAGGGGAGATCGCCCGGAAATATCGAAGCTACCTACCCTTTCCAGGTCATAGCGATGGACCACATATCGTCACTACCTAGATCGACGCGCGGCAACACTGAGCTGCTGATCTGGGTAGACCTGTTCACCGGTATAGTTATTGCGAAGGCAAGTGCGTCCCGGTCTGACGAGCAAATCGCCAAAATTTACGAAGTGTGTTCCGAAGGTTCGGCGCCAGCGAGGTCATCAGGCACGACCGAGAACCCGGTTTCATGGCCGAGGTGTACCGGTCGTTTAACAATATGCTGGGCCAGAAACAGAGCGCGACGATGGCATATCGTCCGCAAGCGAATGGATCGGCAGAACGTATGGTACAAACTATTACAATAGCAATCAAGATGTACGTTGCCGATCCAGACCAGCGCGATTGGGACGAATACGCAGAAAGGCTGGTGTTTGCACTCAACTCGTCGACCGATCTGGTCCGAGGAGAAACGCTTTTTTATCTTGCGTATGGATGGGACCCCCTGTCCACTCTTGAAGCCGCGATACCTATTGGCTGCACTCGGACCCGCGATCGTGATGATCGACGTTGGCGCATGCAGGTCCAGAAACATTACCGGCATGCAAGAGAAATTGTCAACGAAAGTTACGTCAAGCTACACAAGACCGGGCAGACCGGAACAACGACCAGGTCCAACCCCACGGTATAGAACCAGGGGCGAGGGTATGGTTATACCTAGACCGAGTGAAGGAGGGCTATGCCAAGAAGCTGGCTCACATGTGGCACGGTCCTTTCCGTGTTGCCGAGCTGATTGGTGAACACTCTGCCCGTCTAGTAACAACCGGCACGGACTACAAGGTCTTCCCGATCGTACATGTGTCCAAGTTAAAACTGGTCCGAGAATTTCCTGATCGTCCCAAAATGACCTGTCTAGTAGACGAGGCAGAACGGTTTGATTTCGATGAAGCATTACTGCCGGAGGACAGTTGGGAAAGACCGCTGGAGAAGGACGAATTTGAAGTGGAAAATGTCTTGGATGTCCGATCGGTCAAGAAGACCAGGTTTGGCCGGACCCACCGAGAATAAATGGTCCGATGGAAGGACCATGATGAAACAACTTGGATCGATGAGTCCGACCTGAACTGTGGAGCTCTACTACGAGAATTCGAACGGGACCGAGTCAGTCGGAACCGTTTCGCAGTGATGCAGACCCATGAAGACCAAGACATGCGGTAGCATCGGTCTTCCCGACCGGTGTGAAGAGGTGGAAGGTCTTGTGTCTTGTGTATTGTGTATTGTGAATATGTGACGAATTGGAATAGTGGAGTGACGAACGTGGATTGTTTTTTCGCGATGTAAGTGGAACGGTTGGTGATAACGTGTCTAGTGCAACTCTGGAGAAAGTGGTGGAATTAGCTCAAGTGATTTGATGACCGAACATGTGAAAAAGAACCATGATATATATTAAGTGTTATCTGGTCGACTACTTACGACCTCACTCGCCATCACCCCACAGACGGACGACGGTCAACGACGGATGCTTTTCAACTTGGTCCTGGTACTGGTTACGCCAAGGTTCTTGTTGGTCTTGTTGGACCAAAGCATCCTTGAGGTCCAAGACCAGTGTAGTGCACCCAAGACCGGGGTACCATGTGCCACCGTCAGCCAGCAGCCGGGTCCTCTCGACGCGACGCCGCGGCATATGAAGTACAACTGGATATAATAACACATCGACGTCGCACTCGTGGCCCAGCATCCCGTCCAAAACATATTGGCACAGGGACTGCCAGGCCTCACCCGCTCTGATCCGACGCCGCTTGCGCTTGTTCTGGATGGTCGCCAAGCCAGGGTCTTGCCGAACTTGTTCAGGGGGAAGCACCAGGTAGTGGGATTCCTCCCAGATGGCTTGAGCGTGAGTCTTGTTAAAATATTTCACCCGACTCATGAAAGCATTGGACCACGGAGTCGAGTGGAAGATGAACCCCAGCTTGGGATGCTCGAAAATCTTCCACGGCTCGTCAGCGTACAAGCGAGAGATCTGTGCTGACGTGATCAAGTCCGGCCGCCATTCCGACGCGACAGGAACTTTCTTCGCCGGCAGGAAAAGCCAATGGTCTGGACGAGAGAAATACCGGGCCAGGAGCTGCTTGGTCAAGGTGGACCGGCGTAAACAACCGATCTGCTCTGGCGACCACGGCAAAGTATCCTCACGCGTTCGTGGCGGAAGGGAAGAACTGTCGATTGCCACGTTGGCCAACAAAGCATCTGTGTGGAGCTTGGACGTCCCAGGCAAGACCGTAGGTGTTGACTTTGTCGACGCATGAGGTGGTGGAACGCCACCATGCGGACCGGTCTTCTTGGTCTGCTCCGAAGTCGATGCAACTTGAACAAAACTTTCATGTGGACTTGTTCGCGACTTGGTTGGGATGGGGACAGCAAACTCCGAATCACCGGAGTCTTCGCCGGAGTCATCCCAGGATTAGACCTCTGAATACTTGGCATGGTCATCACGAGGGCGCGAGGGCGCTTGAGTTTTGGCAGGGTTGCAGGCATCACTCACGTCCAATCTTGGGTTCACGAGAAGCGCCTGCGTCTTGGCTCGCTTATGGGGCACCGCACGCTTCCCCCCTAGTTCGGGGTCGCGCGCTATGCCCCGCGCCCTCGAGCCACCCGGCGCGCTTGCGCGCTTCTTGGAATTTTGTAAAATATTGGACTGTGGAATTTCGGCCAATGAACGGCCTTGGTCCTGGTCCCGGTGTAGGTCCACCAAGACGGCCGACGCAGACCGGTCTACGCTGGAGGCAGCAATCGGATTCCGACGAGGACGCAACAGGTCAACCAAGCGCTGATGACATTCTTTTAATACCGCCCGACGACCGTTCGCTGCCTGCGTCCAATCGTTCGACTTGGGTTCACAAGACTGGACCTCCTAGTCTGGTCTTGAATCGAAATTCGGAGCTCAGTGAGACGCCTCTCGAGGTTGTCGCTTTGAATGCTCAACGTGGTCTGGTCAAGCAGGCCTTCTGATTGCTGCTGTTGGACCAGCACAAGCTGCTCCCGAAGATGAAGCTGATGAGCTTCCAAGCGGGTCAGCTTGTTGCGCGCGTTTATGAGTCCAGTCAAAACCTGACGCAGCTGGAGGTCATGCGTGTTCGACTGACGATCGGCGGCAAGCAGGGCATTGATCGCCTTGCTGATGCCAGGAGGTATACGGGCTGGAGGTATACGGGCTGAAGACAAACGAATGTTAGAACAGGTCCAAGGTGAAGACCGGACATGCATGCTTACGTTGTGTCGCCTGTTGAGCAATCTGATCCTGGAGACGTGCGATCTCTTCAAGTGCGTCTTGCAACTGAGCGTCGGTCCCGGTCTGATGCCCTGACGATGTCTGAGGTGCAGTAGAACGATGGGGGCTGCCAGACCGGACCGACCGGACGGGCGAAGTGACATGCGATGACGTGGTATGCGAGGTGCCTACAAGAACGGTCGTTAAGGAAATAAAAGAAGGTCAAGTCCAGCAGTACAAGTACCTGGAACGGATGAAGAAGATGTTTTCTCCATGTCGGAAAAGTCTGAATGACCAAGGTTCAACTGAATTTGATGGACGAGGTCAGACCGTTGTCGTTGTGCGACACGGTATGACTCAGGGGCGGCTGTGGAGAAGCGTGCCCAAAATTTGGCACACTTCTGGTAAAGTTTTGTCAAGGCATTTGGTCTAATTTCGGATTGGTTTAAACAAGGGGGGCTTTTCAGCCTATCAGACTCAAGAAGTGTCAAGAACGCAAGTTTTGGTGAGTCACCCGACTTTGGGTATTTTACATATTTTTGTGGGGGTACATTTAGGGACTATAGGGTAGTAGTATTTTAGTTGTGGTTTTTCCAAGTAAGATGCTTTTGGTTGTGGTTTTACCTTTTAGGACAGAGGTTATACCTTTAAGTAAGGAAATCTTTTAGCTTTCGGATAAGTGGCTGAAACCTCTTCTGGTCTTGGTTCACACCACAGCAAGGTGTCTCCGTTCTTCCCTTTTCGTACAATAGTCGCCTCCGCCCGCCGCGGAGTGTTTGGGGGAAGAGGGTCGAATTATCCCCTCTCGCCCATTATACCCGGTCTGGACGCGCCGCACGCGCACTTTGGCCTACCAGAAGTCCCTCGATGGGAGTACGATTTGGCGATCTCAACACCTCAACTCAAGTACGTTTGGAACGTGCTATTCACTGGATTGGTCTTGGCGTGGAGATATCGTTTGTGGAGTTTCACGAGCATATTGGGTCTTTACGCGGACATATTGGATTGTTTTAATATTGGTTGGAAACTAGACCGGTTTTGGTCTTATTTCGTATTGGTCAGGGGCTAGACCGGAACGGTCGGTCTAACCTCTATTATTTCGTATTGGTCAGGTCTTGATCGTTTGGACGATCTACCTATTGGAAGTTATCTCTTGGAAGTGTTTTTGGTCTGTTTGAGTATGGGGTGAAGAGTTCCGCCCCAGAGATACCTACCCAGATCGGTCTTCTATATTCAAGACCGGTTCGATCCAATCTGCGATCCCGATCCACCGAGTGTGTAACTAGCCCATTCCATCGGGTACACAAGGTGAGATGGACACTAAACAATCGGACCAAGTGGGTTCTGATGACGACCGGTCGTCTGCTTGCAGCGGACGATCGGACCAGATCTCGAGTGGTGGTCCGCGGAGTACCCCCTCCGAAAGTTGGAAGGCTGGGCGCGATGGTGGTAGTCAGGTTATCGATGCTAATGTTTTCGATTTCGAACTTGACTCCACCACATTATACAAATCCGACTCCTCAGAGCCCCCGATCTCTTTAGCACATATTTATAGACATATTATGTCAGCACGATCGCAATATAATAGGGGGTTTCAAAGTTGGCGATTTCGGTGAACGATGTCATCCAAAATTGGGGACGACCATGTTTTGGCAAATCGAACTGTTCAAGGTGGACCCCCCCCCCCCGCCATTTTAAGGAAATTCTTTGCTCATTTCAGGAATTTAAATTTGCCGCTGAGGGTTTAGGGTTCATGTCCGAACCCTCCTCTGTCTTAAACCCTTCCTCGTGACTCTCTTCCGATGCACAACCGCTGCACTACCGCTGCACATATCTCCTTCACCCTCCTGTCAAGCACCATCCCAATGGCCTCACATTGCGCGCCCTGCCCCGAGTACGACGGCCGTTGGATCTCGACATCAATACCAATCTTCGCCGACCGTGGCATGTCCACGACTTGTACACCCGACGCGCCCCCTGCCTCATCCTCCACATCGACACCGACGCCTCCGGCTCGTTTCCACGGTTCGTTTCTCGGAAGGCCGCCTTCCAAGGCCGCGGTCTAGGCCGTGGAGGTGTTGAAAGCTTGCGGGAAGGCGAACGCGTCGCTAACGCCAGCTTCGTCGCGAAGACCAAAAGCGATGCGTAATCTTTTTTTAAGACCCCGATAATTATACCACATGCTTTGGCTCCCCGGTGCTCGATGGTGAAATTGATTGTATCTCGACGTGCGAAGATATTTTTGAGCGGGTTCATGGTGAGTTGTTTCGATTGTTTCTTCTATGTCACGCCGGCGTCCGTGGTGGCAAAGTCTCGCGCGAGATGGTCGCCGATTTTTGACTCGTTTTAGTGTTCGTTTTCCGTCGTCGAAAATCTCGAATCAACGTGTGGGTCAAGAAAACGCTGGGCGGACGAGTGCCGGAGGAATGGAAACTTGTCGAGCAGCAATGTTTAAAACGGTTCCAAATGTTGCTGACCCGCTGCCAAAGCAAGTGTGACAATTTTCGTCTGGGCTGTATGAAAGCAGCTGCTCATCCTGGCACTACCGCGCACGATTGTGGTGGTAGTCACGTTTACGCTGACCGCTGCGAGTATTGCGAGAACAGTGACCACTTTGGCAATACTCCTAGTTGCTCGAAAGAAGCAGGACACGAAGGAAAATGTGAATGTGCCGATGGCGATCACACATCTGTTTTTTTAGAGCAGAAGGCAAATTGTAGAAAGAAGTGCTCGTTAAAACGAGAGCACGTGTCTCGTCACATGTGTGACGTTCCGCTTCACATGTGGGGGAGCGAGTGTTGCGCTCGTTATTGCGCTGGCGCATGTGTGTTGAATATTGAGCAATTGCATAAGGCGCACGGGTGTAGTGAAGTGCGGTGCACGCAAAAGTGTGTCATGGATGAATGAAATGAACTATGTGGTGTAATGTACCATTTTCACGGCCAGAATGACGTTGAGGCCGTGTTTTGGGCAGGAAAAGGCGATGGAAAAAGGACCGAAATGTTTGACGCGGTGTCCGAGGTGCCGGTAGCGCACATATGTGGGAATGAACACGAGTGTAACGCGTTGTGCGAGGAACAAGGTGTTTGTCGCGTGGGTGTGTTTCTAAAACAATCGTTGAAGGTGTTTACAGGAGATCGTGGCAATTTTCTGTTCACTTTTCAAGAGATAAATGCGTCGCGGAAAATTTGTACGAAGCGATTACCACTGAGTTTAAAGATGCATCAAGAAAGCAGACGTGTATTGGTGAAGCAAACAAAGAGGACGAGGAAGCGCATACGATTCACTACTGTGATGTCCGGTTTCCATGTTGTAGCTACTTTTGCAACAATGAATTTGGACCCCGTTGCTCACGTTTAATTTCGTCTCTCGCACGTTTCACCATACGCGCTCTCTCTCTCTCTCTCAAACCTTAAACAGACATGATAGTTAAATATGCGGAAGCTCGATTTCGCCGAAACAGGGCGCGGCGTTTGATGACGCTAGAAAATCTGCTGCTCAACTCATTCGACCCAACGCCATTTTGTACACAAGTGCCCTCCGCTCGTAGCTCCAGTCGTTCCAGATGGGATGGACCACATCGCAGATTAATCTTGCGCAGTATCATGAAACGAGCGCGTGCAATACGCGTCCGATTGCGGAACATACGTGCCTAATGTTTCCAGTCCACCCGGAGATATAGTGGACTTTTTTGCCATGAACGCGTGCGTCTTCGGTGCCATGCTCGGCTCGCTCTTCTGTGGCCACTTTAGCGACAAGTACGGTCGCAAGAAAGAGCTCATGGGCAACTGTATCTTCATTATCGTGGGCGCGGTCGTCCAGGCGTCGACATCGAGCATTTTTATCTTTGTCCTTGGTCGTCTCCTAGCGGGAATTGCTTCCGGGACGGCCATTGCTACGATTATGAGCTACATTAACGAGCTGTCGCCACCGCCCATGCGGAATACGCTCGGACTGGGCTTGCAAATCTTCTCGACCATTGGCATTTTGCTCCCGGCCATTGCCTTTTTCTTTGCCAACACAAGATCGGGGTGGCGGTACTTGGCTGCCTTCTTCGTGCTACCTGCTAGCGTCTATCTCCTCCTCGCTCCGTCCCTCTGCGTGGAGATCCCGGCATGGCTCTTAACACAAGGCCGCACGGACGAGGCCAAGAAGATACTCGCTCGTCTGTATGGCGAGGAGCACGTCCAGACAGCGCTCTCGTGGCTCGACGTGAGCAAAGTGCATGCCGAGGACGGTGGCGCTCCCACGCTCTCCACGAAAGAATCCATGTTTGCGCCCCGCTATCGCGTGCATCTCCTCAGTTGCTTAGGCCTGGCGCGCACAAGCAGATCGGTTTCGCGAAAAGACGGTTATGTTTTACGAGTCGGACTAATTTTCTTCCGTGCTGTACGTGCCAAAAGAAGGTTTGATGCGTGTGTCTGGGGTTAGGGTAGAGGGCGGTGATTTCGAGAAAGAAAATCGTCCATTTCGGAAATCGACTAGCCCCGAGCTAGTCGATTTCCGAAATGGACGAGAAATTTGCCAAATGGTCGACGATTTCATTTACAAAAATTAGCCGAAATCACCTAACTTTGAAACCCCCGAATCTTTGCATAGGCCAGCCATTTTAAGTCTCCACAATTTCTTCAATGGCCTTGCGGAGGAAGACTATCTCCCATGGTTTAAAACTGCTACCAAACGCCGTCAACGTGTCGTGCTCTACGACAACATCAAAGAATAGACATATCAATTCTAATAGAGGAATGTGATTTGGTCCAACATCCGTAATGTGTAACGTCAATAAGAAGTCATAAATGTTCATGTTGAAAATATGCACATTGTACCGGTTTAAATAAATGGCACAATGTACCAAGGTAATTTTCATTTTTAACAACTAGTTCAGTGGATTTATCATGGCAATTGATATCCGTATCCCCCCCAAATTACTACCCGTATCCCTCCCTCAATTATAGGCGTATCCCCCCCAAAACTAAGAGCAAAAACCTCAAGTTTTTTTATCCAATAAGATATGGGGATTGCTAAAAACAAGTTGGTGATGTAATACCCTTCACATGTATATACATAGAAAATACCTAGACAAACCCCTTTTTCCTTACATTTTTACAATGACGTTGAAAAACGCCAGCAGTTCCGACACCCATGACAGCTAATAATGCGATTTTCCTCATTCGTACGCTTGCACATGTTAATTTGTTGACCTCTACGCTTGAAGTACACCCACTAATGTCTCGTTTCTAACAGTCTTGGGCATGTTCTTCATGGCTACACTTTTACCCGTCCTCGTAGCGACAATCTACCGTCTCGTACTACTCTTGGCTGCTCTTCTCTCCGTGGCAGCCGTTACGAATCCGTCGGACCATTCGTTTGCCGTGTAGATTATCCAGCAGAATGAAGAAGGAGATATCCTTCCTGACGCTTCGGTGAGCGTGTCCAAGTGGTTTATGGCCATGTATCAGACTGCCAAGGAGCTTGTCTGCAATAAGCCGTTAACTTGGCGCTTCTATAATGTGCTCGTCTTTAGCGTCGTGCAAGTACCGTCACGAGAGCGTGATGCTCTTGGCGTCTTTGGGACATGGCGCTGGGCTGATGAAGCTGGAGATTTCGTTAGAAACTTGTCGTGCACCGTGGGTAATGAAGATCTCAAGATGAAGAACCATGTCAAGTATTGAAAAAAAGTCTATGGTGAATAGTTCTGGTTGTATTGGTGGATCGAATGCTCGGAGTGACAATGGAGTGTTAAAATACAGGAAAACTGGGAAATCAGTGTCGAAGACAAATTGTGGTGAAATAGGAAGCGAGTCGCATCGACAAATCCGCGCCAAGGCGATCCAATTTAAACTGAAAAAGGATTGAAAGCATGCTGCAATGCTATTCTTGGAAGCCGCTGAGGTCACTGATGCTTTATTGACACGTGCTAATTACGAGATAGAAGCGGCGTGGTGCACCCTAGAAGACGCAGAGACGTTCCCTGATGAGAAAAGTGACTTGTTTCGTTAAATTCGCAGCGTCAGTGACGAGTTAGTCAGTGCCGGATATTTTGATGAAACAGCTCGTGCGTTATCCGACATGGCTTTGCGATTGAAGCGAGAATTTACAGCTGAGTGCATAAGCAGTGAGCTCACAAAGAAAGTCGCAGATCTGTATGTACAAGCCCTGCGGATCGCCGAAGCTGGTGGAAGGGTGCACAGTGCGGCTAAAAATAGTTTGTGCGCCGCTCAGATGTATGCGGATGGTGGCTTGTGGTCCCTCGCTGAGGAGTTTTTTTATAGCAGTTGGCGATCTTCGACGCGGTAATGGGCAGAACGATCTTGCTAATCAAGCGTGCGGGAATGCTGTCCTGTGTCGTATTGGCCAGCTAGACATGGCTGGTGTAGATGTTCTGCTGAATCGATTCACGGAGTCTATGGGTGACACCCACCGTTCAAGTGACGTGGATGTTTTCCTTCGAGTTTACTAAAGGCTTATCACAAGTGGTCAGTACAAATTTTTGAGACGGAAAGTGATCGCTACGACTCAATCTACAAGTTGGCACCTTGGCAGGTAAAAACGCAGTTCTTTTTATGCATTTACGATGTGGTGACTAAAATCAAAATGAATGTTATTACATCAACTTGTTTTTTAGCAATCCCCATATCTTATTGGATAAAACAACTTGAGGTTTTTTGGGGGGGATACGCCTATAATTGAGGGGGGATACGCCTATAATTGAGGGGGGATACGGGTAGTAATTTGGGGGGGATACGGATATCAATTGCCTTTATCATTCCTCAAAAAGAACGTAATAAAGAGAAAACAAACTTTATCTACTCCAATTATCTCTACCCCGAAAGAACGTAAAAAAACAAAAGTGAATATATTAGAATTAAACTTAATACTTAATCTAACTAAATGTACGTATGAATTTGGATATACCCAATTTTCATCGAGCATTACCCAATATGCATTTGCTGAGATGTTGTATTTACCCATATGCGTCCGACTCGAACTCTAGTCGGCACGCGGGTGTTTCCAACACTCCTACCATGTATCGCTAGACGTGCGAAGGTCGACAGTTGGAATGGACTACCAGAGAAATTATTCCGTTCCAACATTGTCAAGTTTCTTTTTCAAACCTTCCAAACCACCCGTCCTGTAAGCTTCTTGCAACAACGCCAACAATTCCGCTTCATTTTTACCCTGTACCGCCACTTCGCTGATAAATTTATTGTACCGTCTGTCGATATTCGAATGGCTGTCAATGATCAACTCAACGATATGCACGGCATCTTCAAATGTCCCCGGCGATTCTTTGCGTTGAAGAATTGCTTGCGCGACGAAATAGGCAAGTTTGGTGTGGAATTCAGGATCTTGAAAAGATGGATTGAACGAATATAGGGGCCGAAATGGTGGTGGCGGTGACACACGGATGAGCCAACGCACATATTTAGCCAGCATGGAGAACTTATGGCTGATAAGCGTTTTATCCTCTTCCATTTTCATCAACTTGAATAGTTGCTCTGGCACGATATTACGATTTATTAAAAAATGGAAATACTCATTCCTCAACGTTGAAGCTTCGCTGAAGTGCTGCTCGTCTTGTGAGGCCTTGAAGATGATGGTTGTAAACGTGTCATGACCGTAGTCGTTAATCAGCGTGAAAAACAAATCATCCTCATTTTCGCGGATGATTTCCAGCTTGACCTTCCGACTGACGCCTCGTTTGAGCGGATTTTTGAGCTTGATGAATTTCTTCAGCTGCTCCACATTTCGAAACATGTTGTTCACCATTTCATCGTTGTTCTCGAGCGCCCTCAAGGTATTGAGCACTTCATCATACTCCTTCTTGCTCTTGTTCCAGTATTGTAACCGCCCAGCCTTCAAAAGCTCTACATTAGCCATCGCATGTTTACGACTTTCCAGTTCGTTGAGAACGTTTGTCTAAACATGGTGGCCGAACACTTTACTCAGAGCAGTGTAGATCTCCAGCCCGGTATTCTTCCCGGTCGTGAAAAGGCGCACCATTTCTTGTTTCATATCCTGAAAAGAACCTCCACTAATAAAATCGTACGCGACTTCGATCTGCTGGCGGTCCTGCAAGGTTAGAATGGCCGTGCTTACTTTGCGATCCCACTTCGCCGTAAGGTCTGGGGGTATGCTACTCAAAGGTTTGTCGATATCAGTGTTTAATAGAGGGACTTGCAACTCATCGACGGGGGTCGTCTTTTTGTAGCTGGGCATGAGTTCTTTATGTTTCGTCACATATTTGTCCACAAGACCCTTTTTCGTTAAAGCCCGAGCCGACAACTTCTTCACCTGCGCACTAGCGCCCGTTTGAACTCTCTCGACTAGTCCGTTGATGTTTAACGCTCTGTCTTCGTCATCAATGGTCTCGTCCGACCTTAACGCTTTTTTCTTAGGCATGTCCTCGGGGTCGGCGGCGACTTGAAGGGAGGGATGGAGCATCATTGCCATTGCATTGGCATGGCTATCACTGGAGAGGAGAGTCCAGAACGTAGCCACGGAGACCATCACGTCGACACGCATCGTCTTGTACGTTGGGATTAACTTGTGTTGTGAGAGTGCTGATGTGGAATGGCATTGCAGCGGACATGGGACTATCAACTTGCAGCTGCTTCGTCATAAAGGAGAGACAGATAGCCCTATAGAAAAAAGAAGAGATTCTACATGTACACCAGCTGTACAATAAAATCGTCACTTGTGTTTGTAGCAACGATATTGTATATAAAGTACAAACTACGACGAGCGACACGCGCTGTAATGTATTCAATTGCAAGTCATATTCCAGAACACAAAGTGTTGAAGGTTTACAAGCGATGCGTGTGTGACTACATGCAAACTTCAAGTGAAGCGCGACCATTGTGGTCACTTATGCATTAACTAGCATAGTCCCTGTTGTACCAACCGGGCAATTAATCTAATATTTGTAACACTGCAGAATGTAAATTGGGGTTGACCTGAGAAAAAAGCAAGTCACGGCAAATAGATGTACACTATATTCTATATTTAATCTAAACCCGTCGTATCGACGGGGTAGGGCATAAAAACCGTCTGTCCGTCTACAAAACTTGCCCCCATGTATTTCCAGGGTTAGGGTAGCGAAAACATATACTATACATTAGGGGGTTTCAAAGTTAGCTCAGAAGATTTTGCAGATGATTTTGCAGAAAAATCCGGCCAATCAGAGCGATCTGCAAAATTTTCAGAAAGAAGAATTTCCTGAATGCCTCCGGCTTGCATAAGATTTTGCAGAAAGCAAAGCGCAACAACTCGTCCCCAACAACGTACCACCAACGCCGACCGCGGCTGCTGCGTATGGGATCCGGGACCAGACCGCGGCGCAGATGCTGCACAGGTTGACAAGGTAACTTACGAGACGGCTATCCGACTCTTGTCTTCTTTTGGGGAGATAAAGTCGGTAGCTACCAGTCTGGGATCCTTTAGCGTGGACGCAGACATGCTTTATGCGCTGATGACTGAATTTTCGCAGGAACTGGCTGCCAAACGTGGCAAATTTGATAGTGACCCGCACTTATGGATGCCGCTGACACTTGAGCACGAAGCTTACACGGAGGTGATGACACAGAAGGGTGTTAACAAGACGGCGTCGACTGCGCATTATCAGCGAATGCAGGCGATGATATCCAACTTTGAGAGGAGTCGGACGAAGAAGCTTGGGTTATTTGGCTGTGTGGACGTTGGTAGCGATGTATATTGGCGGGATTACGGTCAATTGGCGTTGTACTTGAAGAACAACCGTTTGGTGACCGAGCCTGGCGTCGAGGAGGACTGTCTGCGCTCATTCTTGGACATCAGCAATAATATTGAGCACAGCTGCGTGGGTGATGCTGCAATTATCAATGAAGCTACGGTTTTGAATAGCGAGGTAGAACATAGTGATATTCGGCGCAGTGTGCTCAGCGGTGTGTTTTATAAGGAGGTGAAAGCAGAGGGCTCAATCCTGATCAATGTAACTGCTCGCTCGATCTTGGCTCCCAACTGCGTAGTGTATAATATCACGTCAGACGATGCAGATGGTCTCTGCCTTGAAAAAGGCAGCGTCATCGTTGGCGTATTACTACCTGATGGGAACAAAGTTGTCATGCGCTCGATTATGAACGTATGCGGCGGTCAGGCATGGAATACTGTGCTGCGCGATAACTGTAACGAGGTTAAATTCGAGTTACATATAATGTTGGTGTACATGAGTACACCACGGTTGAGGTCAGTATTGACCGGTTTGAAAGGTTTTGAACCTTTTGTTATATTAACCAATAAGGGCAGGGACCCTGGTGTGGTGGTGTGTCAGCCATCCACGTGTCAGTACACAGGTGTGTACACTACATTTTAGCTAGGTACGAATTAGGAATATTCTACTTAGTATTACATATAGTTTATATTAGTTTAAATTAATTTAGGCTAATTACATATTAAATATATTCAGTTTACATTTCACTCTAAAGTGCAGGCGCGCGACCACGCCCGGTCGCGCGCGCACTGAGTGACGTAGGTAAGAGGGAGCCCTCCCTTTACCTACACCCTTAGTAAGGGAGCCTTGCCGTTAAGGCATTAGCGGAGCTACTTGTCGTTAAGGCATTAGCGGAGCTAGGCGCACGACCACGCCCCGTCGCGCGCGCGGTGAGTATTGTAGCCCAAGGGAGTTCTCCCTTACGCTACCTCCCTTTATAAGGGAAGCCTTGTTACAAGGGGTTAGCGAAAGCTATCTGTAAGCCACCCCGGGGATCTTGGCCCCTTGTAGGACAGCTCTCTCCTACTAAGCCCTTTTATAAGGGCGTATCGGCTAAGTAGCGGCGAACGCCGCTTAAAGGAAAGTCTTCCTCTGTGCGCTAGCCGCACCGTGCGTGTACGCACCCGGCTACATCTGGTAGTACTTGTAGTCAATCCAACACCTGTGTTGGTGATCAACATCCTCTGCAGGGGATGGATCAGGACGATTGGGGTAAGCTAACCCCCGTCCAACAGGAAGCCTTTAAAAGGCTGTTACCCATATTGGGTGAGGATGGCATGCGCCATCTAGTGGAGCAGGGCCTCGATGTCGTGCGTGAAAGGGTGAATGCCCTTATCGCCCATGTGGAGAGTCTTCGCGGAAGTTATCCCGCATCTACGGGGGTGCGCCCTCCGATGTCCTTTAAGATAAAGGAATCCACCGGCGAGAAAGGTGAAAACATTTATGTGTGGCATCGAGAGGTTGAAACCGCATTCGCCACCGCGAAAGTGATCGAGGATCACCTGCAAGTGGGACTTGCACTGACCCATCTTACGGGCGAAGCCCGTACATGGGCGTTTACGTGTCAGGATTCGGTCACGACCGTGTTCCTGAACTGGGGAGTCCTTAAGCGAAAGCTTATGGACAGGTATTCAACGCCTGATCTGGTTCTCCAGAATCAGCTGGCGTTTTTGAGGTGCCGTCAGGGCACTAGGGACTTGGAGACATATGTCCAAGGACTGAAGACCCTGTTGGCAGGGATGTACGCGAAATCGTATTCGGACGATGTGTCCATCCCCGTCTGCATGGGAGGCCTGAAAGAAGGGCCAGAACGTTCGGAACTGTTCCGCTGCCGACCCCAATCCCTGGGGAAGGCGTTTAAGATGGCTTTTAACGCCGAGAAGAACTTTCGTTCCTCTAAGGTGGGTCCTGAACCCATGGACCTGAGTCAGGTCGAAGTGGAGGGGAAACCTTTCGCTAAGAGTCACTCTGACTCTTTTTCGCAGAGCTTCGGGGCGGAGCGCTTAGCTATGTTGCAGCGGCGTGGGCCGCTAAGGTGCTTCCTATGTGGAAGCGTGGATCATCTGCGGAGCAGATGTCCACAAAATCCCCAGCGAAATAGTCGCTGGAAGGGGCCTATGGCGGCAAAAAGGCCCTCTCCCAAGCCGTCGGGAAACAGCGGCTCACAATAGGTGCGGGGCGCCTTACTGGGGGACCCCTCAGCGCTGTTAATCGCCAGGGTAGGGGACGACAGCACAAATCCCCGAGGGAAGGGGTGCTTTATAGCACCGAGTTGGTGTACCAGCCAGGTTTGCTGGTAGTCCTTGCGGACGTGAAAGGCTTTGATAAGCCTTGGGGAGTCTTGATAGACTCTGTAGCGTCTGACAATTATGTCAGACGAGCTTCTGTGGAGAAGAGTCGGCTGTATGCCGAGGCCCTAGAGGCACGTTCTCGTGGCGTTGGCACGGCCCGTCTAGCGACGGGCGTATAGGTTTCTGTACCCAAGGTCCCGATTGACCTTAAGCTGAAGTTTACAAACTTCGATAGCTAAGAACGTTGCCTGAGTCCTGGATTTGGACTCATTCTGGGCATGAAGTCGCTGGAACGCCACGAGACATGGATAGACTGGAAGTCTAAGCTCATTGGCTCAACGTACCCGCGATCGGGTGAAGCATTGGCGAGTCATGAACCCACCTTTGCTCAATCGCAAAAGCGATTCTGGCGTGAGATGCCAGAGATTGGGATGTCTGAAATGATCATTCCCAATGGCGTTAAGGAAGAGTTCCTTAACGAGGGGGATTCGGCGGTTAATCCCCACGCCGTGAACGGAGAGACTGGTGAGTTACCTATGGTAACTCCAGTGGTAGGGGTAGAGACCCCTGTGGTTAAGCGTGAGGCGCTTCCAAGCGAAGAGACCCGAAGTTTGTCTCTTTCGCACGTCGGAAATGATTCCGACTACGCCGTTTTAGGTGAGACCGGAGAGTCACCGGTGGTAGAGGTAGAGACCTCTGTGGATAGGCGCGTGGCGCTTCCAATAGATGGGGCAATTGACTCCCCCCCCATCTGGGTCCCGGGATGAGTCCCGAGGTCAGTAGTCAGCAGTCCTATCGGATGCTGAATAGTGTGACAGGTATTGGCACATAAGGCGTAAGCCTTGAACGGTTTCCTGTGGTAGGAGAACTGTTGTCGTTGGAGGAGATGTCCTTCAACGAGTTTGAGACTGCTGTAAATGCAGATGAAATCGACGAGGTTGTCGTATTGCGTCCGGAGTAGAGGAGTTGCGTCCGGAGTAGAGGAGTTGCGTCCGGAGTAGAGGAGTTGAACTCCTCATCCACGATGGACGAGTCAGTTTTGCTGAAAACCAAACAATGAACCCGCGATTTTTTAATCGCTTGGTGACCCAACTCTTCACCTCTCAGAGAAAGTACGCTCAGACGTACTTCGACGATATATTCGTTCATAGTCGTGCGGAAGGCAACTTGTCTGATATTCAGACGCACCTGATACATCTTCGAGCGGCGCTCGTATGTATGCGAGAGCATCAGTTATATGCAAACGCATCCAAATGTATCTTTGGTGCTGAGGAAATTCCTTTCCTCGGATGCTTCATTGGTAAGGATGGAGTGCGGGCGGATCCCGCGAAGGTGAAAGCCATTGTGGAGTGGACTTCGCCTGTAATCTTATAGATTTACTGAAGTGGCTTGGATTAGCCAATTCTCTCCACAAATACAGCGAGAACTACGCTGAAATGGCGAAGCCATTGACGGACCATCGTAAGAAGGATGTTGACTGGTGTTGGGAAACCAAACACCAAAACGCTTTCGAAGCGCTAAAGGGGAGCTTGTTAAAAGCTCCCGTTCTTGCTCTCCCAGACTCTGGGAAACCTTTTAGCGTCGTCTGCGACGCCTCCGATTTCGCAATCGGATGTGATTTGTTACAAGCAGACTACGCGGGATGAGAACGCGTGATTTCGTTTGAGTAGAGGCAGCTTAAAGCTGCGGAACGGAATTATCCCGTTCATGACAAGGTGTTACTTGCAATTAAGTATGCTCTTGTCAAGTTTAGGGTTCACCTACTCGGCTCAAAGCCGTTCGTGGTTTATACTGACCACGCGTCCTTACGGACAGCGACAAAGTCGCCTCATCTATCGCAACGGATGGCCCGTTGGCTCCCCTTCTTTGCGGAGTACAACTTTGAGGTTAAGTATAAACCTGGCAAGCAGAACGTGCTTGCAGACGCGTTGTCGCGTCGTCCCGATTACGAGCTCGCTCACGCGACATTCGTCACTTCGTCTGTGGTGGATCTCATACGCCAGGCGTATGAGAAAGACCCTCAATGTACGGCGCTTATCCGCGCGTTAGGTGAAAAGGGTCTTGGCTCGTCTGAGCCAACCCTGTCAAGTCGAGATAGAGCTCGTTTACACCGTTACAGGTACTGTGACGGACTGCTATTTTAAATCATGAGTGCGGAGGACACTCCGCGGGTGGTAGTTCCTCATAATGAGTAACTGAAGTATAGAGTCCTCTTTGAGGCACATGACGCCCCTACCGGGGGTCATTTAGGTCGGGATAAGACCTACAGCGCTTTAAGCGCTTTGTATTGGTGGCACAATATGTATAAGTGGGTCGGTGCGTATATACGCACCTGTGAGACGTGTCAGAGGGTTAAACCCTCTGCAAGTTCATCTGCGCCTTTGGCGAGCTTATCGGTTCCAACGGAGTGTTGGAAATCCATTAGCATGGATTTTATCTTCGGATTTCCGAAGGATAAGGCCGGGAACACCGGCATTTTGGTCTTTGTAGACCGATTGAGCAAGATGGCCCACCTGGAGGCGGTGCCAGAGTCCATAGATGGACAAGGAACAGCGAAAGTGTTCCTAGACCGTGTCTTTCGACAGCATGGTCTACCCTATTCCGTTGTGTCGGATCGGGATCCCCGTTTTACGGGACAATTCTGGGGAGCGTTGCTTAAGGTGCTAGGCACCAAGCTCCTCATGTCCACTGCGGATCACCCGCAGACGGACGGTCAGAAGGAACGCGTTAATCGCGTTGTGGAGGATATTATCCGGAGTTTATGTCCGGATTCTCCAAAGAGTTGGAGTGAGATGCTTCATATGGCCGAATTTGCTATAAAAAATTCGGTCCATGCATCTACGGGGTTTACCCCTTTTTACGTGAACAGATTAGTGAATCCGAGGGTTCCGTTGACTCCACGTGTGTGTGTCCCAGGGCTTGAGGGGGGGGATTCCCTGATGTCAGTCCTGTATCTGTGCGAAAGCACATCGATAAGTTCTTATCGACGCGCCTAGTGTCTTACGACACGTCTGCGATGCCATGGCGGAAAGCCAAGACAAGCAGAAGGAGCAAGCTGACCGAAAGGGACGGCGTAACAAAAAGGTATACAGAGTAGGAGAAAGTGTTTTATTAAACGCTAAAATCTTCCTACACATGCAGTTTCAAATGTGTTGCGCAATAAACTGCGCTCCAGGTTTGTGGGCCCCTTTAAGGTGTTAGCCTGAAAGGGCTTGTCGTACACCTTAGACATCCCGAAGGCGATGCGTACGCATCCAACCTTCTATGTGGGTATGATTAAGCCATACCAGAACCCGGAGGCGGGTCCCCTCTCGGAGGAGGGTGAGAAACCGGATAGCCGAAAGGCGCAACAGGTCGGAAAATCTCCGACAGGGTTGAAATACGACCCTAAAGCTCCGCAACGAGAGACTCGAGAGGGGCAAGCCGCCCCTCGATACGTTCATTCGCACTCCCCTCGTTGCGGAGTCCCTCCTGAGCATCTTGGATGCGAAGGCTGTGCCGATCACAGCGCTCGTGGAAGTCACGCCGCAATAGCGCGACCCCCTCATTCAGTGCTCGGTACGGAGGGTACGCCACATTATCATGTGGAACGCCTGATGGCACGACGCCATCACCGGCGTGAGACCCAGTACCTGGTGAAGTGGAAAGGGTATCCACATTCCCAGAACTCTTGGTAGTACGAGACTCCCCTGCGGCAGGATTGCCGTGAAGTCGTTGACGCTTTCGAGCGGGAGAATCCCACTGAGAGTCAACGACCAAAGGGGCTGAAGAAGCCCCTTCACTCCCAATAGCTGGGAGTTCGCCGGAGGCAGATGCTGTGCTTGCATTGTTCACCGGCACCACATCGAGAGCAGAGCGCGTAAAATAGGAGGCAGGTAATTGCCCTTGCGCTTTGGCCTGAGCATAGGCCAAGCGTAGCGCCCTCTCTACCCGAACGTCGTGTTCGGAAAAGCTGTTGTACAGCGCATCGAAACTGTGAAGGCGTTTCTCCCTTTCCACCCAGGCGCGGAACGCCTGTTCTGCGTCTTCTACGCTTTCATCCCTCAGGAGAACAATGGGAATCTCGCGGATAATATCCACGAGGACACCGCGTGCCTGCTTCCCGAGGCGCGTCCGGTAGTACTTAACGGAATAATGTTTGGGCGTTAGTAGTCGGGCCGGAGTTGGTTACGATGCGCAATTTCACGCGGCAGTATAGCAGCTGGACCAGGGGTATAGGAGGCTAAACCCCTCTTGACCGCGTTCTTAGCCCTCTTTTGAGGGTCGCGAAGTCCTATCCGTGCCCGTCCGGCACGTCGGGCCTCTTGAACCAAGGACGGCTCATTGGTGGTGGTTGCCTGTGGCAACCTGGAGGTATCACCCCTAGCGGGTAACGGTGGCGCACGAGTTAGTGCGTTTTCCCCACGTGTGGGGAATGAGTTGGATGACTGATTAGCGCCGTTCGGCGCTATCAACTTGGCCAGCCGTTGGGAAGAGCTCCCCAAGGGCGTCCACTTCCGAGTTGTCGGAATAGTTTGCGTCCATAGCACCGCTGAAGGTGTACAATGGACAGCCAGAGGTACTGTCGTTGGAGTTCTCCAACAAGATTTTGATTATTGCGTAAGGAATAGTCTTGATGGGGGAGGATGTAACGGGGTTACATTCGAGTTACATATAATGTTGGTGTACATGAGTACACCACGGTTGAGGTCAGTATTGACCGGTTTGAAAGGTTTTGAACCTTTGGTTATATTAACCAATAAGGGCAGGGACCCTGGTGTGGTGGTGTGTCAGCCATCCACGTGTCAGTACACAGGTGCGTACACTACATTTTAGCTAGGTACGAATTAGGAATATTCTACTTAGTATTACATATAGTTTATATTAGTTTAAATTAATTTACGCTAATTACATATTAAATATATTCAGTTTACATTTCACTCTAAAGTGCAGGCGCGCGACCACGCCCGGTCGCGCGCGCACTGAGTGCCGTAGGTAAGAGGGATCCCTCCCTTTACCTACACCCTTAGTAAGGGAGCCTTGCCGTTAAGGCATTAGCGGAGCTACTTGTCGTTAAGGCATTAGCGGAGCTAGGCGCACGACCACGCCCGGTCGCGCGCGCGGTGAGTATTGTAGCCCAAGGGAGTTTTTCCTTACGCTACCTCCCTTTATAAGGGAAGCCGTATTACGAGGGGTTAGCGAAAGCTATCTGTAAACCACCCCGGTAATCTTGGCCCCGAGTAGGAGAGCTCTCTCCTACTAAGCTCTTTATAAGGGAGTATCGGCTAAGTAGCGGCGAACGCCGATTAAAGGAAAGTCTTACTTTGTGCGCTATCCGAACCGTGCGTGCACGCACCCGGCTACAATAACCAACACTCCTTCAAGAAGATCTATGAGCTAAATGCAGATGCAAATGTGTCGAAACTTGAGAAATTGATCCAGGGCGAACACATGAAAATGCGCGCAGTGGTAATGTCGTAGAAATACTACAGAACTCCATTGAAATTTGGAGTAGGTAATACAACAAGCTACATACATATGAGGCCCCGACTAGGGGCACACCCCACTTTCTGATTGGCTGTTTAATTCCGATCGGCAGGAGTGGGGACTGGGGGCTTCAAATTTAGCCACTTGCAGAACGCTTCCAGTTGGACAATTGGGTTTTGTGCAAAATTATCTGCAAACTAACTTTGAAACCGACTATTATACTAATGTGGTCACAATACTTGGGTCACACGCCTTTACTGCAAGCAGTAACGGCGTGCGACCACTTTACCCCGTCGTACCGACGGGGAGGAGGGTATATAAGGTAAAGTCATAGAAGCAACTACGTTACCGGCAACGTCACAGGGAGGAAAAATTTTAAATAGATGTAAAAAGCGCCATTTCAAAACAATTATTTACGCTTTAATACTGATCTTCATGTCAATTGTACTACCACGGATTAGTGCGATTTTTGAAGCCAAAATTGTATTTTATGTTTTTTATAATGGCATGTCATAGTGTCATGACGTGCGTACAGTTGATTTTCTGCTAGGTACGGGATCGCGTACTTAATTAAATTTTATACTTGGATCAAGATATTCGCTTAGGTGCGGGAGCGCGCATGCATCGACGACATGAATTCTGTTATTATATAGTTGATGCATTTTTAGCTACTTTGGAATTTTATCTTTATATTTACCTTAGGGAAAGGTCAAGCGTGCAATGAGTGGGAGCACCTCCCTTAGCTTTTCCCTACTAAGGGAAGCCTTAGACTAAGGCGTTAGCGTGCGATAACAGTCTTGGCCCCGAGTGAGGGAGCAATCTCACACTATGCCCTTAGATCAGGGCATATCGGCTAAGAAGCGGCGTATAGCCGCTTAAGGAAAGTCTTACTCTGTGCGCTAGCTGCACCGTGCGTTTTCGCACCGGCTACAGGTAAAGTCATCTTCATGTCATTCGTAACCGTCATCACATCTTCTAGTAACGCCTCATATCCCACGAGATGACGACTCGCTCCACTGTCCAGTATCCATGGGTCACCTTCACGCAATTCATTGAATTAAATATCGCAGACCACTCTTCACCTTTGTCTATGGTCGCTAATCCGTATTCTTTGTCCGAATTACCTTGCACTTTCCGGTAACCTTGCTTCCTGTCGAACTTCTTGCCACAATCTCGTCTAATATGCCCTTTTCCTCCACAAAAATAACACGTAACCGCTTTCTTATTGTAGTGCACAGTATTCACATGTGGTGGAGCGGCTGATCAAAGTTTTTTAGGCTTGATCAGGCGGTACCACGGCGCCCGGACTGCCGACTGACGAAGGGGGTCCTCCGGTTGTCCTTGACTGCTTGTATTTCTGCTCACCTTTTGTACCCGACTGTAACGGGGTTACATTCGGGTAACACTGAGTGTTGGTGTACATTGGTACACCACGGTTGAGGCCAGTATTGGGCGGGTTGAAAAGTTTCGAACCTTTGGTTGTTTTAACCAATCAGGGAATGGGCCCTTGGTGTGGTGGTGTGTCAGCCATCCACGTGTCAGTACACAGGTGTGTACACTACATTTTAGCTAGGTACGAATTAGGAATATTCTACTTAGTATTAAATATAGTTTATATTAGTTTAAATTAATTTAGGCTAATTACATATTAAATATATTCAGTTTACATTTCACTCTATTTAGCGGACGCGCGACCTCGACCGGTCGCGCGCGCAGTGAGTGCTGTAGGTAAGAGGGAGTCATCCCTTTACTTACATCCCGTAAAGGGAATACAGCCGTTAAGGCTAAGCCGTAAACCAACCCGGGAATCTTGGCCCCGAGTAGGAGAACTCTCCTACTAAGCCCTTTACAAGGGCGTATCGGCTAAGTAGCGGTAGATACCGCTTTAAGGAAGAGTCTTCCTCTGTGCTCTAGCCGCACCGTGCGTATACGCACCGGCTACACATACCATCGGGTACACAAGGTGAGACGCGTGATGAATCGGACCAAGCGTCATATGCTGATGATCGATCGTCTGCTGGCAGCGGACGATCAGTTCGGATCGTAGGCGAAGGTTCGCGGGGTACCCCCCCCCGTCCGTTGGAATGCTGGGCACGATGGTGGTCATGTTTTCGTCACTACGATGTTCGATTTTGAACTTGACTCCACCACATATGAATCTAAGGAGAATGAGTTTACTGCTGTCAAGTTGCACTTAGCGTACGGTGCGGATCCTAATGTAGCTATGAATAACGCCGTTGATGCTGGCGTGCCTCATTAACAAACCTGTAGTGGTAAAAGAGCTGCTGGAAGGTGAAGCGTCCTTACCACCAACAATGGAAGGCAGTTTCACAGCTTTACACATGGCAGCGGAGACTGGATTCATCGAAGTGATACAGTCATTCTTCACTGGCCGTGTGGAAGACACAAACAATTTGTAAATATGACTTCCAATGCTGGTGCAACGCCGTTGCAACTTGCTGCTGGTATGTGTCACCACACGATTGTATCACTGCTTAAGCCCATTAAAAAGGGATTCGAGAAAGTAGACCTGGACAAACTCATTGTAACGTGGATACATTCGAGTTACATTTAGTGTCGGTGTACATGAGTACACTACGGTTGAGGTCAGTATTGACCGGTTTGAAAGGTTTTGAACCATTGGTTATTTTAACCAATCAGGGCAGGGGCCCTTGGTGTGGTGGTTTGTCAGCCATCCACGTGTCAGTACACAGGTGTGTACACTACATTTTAGCTAGGTACGAATTAGGAATATTCTACTTAGTATTACATATAGTGTGAAAAGCGTGCCCAAAATTTGGCACACTTCTGGTCAAGTTTTGTCAAGGCATTTGGTCTAATTTCGGATTGGTTTAAACAAGGGGGGCTTTTCAGCATATCAGACTCAAGAAGTGTCAAGAACGCAAGTTTTGGTGAGTCACCCGGCTTTGGGTATTTTACATATTTTTGTGGGGGTACATTTAGGGACTATAGGGTAGTAGTATTTTAGTTGTGGTTTTACCTTTTAGGACAGAGGTTATACCTTTAAGTAAGGAAATCTTTTACCTTTCGAATAAGTGGATGAAACCTCTTCTGGTCTTGGTTCACACCACAGCTAGGGGTCGCCGATCTTCCCTTTTCGTACACTAGTCGCCTCCGCCCGCCGCGGAGTGTTTGGGGGCAGAGGGTCGAATTATCCCCTCTCGCCCATTATACCCGGTCTGGACGCGCCGCACGCGCACTTTGGCCCACCTGAAGTCCCTTGACGGGAGTACGATTTGGCGATCTTAACACCTCAACTCAAGTACGTTTGGAACGTGCTATTCACTGGATTGGTCTCGGCGTGGATATATCGTTTGTGGAGTTTCACGAGCATATTGGGTCTTTACGCGGACATATTGGCTTGTTTTAATATTGGTTGGAAACTAGACCGGTTTTGGTCTTATTTCGTATTGGTCAGGAACTAGACCGGAACGGTCGGTCTACCCTCTATTATTTCGTATTGGTCAGGTCTTGATCGTTTGGACGATCGACCTATTGGAAATTATCTCTTGGAAGTGTTTTTGGTCTGTATGTGTCTGAGGTGAAGAATTCCGCCCCAGAGATACCTACCCAGATCGGTCTTCTATATTCAAGACCGGTTTGATCCAATCTGCGATCCCGATCCACCGAGTGTGTAACTAGCCCATTCCATCGGGTACACAAGGTGAGATGGACACTAAACAATCGGACCAAGTGGGTTCTGATGACGACCGGTCGTCTGCTTGCAGCGGAAGATCGGACCAGATCTCGAGTGGTGGTCCGCGGAGTACCCCCTCCGAAAGTTGGAAGGCTGGGCGCAATGGTGGTAGTCAGGTTATCGATGCTAATGTTTTCGATTTCGAACTTGACTCCACCACATCTACTTCATGTTCCACCGTTCCTGGTGACTGCGGCGCCTTTCTTCGGATCAACATCGGTCTTTCCACTAAAGGTGAGGTATCCTCTTCCACCGACCCATCATCGCTGATAAGATCGGTGGTCGATTGGTACGCCAGGTTTTGCCACTCGACATACCGCCTCGACCCAATCTAGACGAACCCCATCTTCCTTGGTACCTTCCCTTCTGCTAACCACATGCCGACAATAGTGTTATTGTCCAGTGTCAGCGGCTTGTCACCGATATTGGTAACCCCGACAAAATCACGTCGACCAGCACTCTTTACGAAGGTCGAGACCCACCGATCGCCCCTGGTCAACCACAACTTCCTCGAACGAAAACCTTTCTCAACCGGGGTATCGGCAGACCGACCAACTGGGATAGTGAGGTCTTAGTCCCACCGGACCAGATCGGTATACGAACCATACAGAGGTCTTCGACCAGCCAACTGGACCTGGACCTCATCCGGGAGCGTAAGCACTCCATGTGACAGGTCTAGGCGAATACCAGCTGGGAACATGAAATCCATTCCTAGTAAAGCGTCTTGACCAGCCAACTTGCCAACCCAAGCGCTGAAAAAGTAGACCAGCGATCCCGACAAAGTAATTTTCACACGCGTTCTTCCTTCAGTCATATAAGAGTTTTCGCCGATCCCGACGCATTCTTGTCTCTGGGTATCGTCTATACGACATCCGACCTTACGAGCAAAGGCGGAGTCGATTATCGATACTTCAGCTCCAGAGTCGAACAACATCGTCACCTTCTGGTTATTAATCTTGCCACAGGCTTTCGCCTGCTTGAACCATTTATCAGGCGCGTGATACTTCCAGTATCCGCGGGATTCTCTAGGCAGCAAGTCCAACTGCATAACCACCTTATTCCGGGAGTACTCATCGGTCTTCAGAATGTAGACCGGATGGTCTCGGTCGACGCAATTTGGAATAGAACGTGTATTGTCGGTCTTATCCTCCTTGCCGACATATGCATAGATGTCAACCGTAGAACGCTCGGCTCGACCCAGATTACAACATGGCGAGCGTTCTAGTTTAACATCTTTTCTGCGTCCGGCGGCAGCATCCCCGCGTGCTTGTCCGGCACGTACCACTTGCGCATCATGTTAAAAAATTCTTCAATCTTGCAGTGGCCGGCCTCGTAGATCTCTCCACATGACTTGCATACGAAGAGGCAGTGGTCCGTCGGGTGGCCGCGTCTCTCGCACTTCTTGCACACCATCTTCTTCCAGAAGTTTGGACCATCATGTTTGCTCGACCCACAGTGGGAGCACTTCTGACGAGGTCGGTCTGGATCGGACTTGCTTCCGTTCCTTCCCTTCCGGTCCACCTGGTCGGACTTCGACTTGGCCTTCGGGGCAGGTCCCGCAACATAGACGTAACGATACTGGTCTTCATCCGATGACTCCTGGTTCCACTTTCCCCTTCTGACCCCGTGCTGTAATCAGCTACAATTGCCTTGACCGCTCGGGTCGGTCTGGGCCAAGGTCTCTTGACCGGATCGGTCTGGGTCTTGGAACGATAGCGACCTGATCCACCAGCGGTCTTCGCTCTCTTACTACGCGACTGTTGTAACGTCTACAGGGTCTGTTCGACTTCGCCCGCATCCTTAAGACGCAGTAGAGTAAGCTGGTCCGCCAGTTCTTGATCGTCAAGGGTACTAATATAGTGACCTACATGTTCTAAGGCGGCACCGTTCGACGGGTTATTCTCTTTGATTGTTATGCCGGCGCGAAGTGCAGCCACGTTCAACCGATGCAAATACTCGATCGGTGTTTCGTCGGCCCGCTTTTGCATATGGTGGTACTTACGGGCGCTTGAAAATCCGGAATTACAATATTGACCTTCAAACTCCGCACATAACAGGTCCCAGTCAGACCGGACGCCCCGACCCAACTGTTGAATCCAGTTCGCAGCCGGTCCTTTTAACAAATCCCGGAAGATTAAACAACGTTCGCTTTTTGGGGTCTGGTCTCGCAGGAACTCAGACTTGACCCGACTGAACCAATACCGGGCCTGGTCTTCATCAGCATCCTTGACGGTGAAGTCCTTGAGGTCGGTCGTCGCGGCCATACGGATGCGCGGAATCGCAGCAGATCCAAAGTCGTAGGCAGTAGTGGAGGATAGGTTAGCATTGCGCACCTTGCCTGCGCCTGTACCATCTGACCCACCATGGTCGTCAAGACCGCCGACCGACTCCATATCACAGTCACTTGTCTTGCTTTGTCTACGCGGTCTTGCCGGTTGCGGCTTGCGCCTTCCCTTGCAGGTTGGTTTATCACTTCTAATAGGCTTATCCATAGATGTTACCGATTCCATATCCACATCTTTGCAAACATTGACACCTTGACAGGTAGACCGGTCTTGGACATGTGGGCGCATAGGTGGTCTAACCCGTTCTCCCATGAAACGTTGCATCATCGTCTCAAACATGGCTTGGACGTTGGCTGGCGTCATGGGCAACGTGTTGATACCCTCCTTTTGCGGAACTGAGGCCTGTGGGGCTTGCTGGAGCCCCGACTGGCAAACAGCCCCTTGCTGCCACATGTCCCTTTTTTGTTCAGACCGGGCATGGTCCACCCCCATGGCCATCCGCTCGACACCGGTCTCCAACTCTGATGAGCTGTTAGAAGCCGGTGGAGACTGGTAGATCGATTCATCATCGGAACCAATGTCAACAAGCTCTGTGGAGGCTTCGGCGACCTTCATTACCGTGGTGGGAGTTGGGCGGCGAACCGCCCCCACCAGTGGCACCAAACGGTCGTGGAGGTCCGACATCGACGCCTCCAGTCTCCAAGCATCAAATTCAAACAATTTATTGACACCGGCGGGGTTCTGCATTTTAATGACAACCTCCGCCAACATCGCCACCAAATTCTTGACGAGCAGTAATGGTCGATCACTCTGGATCGGCTCGGTAGTGGGACCGAGAAGACGGTCGGGGATCTGGAGGTTCAACACCCGAAAGACCACGTCAAAGCGAACAAATCGTTTCAGCTCAAAAATGTAATACATCTTGTTTAGGTCTTCTTCAGTGATGCCTCCATCTCCGACTTGCGACTTTTCTTCGAGGTCGTCTTCGTCGGCCGGAATTCCCAACCCTTTTCTGGGCACCTTGGGTACCTTGGGGACTTTAAGGAGGTAGACCGGATCGTTCCAGTCAGCATCCATGTAATTTTCATCTTTTAGTTTCCATCAATTTTTTCATTCATACACATAGGATCAGGACCTTGGTCCTGATCCTTTCCGGAACTATAGCAAGACCTGCTATAGTCCCGATCGGCTCCTGTGGGAGCCTTTTGAGGAGGAAAAAACTTATTAATCCCGATCTCGTCCTCCGCCAGGCCAGATCGGACATCGCCATCTTTATCACCAACGAGAACATAACGCGATAGCGTTTCCTTACGTCCTCCCCAGAACGACTCCATATTCAAATCATTCAAATCTTCAAATCCAATTTTTGATGGAATATCAGCACGGTGATATCCACGATCATCAAGTGATCCGGGCACGCGCACCATTGTGGTGGAGTCAAGTTCGAAATCGAAAACATTAGCATCGATAACCTGACTACCACCATCGCGCCCAGCCTTCCAACTTTTGGAGGGGGTACTCCGCGGACCACCACTCGAGATCTGGTCCGATCGTCCGCTGCAAGTAGACGACCGGTCGTCATCAGAACCCACTTGGTCCGATTGTTTAGTGTCCATCTCACCTTGTGTACCCGATGGAATGGGCTAGTTACACACACGGTGGATCGGGATCGCAGATTGGATCGAACCGGTCTTGAATATAGAAGACCGATCTTGTAACAGGACTGATCCTGTTACTGGCTTACACTGTATTTGTGCGAGGAAGCGCGCAATACAATTAGGGTAGGATTAGTTGGTAACAACTAATCCTATAATTAAAGTAAATATTTTAATATTCACTTGTTATCTAGAACGCAAAATTAAGAGTGTTTATTTGATGGGTGGTTTAGAGGCTAATAGTATAGTAACTAACTAATTAATATAATAATATCAAGTCTTTAACTAACTGTACTATTAGTTAACCTGCAAGATTCGGTATTTATACCGAATCGACTTTTCCTTCTTAGATTATAATAACTTATAATCTCTTATTTAAATTTCATACAACGCGTCTGAAATTAAACTGTGATATTCTAACTTGAATATATATTATGTAATGGCACCCCATTACATCACCCCCCCCCCCACTTAAGGTGGTTGGCCAATAATAACTCTTATTTTGGCCAATCATGGGTGGCACTTGTTGGTCAGAATTTCTCATTCACCAACTGATTGACCATCGACTCGATGGTCAAGACACACGGTGGCGGCGCTCTAAAGAGCGCTGCTGAAAACAATGGAGGAACTTCTTCCTCCGCCTCAGCACTAGGTGCTGAGGTGTTGAGTGACAACGGTGACGCTGCATTAGCAGCGTCAACTACGCAAAGGTCGGAAGACGTACCGTCTTCGATCACAGATGCTGCTAAGGCGGCATCTGACAAGAAACAGGGAGATGTTGCTAATGCAACATCTCGCACGATGGCAACTTCCGAATGGCGTGTTGCCAAGAGGGCCATGTTCGGGAGTTCTGACTCCGAACAAGGTGATGGGGATACAGATGTTCCCACTAAAGGATATAGCGAGTCGAAACTCGCTAGGTGCTCATGCCTAACAGCGATGACGACTCTGGTGTCGCTGTCAGCTATGACAGCGACAATGATTATCACAGGTGGTTGCGGGAACGCAGAGCCCCACCTGGACCAAGTACTTCTCCACGTCGGGGTGATTTAACCCCGGCGCGTGGTGTTGAAGCAGGCGGTGCTCCGCCTGCTAAAAGGGCTCGAACAGAAGCGGCGCCTGCCGCTTCTAAAGCGTATCATCGTACGGAACCACATGTTCCGTACAAAGTGGGGTTTTGGACCCCTGGCTGGGCTATTGCCCCCAACAGTGGCGGTCACCGTAAACGGGACTGCCAGTATGCGTTATTCGATATCAACGTGCTGGATGACTGCGAAGACATCCAGTCACGTCGATTCGATCGAAGTACAGACGATAGGCGTCTGTACTTTATTGACCTCTTTTTCCAGGTTCGATATTATTCGAGCCAGAAAGGGTCAAGGAAGAACAGGGACGATAAAGACGCCCTGAATCAGAGTTGGAATGCTTTTGTTGACAACTACAACAAAAGCCCAGATGATTACGTGAATAAAGTTCACGTAATGCGCGAGCGCTTTTTAAAGCACTCTCGAACAGGCAAAATGGAATATATCCATTTTGCTTGCCTCAAAGAAGGGTTAAAGTGTGGTGTCCCTTCTCACCTCGTTTGCCCGTGGTGTCCGCAAGGCACTCCTCGTCTGTCAGAGGAGGAGTTGCGGGGGTACGGTGGCTTTTCCGTACCCGCCGAAATTCAGGGTTTAATTGATACCCTGAATGCATCAACACCTACTGTTGATGCTACTTCGCATTATGAGTTTGAGACTTCTTCTCAAACTCAGTCAAAAGGTCTGGGGCGTCGGCCCTCAGAACCTCAATCGGTTCCCAAGAGTCGAACTCTTGGGGATATCCCAGCCAGCGTACCAAGTACTCGGTACGCTGCCCCTTCTTCAAAGGCACCGAGCGCTTCGAGATCAAGCGCTCGAGGATATATCGCTTATTCCCCTGATTATCAATCAGGGGTGGCGGAGGTTGAGAATTCCCTCGCTGTTGTTGTTGTGGAGCATGGTTCTTCGCTCCGCAAGCTCGAGGAGGGTTATTCCTCCTTGACGAGCGATATGTCTCACTCTGTGAAGACATATCGATCTCTTCGCGAGGATGTCCGCGACATCCTCGGAGCGCACACTGCCCTCCAGCAGAAGAATGATCTTCTGTACATTGAGCTTTCTCGCTATAAGAGAGAGCTCGATCGGTGCACGGCTGATCTCGAGCAGTCGAAGGCGGAGGTAACGACTCTCCGCTCTGCTCACAAACGGCTGGAGGCCGATTACAAGTCTCTGTTAGGAGACTTGGAGAAGCACGGCATCTACCGTGGATCTGCGTCTCGTCGTAAGACGAAGACGAGTGATACGGCTTGAGCCGCCCAACATAGAATGTTGGGTGAAGCCGCATTGCTGTGGGAATGTCTAAGGTATAGGCATTCCCCCGAATCTCTTGGACCTTGAAGGGTCCAATGTACTTAGGAAGCAACTTACGTGTAGGGAAGTTGCTTATTGCATGTGTAGGCAATTTAGTAGTACTTAGTAATACTAATTCACCTTTAAGAAAGGAGTTTTTGTTCTTCCTTCATTGTTTATCTGCATTTTGCTTCTGCTTATCAAAAGCAGAGGCAAGTGCATCCTTTACATAGCGTATTACAGCTTGGCGCTGTAATACGAATTCATCTACTGCTTTATCAGCAGTAGGTGCATTGTCCTCGTTGTCTGCAGCCATTGCTGCAGACACATATTCATCGTATGCAGCTTCAGTTTTAATTGAAGCTGATTCCGCTTCTACTGTATTTTCAGTAGAAGGGCCATCGTTTTGTTCACAAGTTGCAGTCACAACTTGCGCATTGACTCGCTCAAAATTTGAGCGGGTCCCTCCCCAACTTAGATTTGGCGTACCGCCAAGTAAAGCTGGGGTTCGGGGATGCCTTAAGGCATTCACGTAGAACGGTGTATTCTTAGTTGAAGCATGCACCAAATTGTTAATCGCGAATTCAGTGAGTGACAGGTAGTCACTCCACTGTTCAAAGGCATGTGCGTATGATCGCAACATGTCTCCGAGAACGCGGTTAACCCGTTCCGTCTTCCCATCCGTTTCCGGATGGTCCGCAGTTGACATCTTCAACTGGGTTCCCAACAATGAGAACGTTTCTTGCCAGAAACGTCCTGTAAAACTCGGATCTCGATCCGAGACAATGTCTTCCGGCATTCCGTGCAAACGGAATACCGTATCAACGAATATCCGCGCTGTTTGAGCGGCGGTTACGTTCGCTGATACTTCAGTAAGATGTACCATCTTACTGAAACGTTCTACAAAGACCACTATTCCGGTCTTCCGACTATTGTCGGGTGGAAGACCGAATACGAAGTCTATTGAAATGGACTTCCAACACTCTGTCGGAACCGGCAGAGATTTCAGCGGAGTCTGTGCAGACTGCGCAGGCTTAACGCGCTGGCAAATCTCGCAAGCGCGTACGTATTTCCGTACCCACTTGTACTGGTTTCGCCAGTAAAAGTCACGTGCGAGAGAAGCGTATGTCTTCTCTCGACCTTGATGCCCCGAAATTGGTGCATCATGATACTCAAACATAATTTGATGTTTGAGATCATCGTCGTTTGGAACGACGATGCGACTTTCATCTTTTTGGTCTGTGCTGTAAAGCAGCAGACCATCGTGCAGTCGATATCGATGCACGCAAGCGCGGAGGAACTCTGGGAGTTCGTCGCGTTTCTCACTTGATTGATTACGTAAGTAATCAATCAACAGACGTGTCTCCTCGTCTGTTTTGTACGCCTCGCGTACTTGTCGTATAATTGACGACGACAAAGCAGTGCAACGGATCGCGTTTGCACTGGACCCTTAGGTTACGGACGGTTTCGTCTCGTAATCGGGCCTTCGTGATAGCGCATCTGCTATCACGTTCAACTTTCCGGGTTTGTATTCAACCGTAAAGTTGTACTCAGCAAAGAATGACAGACATCGAGCCATTCTTTGAGAAATGTGTGGTGAATTCACCGCCGTGCGTAGCGACGCATGGTCCGTGTAAACCACAAACGGTCTATCTCCCAATAGATAGATCCGAAACTTAGCCAGTGCGTACTTCATGGCAAGGAGTTCCTTTTCATGCACTGGATAGTTGCGCTCGGCTGGGCGCAACTGACGCGATTGATAGCAGATTACGCGATCACGATCATCGTGATCACGCTGCATCAAAGCACAGACGATAGCGAAATCGCTCGCGTCGCAAACGACGTGGAACGGACGCTCGTTATCGGCTATAGCCAAGACAGGCGCTTCAGTCAAGCTTTGCTTGACTGCATCAAAAGCATCTTGACATTGGGTATCCCAATGCCATTCGACATCTTTCTTAAGTAATTGAGAAAGAGGTCGTATCAACCCAGCATAGTTGCACGAATACTTTTGCAAATATGTTACCAACCCAAGGAACTTTCGAAGTTCCTTAACGTTGTTTGGTGTAGGCCATTCAACGATCACCCTGATCTTTTCTGGATCAGGACGCACCCCGTTCTTGCCCACAAAGCATCCAAGAACGGGTATCTCAGGTGCACCAAAGGTGCACTTCTTCAGATTTGCATAGAGCTTATGCTTACGCGTAAGCTCTAACACTCGACGTAGATGATCCCTATGGACATCTACATCGCTTTTATCGTGTTCACCCTTACTATGGATGAACACGTCATCGAAATAACTCGGTGCGAATTCTCGCACCGGGCGTAATAGATGCGTTACGCATCTGTTAAACGTAGCAGGGGCATTTCGAAGCCCCTGTGGCATAACAAGCCACTCCCACAGCATGTCGCTTGGGGTGCTTACTGCCGTGAGAGGGATATCCTTCTCACGCATTATGTTTTGATAAAATCCATCTCTTAGATCGAGAGCACTAAAGATGGTGCTCCCATATTTAGTGCTCTCGATCTAAGAGATGGATTTTATCAAATCCTGCTCCCGCACATGCCATCTATGATGACATCCTTCCGCGGTATCGGTGTCTGTGCCGGTACCGTCGCTGCGTTCAGCTTGTTGTAATCGTGAACGATTCTCCACCCACCTGTGGACTTCTTCACACAAAAGGTGGGGGTAGAGTGCGGTGAGGTAGACTCCCGCACTTGGCCTGCTTTACGACGAGCTTCGAAGAACTCGTCGATCGCTTTTACCTGATCACGCGGCAACGGCCATTGCCGCGTAACACAATACTTCGTGCCTGGCACGAGGTCAATCTCATGACGAGTTCCCTTATCCTTAGAGATCTCACTAGGTACTTCTTCTGGGAATACGTCAGCGTATTCTCGAAGTACCTCATAAAATGGGGAGGTCACTTTAAGCGACTCCCAGCTCTGCGCTTTAAAGCGCTGAACTCTCGTTTGATCATTGGGAACCTCTTTCCCAATGTTTTCCACTTTTAATGTGGATATTCGTTCACGAATATCCACTACATCATCTGTTGCAACGATGATACAGATCTGTTCGATCTGACCATCGTGCAAGTTGCTCATAAACTTCTTCCAGCTTAGCGCTGGAAGAGCCATCACCTCCGAACCTTCTTTCGGAGGGTGTTCCATCAACAGAGACTGGGTAGCTAATCCGGTCTCCGTTTGAGTCAAGACGTTGATCGTCTCGACGGAACTGCCCATGCAATCAGACACTCGTCTGATTGATTGCTACACGGTGATTACGATTCACCGTGTGCGAATACTCATCATCATGGTGGCCACTGCCTACCATGGAATTTTGGCGATCAGATGTGCTCGTCTGGCCGGTCCCCTTTTCTGCGACACGGTGGTCGTTATCACACGTGCGCATGGCTAACGCAACGTGGTGGGAACTGGCCACCACGGAGTTTTGCTCACGATTGCACTCGATCGTGAATTCACTCTCATCAACACGGAATTCATTCGTCGTGTTGGAACCTTCGGTCGCACAGTGGGTGTTTCCCACTGTGGATACTATTTCATTCTCACGGTGGGTGTTTCCCACCGTGGATATCACTTCATTCTCACGGTGGTTGTTTCCCACCGTGGATATAACTTCATTCTCACGGTGGTCTTTATCACCCGTGGAATGCTTCTCTCCAACACGCAACGACTCTTCTGTTGCGTGTGGTAGTCCCTCTGGACTCTCACCAGCGGAGGTAACTTCCGCTGATCGTGTCAGAACAGACCTGGTGGCGCCATCGCTATCCACCAGACTGTCTGACGCTGCGGTTGTATCCTCTGATATAGCCGGATTACACACAGGGTGATCAGATCCTGTGCGTCCGCCGCAGTCGATCGAAGGTTTAAACTTGGACATCCATGGGATTCCAAGTATCACATCGAACTTGTCATCTAAATCGAGGACGATGAATTCATCCTCGAATGACAGTTCATTCAACTCGAAGCGTGTTTTAATCACACGCTTTGGAATAGTCACGGTTGCACCTGTTGCTAACCGGACTGACAACATACTTCGTGGGGTCTCTACCTCCACGAAGCTCAACAGCGTTAGACTCTGAGTTCTAACGAAATTGTTTGACGCTCCTGTGTCAAACAAAGCTCGCATGGGGACATCGCTCCCGTGCGGCTTTACCTCCAGGGTGATAAGAGGCTTATCATCTCCCTGCACCTTTTGACAGGACATATGCACGTCTGGGGCTATTACCCTCACATGCCCTATGTCGGCATGTGGGATAACATTCCCAGTAGGGCGCCCCGCCCCTACTGGCGATTCTCGTTTTTTGCACCAACAGGGTGATGTCCCTGTTGGTGTCGCCGTGCAGCGGACGGTTCCGTCCGCTGACAGCGTGGCACCGGACGCGGTGCCATACACTCATGGGCAAAATGCCCCATTTTCGCGCATCTATTGCAGCGAATATTCTTCTTAAATTTCGGTTACTTCGAGTTCGAATCAACCGCAACCGATAGGTCCATCGGCTATGGACCTTCACCGCCCATGCTCTGGCGCGGGTGGCTGTTTCTTGAGACGAAGTGTGAGCTTCGTCTGCCTGACTGCTGATTGTTGACATGCCGTTGCGGCATGTCAAAAGCGAAGGGCTGTTGAGCCCTTTGGCTGTACCCAGCATGCGATGACGCTGATCGCATGCTGAACTCTTCACGGATGCTCATGTCAATGGCCTCCCTTAGAGTCTCTGGCGGGTGCCGGTAGAGACTCTGTTTGACGGGACCATCATTGAGTCCCTTCATGAAGCCAGTGACCTGCATAGCAGGGGGCACCGGCTCATACACAATATTTGACAGCAAATATTGCGTCTTCTGAGCGTAAGCTTGAAGGTCAAGCTTACCTTGCCGGAGTTCCATGAACTCCTGATGACTACTTAGCTCCATTTCTGGAGCTTCAAAGTTGAGCTTTAGCTCAGCTTTAAATTCCGTATAAGTAAGGAACGCAGAGTCATCAGTGGCTCCGCGACTCATCGCCCATGCCCTGGCTCTGCCGCCTGGACATGTTGTGGCGAAGTACGCCTGTTGACGTTCGTCAACAATATTTTGCGCAGAGATTGCATCTTACCCCTCTGCGAACCATCTACGAAGGGGCTCGCCCCCTTCGCCGGTAAAGGGTGGTACTCGCGCCTTTACTACTTCAATGTTATGCGTTGCAGGAGCAGTTGCGGTCCGCGCTGCCTCTGACGTGGGCCGTTCTGACTTTTCTAGGTGGTTTCGCCTAAAGCGATTCACCACCTGTACCACTTCCTCTGGAGACTTACTCTTGAGGAAGGTAATGATGTCGGTCCCCATAGACCGAATCATTTCCGCCGTTGCGTCTATACTACGCGACGAGAAGTGAGAGAAGTGTTTATTCACCTCTTCCAGCGTTCTTTCTCGCTCGGCAGCCGACATGTCTCGCGACATGATGCCGAGCGGCTCTTAATCTTCGCTCCGCTAGTTAACTAGCAGAACGGAACTGTGGTCGTTAAGACGGACCACAAAGTGCTACCAGGTGTAACAGGACTGATCCTGTTACTGGCTTAGACTGTATTTGTGCGAGGAAGCGCGCAATACAATTAGGGTAGGATTAGTTGGTAACAACTAATCCTATAATTAAAGTAAATATATTAATATTCACTTGTTATCTAGAACGCAAAATTAAGAGTGTTTATTTAATGGGTGGTTTAGAGGCTAATAGTATAGTAACTAACTAATTAATATAATAATATCAAGTCTTTAACTAACTGTACTATTAGTTAACCTGCAAGATTTGGTATTTATACCGAATCGACTTTTCCTTCTTAGATTATAATAACTTATAATCTCTTATTTAAATTTCAGACAACGCGTCTGAAATTAAACTGTGATATTCTAACTTGAATATCTATTATGTAATGGCACCCCATTACAGATCTGGGTAGATATCTCTGGGGCGGAACTCTTCAACCCAGACACAAACAGACCAAAAACACTTCCAAGAGATAACTTCCAATAGGTCGATCGTCCAAACGATCAAGACCTGACCAATACAAAATAATAGAGGGTAGACCGACCGTTCCGGTCTAGCCCCTGACCAATACGAAATAAGACCAAAAACCGGTCTAGTTTCCAACCAATATTAAAACAAGCCAATATGTCCGCGTAAAGACCCAATATGCTCGTGAAACTCCACAAACGATATCTCCACGCCAAGACCAATCCAGTGAATAGCACGTTCCAAACGTACTTGACTTAAAGTGTTGAGATCGCCAAATCGTACTCCCGTCGAGGGACTTCAGGTGGGCCAAAGTGCGCGTGAGGCGCGTCCAGACCGGGTATAATGGGCGAGAGGGGATAATTCGACCCTCTGCCCCCAAACACTCCGCGGCGGGCGGAGGCGACTAGTGTACGAAAAGGGAAGATCGGCGACCCCTAGCTGTGGTGTGAACCAAGACCAGAAGAGGTTTCAGCCACTTATCCGAAAGCTAAAAGATTTCCTTACATAAAGGTATAACCTATGTCCTAAAAGGTAAAACCACAACTAAAATACTACTACCCTATAGTCCCTAAATGTACCCCACAAAAATATGTAAAATACCCAAAGTCGGGTGACTCACCAAAACTTGCGTTCTTGACACTTCGTGAGTCTGATAGGCTGAAAAGCCCCCCTTGTTTAAACCAATCCGAAATTAGACCAAATGCCTTGACAAAACTTGACCAGAAGTGTGCAAAAATTTTGGGCACGCTTCTCCACAGAGGCTTTTGGTTGTGGATTTGCCTAAAAAAGTAGAAGTCTTTTGGTTGCAGGATTTTATTTTTCTAAGTAGAAGTCCTTTGGTATTGGTTCACACCACAGCTACGGGTCGCCGTCCTTCCTTTTACGTACATTAGTCGCCTCCGCCCACAGCGAAGTGTTTGGGGGCAAAGGGTTGAATTATCCCCTCTCGCCTATTATACCCGGTCTGGACGCGCCGCACGCGCACTTTGGCCACCGGAAGTCCCTCGACGGGAGTACGATTTGGCGATCTCGACACTTTAAGTCAAGTACGTTTGGAACGTGCTATTCACTGGATTGGTCCTGGCGTGGAGATATCGTTTGTGGAGTTTCGCGAGCATATTGGGTCTTTACGCGGACATATTGGCTTGTTTTAATATTGGTTGGAAACTAGACCGGTTTTGGTCTTATTTCGTATTGGTCAGGGGCTAGACCGGAACGGTCGGTCTACCCTCTATTATTTCGTATTGGTCAGGTCTTGATCGTTTGGACGATCGACCTATTGGAAATTATCTCTTGGAAGTGTTTTTGGTCTGTTTGTGTCTGGGGTGAAGAGTTCCGCCCCAGAGATACCTACCCAGATCGGTCTTCTATATTCAAGACCGCTTCGATCCAATCTGCGATCCCGATCCACCGAGTGTGTAACTAGCCCATTCCATCGGGTACACA
>CM047587.1:3127083-3191418 GCA_026184515.1 Peronosclerospora sorghi | reverse complement strand
CTCTTGGAAGTGTTTTTGGTCTGTTTGTGTCTGGGGTGAAGAGTTCCGCCCCAGAGATACCTACCCAGATCGGTCTTCTATATTCAAGACCGGTTCGATCCAATCTGCGATCCCGATCCACCGAGTGTGTAACTAGCCCATTCCATCGGGTACACAAGGTGAGATGGACACTAAACAATCGGACCAAGTGGGTTCTGATGACGACCGGTCGTCTGCTTGCAGCGGACGATCGGACCAGATCTCGAGTGGTGGTCCGCGGAGTACCCCCTCCGAAAATTGGAAGGCTGGGCGCGATGGTGGTAGTCAGGTTATCGATGCTAATGTTTTCGATTTCGAACTTGACTCCACCACAGTAGTTAATATTAGTTTAAATTAATTTAGGCTAATTATATATTAAATATACATTCAGTTTACAAAAATACTTCAGACTGCCAGGCGCGCTACCACGCCCGGTAGCGCGCGCAGTGAGTGCAGTAGCTAAAAGGAGGCATCCCTTTAGCTACACCCTTAGTAAGGGAGCCTTGCCGTTAAGGCATTAGCGGAGCTACTTGTCGTTAAGGCATTAGCGGAGCTAGGCGCACGACCACGCCCCGTCGCGCGCGCGGTGAGTATTGTAGCCCAAGGGAGTTCTCCCTTACGCTACCTCCCTTTATAAGGGAAGTCTTGTTACAAGGGGTTAGCGAAAGCTATCTGTAAACCACCCCGGGAATCTTGGCCCCGAGTAGGAGAGCTCTCTCCTACTAAGCTCTTTATAAGGGCGTATCGGCTAAGTAGCGGCGAACACCGCTTAAAGGAAAGTCTTCCTCTGTGCGCTAGCCGCACCGTGCGTGTACGCACCCGGCTACACTCATGACGGACGAAAAAGTGAAGCTCGATGCGTACTATGAGCTCGCTGCAAAAAGCAAAACCCGGATTCGTCTGTTCAAACCAAGGATCCTGTTACGTGTGAGGAGAAATTAGAGGCGGAAACTTAGAGAAAATTCGCGGAGATTGAGAAGGAAGAGGACATAATCGTCCCTGAAGCTGTAGAGGTGAGCAACGAGCAACAAGTTAAAGCGATTTAGCTCAAAGACGAGGGAACAAGGTTTACTTGACAAAAGATTATAAACAAGCTGTGGATATGTACTCGAAAGCGATTGTCATTACACCTCCAGACGCTGTTTTCTATACCAAACGATGTGCCGCGGGGGATGCCAAGCAAGCGCTGCATGTTGTTCGGGTGTCCAAGAAATTTCGCCCTTAGTCGCCAAAAGCGCTACTTCGCGAGGGACAATGCCTGGAAGCGCTTGGACTGTATGAAGAAGCTGCTTGTGCGATGTGGGCGGCCATGTAGCTTGCACCTAATGACCAGCTCCTGAAGCGCCTAGGGAAAGTGGAATGTAATAGATGCATCGGTAGTTGTTCCTACTGTCGTTGCCACAATAGTTGATAATGATGGTACTACATTAATTGCTGCTGTTGTGCCGCCTAACAACATTTTTGAGGGGTGTGTGTGTAGAAATAGAGCATTTGTTCTGCGCTAATAGGTCAGTAACGAGCGCCGGGTGGTTGGGGTGAAAAGCCCACGGTTGGGGTGATTTTGCGAAAAAGCTGGGGTGATTTTTTCCCTCGCCCTTTAATCTGGTCTCACCATATGTATCTAAATCACGCTTGTCTTTACCCCCCCCCCCCCGTCTCTTCTATGCCCATCTGGCAGTTGGCTCCACGTTTTTTTACTGCGCTCCCTCCACAGGTAGGTAGGTAAGTACGTTGTTCTAGTCTGCCGCACGTGTTTTGAACCTGAATAAAACCGGAATAAAAGCGTTTTGTACGAAGGCATTGAAATTTAATCGGAGAGATTATTCGTATAGAGAGGATTCTTATATGAAGATGAGCAAGATCGTACATCCGTTCTGGTACACTGTACCCCCTTTTAGAACACTGTATCTCGCACACTTCCCAAAGTATGACGCCGGGATGCGTTGGGTTAGCGGCCGTACGACGCCAAGTGCACGCAGAGTTCTTGCGACTTGGTGCAAATAGTACTGACGACATGGAGACAGAACACTTGTCGAAGGAAGTGGAGGAAGGGAACGTCGAGTACAAGCAGCAGCTGCTCGAGCCAACTCCGGATCGTCTCCGGCAGCTCACGACGCAGATGCATTGGCGTTTGAATGAAGGTGGAGGGACCGCTTTTTACGAAATTGGCGTGAAGGATAATGGCCAAGTGCTTGGTCTGTCGGAGGATGCATTGCAGCGCTCGCTTGGCGTATTAGCTCGGTAGCGTACTGTACTGCTTCGTATCTCCGTGCTCGGATAGTTCAATCGCTTACTGCGTTGTGTAGAATGTGTGACGTCGTGCATGCCGAGATGTCGCTCTCAAGCTTTCGAGCTGGACAGAGTGCTCGTACTAAAGCCGTGAGGATTGAAATTACAAGAGTGCTCGAACAACAGACGACGAAACGTCTTCGTGGTACGTCGTCAAGCCATTGACGCGGCAAGTGTTGCGCCTCACACTGCTCTAAAGTGTCCGTTATAGGGGATTTTGAAAGTGGCAAGTCGACACTAGTTGGTGTCTTGACTCGTGGGTGTCTCGACGACGGCGCGGGTCTTGCCAGGATGCAGGTGTGTCGACATCGCCATGAGCTGGAGAATGGATGTACGTCCAGTGTTAGTGAACACACAATCTCTGTAGCTCCAGATGGCCACTTTCGATGTACTGCCGACTTGTACACGTATGATTTTGGAGACAGTAGTGAGGACGAGGAAAGAGCAAGGCACCCGAGCAAGCGACAAGAGAGCTTCATTACGTTCAGTGATCTTGCAGGACATAAAAAGTATCTGAAAAGCACAGCGTCCGGATTAGCAGGTCAGTTTCCAGACTATGCAATGCTTGTAGTTGATGCAGTTCAAGGAGTGCGAGACATGACACGAGAACATGTCAAGATTGCCACGGCCTTGGACGTGGCGATTTTTGTTGTACTCACCAAGACTGATCGTGCAAGTGCCGCCCAGATTCAACACGTCGTGGGCCAAGTGACACAGTTGCTTGACGCGTTCTGTCCCCGTCAGCAACTGGTAGTAGCCCCCACAAGCCTCGAGACGTCCAAAAGCAACAACATGGACACATCGTTGTCGATCGTGCCCGTGTTTCCACTCTCGAATGTAAATGGCAATGGCTTGGACGTGTTGCAGCGGTATTTAGCGGCACTGGAGCCGAAACGTGTGTGGTCCACAAAGACTCACACACCCGCCGAGTTCCAAGTCAGTAAAGCTTATGACATGGATGAAGCGGGGACAATTGTGATTGGAATTGTCCAAGCTGGAACGTTGGCCGTGGGCGAACGCATGTTGCTTGGACCGAACGCTGCGGGAGCTTTTCGCGATGTGGTGGTGAAAAGTATTGAAGTACAGCACAAAGCTGCCCAAAGGTTAAGTGCTGGTGAGACGGGTGCCGTGCTCATACGCTTTCTCTCGACTGGGCAGTCAGTGCAACGGATCCGGAAAGGCACGATGCTTGTCCACCCAAGTGTCCAACCAATGGCGACGCGCCAGTTTGATGCCGAAGTGTGTTTTCTTCCCGATGCGCGGACGTTTCGGGAGAATTTTCAAGCAGTGATTCATACGGGGCATGTACGACAGATGGCAAAAATTGTACGACTGAGCCAACCTCTACACGCGACACGGACACTTGCACCCGTGACGACAATGTGCCGGTTTGAATTCATGTACTGGCCTGAGTACATTCGTCCCGACTTGCCGCTCGTCTTGCGAGAAGGCAGTGCCCAGGCCGTTGGACGAGTTGTTCGCGCTGTACCTTACTACAGTTTAAGTGTCTGATAAAGTGATCGTCTTGAAATTACCGAAATTGGACGATGCGTGAGTACAAATGTTAAACTCTTGAGTGAAAGACGTGGTATCCTGTCGTTTATTCCTCCCGTATTTAGTGCCGCATGGGTTTCTTCTATCCTTTTGTCTTTTGTGTCTAACCAGTGTATCTCGTCGTCGTTCTTTCATCCGTGAAGTAGATTCGAAAAAACACATAGCAGCAGAAGAGCACGATAACATAAACGGTCATGACCATCCCCGCCGTTTTGGACATGGTCGCTTCTTCAGCCTCGTGATGGATTCCAGCCTGTACTTGCAAGATTCCACTTGCATTTATGTAAAACGTCACGGGATGGGCAAATTCACCCGCTTTGCCAATTTTATCGCGTGGCAGGGCAAAGTTAAAGTAACAAATATGATCATTTGCTTTTGCAAGTGCGTGCTCCCCTTCGTAGACTTCAATGGTCAGTCCACGCTGATCGTCTTCATAGGTCTGAAAATATTTCGTCACCTTTGCCGGAATGCTCGCATTGCGTGGCAAAAGCACTTCCATTTTGCCATCTGCTGTCTCAAGGCCAATGGGCAGTGGCACGACATCCATCATGAGCACGTCCCGGAACACACGCGCATTGATGCCACTTAAGATGGCTCCTTGAATCGCAGCTCCCTCGCAAACCACTTCGTCCGCGTTTACAGACACGCAGAGTTCCTAGGAATAAACGTGCCCGTCAGCACGTGCGTCGTCCTTTCAACGACACTCAAACACACACGTACATACCTTGCCATGAAATGCCGCCGAAATCCTTGCACGCAAGATGGGAATGCGCGTGGACCCTCCAACAAGGATCACCTCATCTATATCCGTACATTCCACCCCTGCATCCTTCAACACATTGGTCAAGATCCCAGTACACCTGCACGGACCAGGACGAGCCTAAATGTATGAATGCAAAAGCAAGATTTTCAAAAAAACGCGTACTCTTTCCAAATGGGATCACCCAATTTTTCCAATTTGTGTCGCGAGAGTGGAAACGTGACCGTCGGTCCGTCCCCAAGATCCGGTAGGACTATGTTGACGCAATCGTTTTCCGACAGCTCCACTTTCGCTTTTTCCACTTTTCGCCTCAAGTTTACTAAATATGCCTTGTTTAGCTGTGCTCGCGTTCGATTGTGACGGTCCTTCTTTAGTGTCTTCAGCACATGATCCATGAGAAGGTTGGTAATATCGTCTCCTCCAAGATTTCTATTCCCTCCAATCCCCAATACTTCAAACTTGCCATCCTCGATACGCAAGACGGATACATCCAACGTTCCTCCTCCAAAGTCAAACACTGTCACTAATTTCCTCCCGGATAGGAACAGTCCATACGCGATCGCCGCGGCCGTAGGTTCGTTTAACAGCCTCACCGTCTTGAACCCAGCCCTATACGCACTATTAAGCGTAGCTTTCCTTTGTGCATCACTAAAATAAGCCGGCACTGTGATTACAGCATTGTCAAACACAGTCTTGCCGTGAAACAACGCTTCGGCCGACGCTTTGAGCTCCCGGAGGATACAAGCTGCGACTTCTTCGGGCTCCACGTGAACCTTTTTCCCGCCACGAGTTACCTCCAATGCCACGTTACCCTGAGCCGTAGGTTTTAGTACGTACGAAGCATATTGCTTGGCCACTTCGGTCGCTTTACTGTCAAATTTTTGACCAACCAGTCTTTTGACCGAACGAATGGTATTTTCAACTGGTTTCCACGTCTCCAACTCAATCGCCTTGTGACCGACGACTACTTGCTGATTGGAGGGGTCGAAGCGCACAACAGATGGCGTGGTACGACCTCGGTCGACACGATTCTTGAGAATTTTGACATGATTGCGTTCGACGTGCCAAATCCCCACACCTGCAAACGTCAAGAAGGTCAAGAATGAAAGCTGGAGAGTATACACTACAATAATTCTTTGTACACGAATTCGTGGTGCCTAGATCAATGCCCAGGCATAGGGAGCCGTCAAAGCGATCCGCTGCGCTGCCCCAACTGTCATATGTCATAGCCATGCTTCTTGACAAAGGAATGGTTATTTATCCATGTCGTCTAATTTAATTGGATGAAAATGTGTTTTGTCCCTATTTCACTAACCATCCATTGAGAATGCACTTCTGTCCCTGTTGCAGCAACATTCTACTTGTGGAGGCTGACGTGCGTACATTGCGTTTGTACTCTCTCCTATCTTCTTGCTAAGAGTGTGTCTATATATATGTTGGTGGAGTGTAGTCCGATGGTATGCGCTTCTTCTGCCAAACGTGTCCATACCTGTTCCAGATTAATGAAAAGGTGGAGAAAAAGGTGCCACTACAGCGAAAGCAGGTGGACGACGTACTGGGTGGTGACGAGGCATGGGAAAATGTTGATCAGACCGAAAGTATGTGGACGTTCATGCTCTCGTGTATGCACTTAGCTTATGCTGACTCTCTGACATGTCCATCTACAGCTCGCTGTCCGCACTGTGAGCACACAAAAGCATACTTCATGCAAATCCAAATTCGGTCAGCCGACGAGCCGTCCACGACGTTTTACAAGTGCGTCCAATGTAAAAAACAGTGGAACGACTAAGGAGTATTAATTAATATGAGACGTTATCATTGCTTCCACGGGTTGTATATGCGACGTGGAGTGTTTTTTATTTGCACAAATTTGCGTCAAAGCCTTATGTGCGCCCTCTTATGCAAAGGTTTCCTCTCCGTCCATAGCAATTCCTTAAAAGAACACTATAGCGATAACAACTAACCTAAACAAACGGAACAATAAACTTATCTCCAGAATTCCAGGAGACCGTTTAATCCACACGATAGAACGTGAACATATTATAAATAGTTAAAAAAAAATACACATACGTTACCGCTCTTTATTTGTCAGTTCACAGTGTTGCTGTAAGCTCTTGTAGCTCAGTTGGTTAGAGCGGTGGTCTTATGAGCCGCAGGTCGTGGGTTCGAACCCCTCCAGGAGCAAGTACCTTCATTTGAATCAAACGTATTTAAAAGGGTTTTAATGCTAATTTGTGATATCTACTTCGAGCATCTCCACCGGTTCGTGCTATATTAGGGGGTGTCAAACATCAAAAAATGAAAGGTTCATGTGAAATTTTTATTTTTAAACGACTATTAAAACGAATACTTAATAAATTATAAATAATTTCAAAACGTTTTTCATTATTATTATAATCTACAGTACAAATTTCAGATAATATTTTAGAAATATGGTGGAATTTCAGTGGGCAAAAAGTGGAAAAAGAGAGGATGAGATTGGGACCTTATTCCACTTTTAATGTTATTTACCACCTCTGGAGGTGGTGAATAACATTTGGCCTAATCTCACTTGAATCTCCGCTGATATTCCATCTGACACCATCTTAGAAAAAAAGCAAAGCAAAAAAAAACACTTTTTATAGCTTCATGTCTCTATCCTATCTCTAAAGCTAGACCGAGCCATAGCGTGGGGACGTGCCACTTCCCGCCTGCAGCGATTCGAGATCGTCCGATCCACTGCTGAAAGCACTGGTTACTTTTCGTGGCAGGCGGTCGTGACCTTCTATTCGCATGAACAGGATCGTGCAGAGACCAAGGAGCGCCGCGACGGACGGCAAGATGCAGTACACTTGTAAGAACGCGCCATCTGCCTGCGGCACGTCTTGACACTGCTGCCGCGTGTTTTGAATAAAGAGGATGGCAAGTCCATTCGAGATCTTGTCGGTAAAACTCATGGCACCGTAGACGAACGCGCCACTTTCGACGTCCGTGCCCACCAAATCGCCCGTGAGACAGACGGACTTGACCATGATGATCGAGTTGCCCATGCCCAAGATACTCGAGAGTGGATAGATCCACAGGGCCGTGTCCGGGGAAAGATAGTAGGACAATGGGAGCAGTAGGACAATGAAACCAGCTCCGAGCGCGAACGAGCCGGCGCGTCCCATGGATTCATTCAATCGACGCAAACAAAAGCTTGCACAAAGCCAGAGAAATACACGAGTAACGGCACAATGGCAATCGAAGTCGATTCCGCAAGCGCCCAGTTGTCGGGAATGACCGTCAACCTGTTAGCATACGCACCCAAACGCACTCAACGGCTACATAAACTTGCTTGCAAGTTTTCATCGGCATGTAGCTCATTAAGAGCCTTGCAAATAGCTTCTGGCTGCGAGCAATTGAACAGAATACCCCGCAACTCCGCTTTCGATATGGATTCTGTGAAACGGATTAACTCTTGCGCTGCATCACACACGTTTTCTCCGCTTCGAAGTTGGCCTCGACTATTGAGCGTGAATGACACCATCACCTCGGTAGATTTCTGTGTCTCCACTAGCACCTTGCTGTACTCCAATTAGCGCCATCTTTGCTTCCTCAACGGACGACAATATCTCGGCGAGGTAACAGTCAACAAAGGGCTCTAATGTTGCTGCAATCATCGCATAACATCTCACGCCTTCTTTGTGTTCTGGTACTTTGTCGGCTCGGTAACTTTCCAGCAGCGGCGGAAGCTATCCACAAACCTTTGGCTTTGGTCTTGTTGTGTCTGACGATGTCAGTGTCCACTCGCGGTGTCTGAACTTGATGATCGTCGCTTTCCATCAGTTTTACGGTCATGAATATGGTCGCAAAAAGCCTTTCGACGACAATTACGCTCGCTTGACCTATCGCGGGATCTTGACCTTCGACGCCGACGCTGGCGAATTTTGTCTCGAGTTCGGGGACTCGGGGAGTGGGACCTTGATCGAGATGAAACTCTACGTCTGCGATCATCGCGTGTGCCACTCTTTCTAGAGTAAGGTGATGTTGATCGCTTACGACTACGTTCTTCGCTGCGTCTGTCATTGTTACGTGAACGTCGTGAACGTCGTGAACGCTCACGTAGCGGCGAGTCATTTGCATCCGATACCACATGTTGCGAGGTTTGCGGTCCGTTGTGCCTAGACCTCGAGCTTTTATGAGTTGACGCAACTTTGCTCTCGATAAGCTTTCTTTTACATTGGACTTCATGATTTGACTTTGATCGCCGAGTAACTGTCGGCTCCTCTACTTGTGTTTGCTTCTGTTTTCTTGGAATTGGAGCCTAATCCCAATCTATATTGTGCGATTTTGCTTTTAGCCACTTGTGATGCATCTTCCTTCATTTTTTTTAAAACTAGGACGTTTGTAGCCAGTACCATCACGAATTCCGTACGCTGTCTCTTGTCCATCCATGTGCAACGCATCATAAATACTCATTTGAGGCTCACGCCTGTAATTAAAAGTTGCGGGGATGTTATCTTTCACTTTCGAGGGCTGTCCATTTGAAGCTAAAGGGGTATTCTGTACTGCAATCGAACTCAGTCCGGCACCTCCATACCGAGATTTAGACACAATGCGCGGAGCCTCCACGTCAGATCTCTTAGGCTCCTCAACCTTTTTATCATCCCCGTATGACAAATACTTTGCCTGTGGTTTGTCTTCAGTTTCTTTCGACAATACTTCTACCAGACAAGATAGTGGTACATCGTCGAAGTCTTTCGTGCTACTGGTCTCGAGTTTCTTTGTCACTACCATCGTATATTGACTTTTTTTCTGCTGCTTCTTGGCTACGGGAACATCATCGAGGATTTTGATGCAGCGTCTTGTTGTGATAGACTTGCCATTTTTTATACTTGGTGACCCAATAGTTTTTTCTGTTTCGACGCAGTCCGTTAGAACCAACCGAAGGCTTTGTTGGAACAACGGTATTCGTCTTAGAACTAACTTTGACACACGTTTCATTTTGCTTCTCCACACTTGAGCAAGTTATTGTGTGGCTATGAATCGGCAACGGTTTTGGAGTAGCAAAGGACGTCGTCTTTACCTTCGGCTTCGATTTCAGCGGCACAAAATCAAAGAAATGCTGAACTTCATTTGTCGGCGCAGGTGCCGTATCGTTGCTATGCATTGTTTCCGTCTCTGATGCTGATCCATCTGGTTTGTGACTAAGAGAATCTCCATCAGCAACCAATGAGCCCTTTTCAAGAGTATTGCTTTCAGAAACACTATCACCACTACCACCACCATGGCTAACATTGTATGTATCGACTTCATCATCTTCTAACATTTCCGTTTCAGCTTCCGAAATATCCTCTTCGTCCAATTCAGCAATCTGCTGGAGCAAGTTAACAGCAGATTTTATTTCTCTTTTCGAGTCATCATTTGCGTTTAGCGCGGCATCTTCCTGTTTCCCACTAGTGCTGTTGCAGGTTTCAATAGCATTATTTTCGATGTCTGTGTTTTCCTTACACTTCAACTCGACCGTCCCCATATCTGACACATTAGTAGCAACGCCCGCATCATCACTCGTATTAGCTGGCTGAGTATAAAGTGTGTTCTTTGGTGCATTAGCAGCACATTTAACAGCGTTTGACTGGGAGACTGTTTCACCAAGTATAGCATCACTATCATCTTTGTCATCGTTTGAAGCAGGCTTTGTCAATTCACTTTGAAGATCTCGTACTTCGTTGGGGTACAATTCTTTCTGAAGGCAACTTTGTACACTATTAACACAAGTAGGAGAGGTCGCAATGGTCGACTTCATCGTTGTGTCATAACCAGCCAATTCCGGGACCGCATTGTCATCAACTGAAGTACTATTGCTCTCTGTTTTCATTTTGCTTGGACCGGACAAATGCTCAATCTCTTGGTTGGAAGAGCTACCTGGACTTGCTATTATCGATGCACTTTTAGTAGTAGCAGGTATATTCATAACCGAGATCTTCGCAATATCACCAGGAGGTTCTACTTTCAGCGTAATGCCGTCGTCCTGAGTGGTCTGATGGGAAGAAGTTCGCGTTACTGACTTGTGCTCGACAGCTGGTTTTCGTAATCGCATTTTCTTTTTCTTTAAAAAGTGGATTCTCCAGCTCGATTCCTTTGCACTCTTTTCTGTTTCACACGCACTCTTTCTTCGACACATTCATCACTTAAGAGACTCACTACTTCAATTTCGTCTTCCTCTGAATCTTCATCCTCCATCGGAGAGTAATTGCTGCTCATGCTGTCACCCTTATCACTGTCGCTGCTAGAATTGGTACCATCAATCGACTTCAATTGAAGCAACGCCTGCCGTTGCTGTTCGTCCGACGTCACACCGAACCGCTTGGTCTGTTTACGCTTGCATCGCATACTTTCTTTGCGCCGGATAACCTCCGGATCACGGTAGCCTGAAACCCAACCCAACATTTATTTGGTTACTTCATCTCGCTGCTTCATCGCAGAGGATTCTACCGCTTCGTGTTTGGAGCTTGAGGACTCTTGGATAGCACCTGATGCATATAATTTGACTGATCTGCTTCCACTTGCACTCCGTTTCGAACCGCATTGTTCATGTCTACAAAACTTTCCAACAAATGAGGCGGAGTGCCCTCTTCCGTCTTTCGTTCCGCATGTGCCTCTCGAGCTACCCGACCAGCTATCGTTGTGTAACGAACAATTTCCTCGTCACTAAAGCCGACACCAGGTGTTACCCCGTAGTTATTGCACGTGATAGAGTCCGAGCCTGCAACTAAGAAAGACGTGTGAACATCCCGCAGCAGTCGTGATGCTGCTCGTACACGATTGACGATTTTTTGTTTTTACGGCAGTGCAGTTCCACTACCCTTGCACTTGTTATCTCAGGTGTTTCAGGCTTTGAAACGGGGAATAACAGCTGAACTACGGTCCAAATAATATCTCGAAACCTAATCCTTAAAAAGTGATATAAACCTGCTGAAGTTTTGAATGTTTGACACCCCCTATTATATCAAATTGTAGCTGCATAGTATTACAACCTCAATTTATTTAATAGATTTGGAGCACTTGCTCCAGCGGTGTCCATCTTATATCATATCAAATTTTTATAATACTGAATTAATACGCGTCGACAATGATTCCAGATTTGGCACTGGGTGTCCAGGTTTTTAAGAAATTTCTAATTTAGCACAGATTTAATTTTAGCGGTGGAGAACCAATTTCTTAAATGTCGGTGTTAAATTGATATAGAACGCATTTAACATTGACCGGTGGAGATGCTCTTATGAAGGAAGGATTTCCACTCAGTTGAAAACGTCCAGTATCTCAGTTGAAAGTTGGATTTGTATTAACTTATTAGCACACAACTTATACCTTCGCGGCTGTGGCTAAGTTACTTCAGAGCTACTCTTAAGCTCAAAGCTCTTTCTCTATTTTCCTATTTCTTAATTACTCTATCGTATTGGATTATTTTGTTTCGTCGGTATTATTATTGGGCCAGTAGGATTTTGTTGGAATGACCCGCGCCTCGATAGCACTTGGTGCCGGACGCGTTTGGGTCAGACGCAACTTTTCAACAAAACGCAAATTTGGGTAAGTACCAATTTTATGGTTCATACCAAATTTTATAATTACATATTAGTTATATTAGGTATTAAACTTAATCCTAATATAGTCACTTTTGGTTTTTATAAGATTACACCAAGCGCCGTGAGTGGTCTCAGTACGTCCGAGGAAGGACGGAAGGTGACCAGACTTTCTGGAGTTTGTTACGGTTGGCCCATTAACGATTGTTTCTTTGTGGAGAATATCACGGTGGTTGATACGAAAAAATAAAGTGGATTTTTTCTCTTTTGTTACGTTTTGCTACAGTCTACTGCTGTCTGTTGTCTTCTTACGCTTGGAGTACGTACGCATACTGGAAACTAGTGAATAAGAGCACGCATGGCGGAAATTGAAGAAATGAAACAGATTTTACCCCTAGGGTGTTACCCACCAGGAGGGTAAATATCTCGCACCGCATCGGTTCTGCGACTCTTACCCCCCCCCGGGCTTACCCCAAGGTAAAATTCATGTCATAATACATTATATGTTCCCGAAAGTGAGCCCCTCACTCCACCCTTCAGTGCTCCAACTTCACGCAGATAGCGAAAACATAGGGCGAGAACTACCGGGTAGCTCTCGCCCTATGTTTTCGCTACCCTAACCCTACCCAGCTAACCGCATGTATAGCAGCCCCCCCCCAATCTCTTTAACAAAATCCGCTCCTTCGCTCGTTCACACATCCTGCTGCTCTGCTGCACCACTCCCCGTTCGGCATGTCCTTGTCCGGAACCTCCTCCTCCTTGAAGGCAAACTTGTCGCGCACCGAACATCATGAGTAGCTGGAAGTATGCTGACTCCATTTTCCTGCTTCTTGAAGATGTCAACGAACTCGAGCGACATGACCAGCGGGCGCTGACACCTCTGTAGGAGGCAAAGGACCTTCTCTCAGCGAACCGGGGGTTGGTTGCGCACCGTCGGGACGCACCGTTGTGTCCGGCGTTGGGACGCACCGTTGTGTCCGGCTGGCCACCGCACGCACCGCGCTCGCCTCTGTACGACGGAAAGCGCCAACACCGGGGAGCTGGGTGAAGCATCTGCACCGACCGGACGTGCCGTCTGCTAGTCTTGTCGCTCGTGGGTCTTTCGCTGTCCCTAACTGACCAAAAACTCATCGACTGCCTCCTTGGCAGATGTTGCAGCGCCTGGCTCCTGTGACCGAACCCCTCTAAGCTCCTCGGAGCCCGCAGCAGGTGTTGTTGCAGCATCTCCCTCCTGTGCGCACTATGGGGTCTCTCACTGTCTCGTGCGCACCAACACCTCGTAGACTGCCTCCATGGCAGTTGCTGTTGCAGCGCCTCGCTGCTATGCGCACTCCCGGAGCGCTAGAAGTGTTGCTTACTAACACCTCGTTGACTGCCTCCTTGGCAGTTGCTGTTGCCGCGCCTCGCCAAACTTTCCACCAGCTGATCGTGGACTGCTTGGTGCCAGAGCTGCACGCGGTGTTTTATTTTGCCTGCTCCTACTTCTACCGAGCGGACCAACTGAGTCTTCCTGGCACTATGTACGGTAATATATCCAGTCGGAGATCTCCCTTCCCTCCTACCTATGATGCATCTCAAAGCGACCGTGAGCAACCATCCGCTCTTGACCTCTTTTGGCAACCTTTGGAAAACATCATTGCTACTTCTCAGCTTCTTCAGCACCGTCTCCCGAGCCTCTGTGATCGACAACGAGGTTTCTGAGAGCATGTCCCGCATCCACTTGCACACGAACACTCCGCTGTCGTGACCGTTAGTTTGCTGTTCACAATCTGCCACAGCAAGCCGATAGGGACACGCGACAATCTTGAGACTCTGTCACTCCATGCACAGAAATGTCTCAATTTGCTTTAGCACCTTCATTGCCTCCAGACCGATTCCTTTAGACGAGTTCCAGTAGACCACATGACTGTCAATCACGGAGACCAGTTTCCAGTGCCCATGAGAAAACACAGGGATGAACAACGACCGTTTCCCCATGATGTTGTGTTTTTGCGTCCACTGGAGCGCCCGCTTTGGCTGTTGAAGAAAGCAAGGGTACCAGAAGGTGCTGGGTACATGACAGTGTTTCTATGTGCGTACGAGATATGCTCCATACGCGTTAAGGACCTGATCGTTCAGCGGGGTCGGATAGCTCAGTCTAAATAAATCGGAGCCAGTGAATTTGGGATACTGCACACCATCTGGAGGCTTGAGAGACTCGTAATGGTGATTGTGCAACAGTAGAAGCAACACCCGGCGATCTGCAGCACTCTGATCCTTTGGGAGAGGGAGATACGTGTAGGGTACGGGTAGATGCGTGCTCAACACGCAGATGCTCAATCTCAATGCATAGGAGAGACCCATCAGCGTATAGTCATCGCCACACACGACGGGAGAAGCCTGCGTCATTCCTTGGCAATATTCAGCGAAAGTCATTGCCCCAGTGTCCAGGATCGTTGCCTCCCCATCATCCCGATAGCGACGGGTGTGCTCCACTGCCATTTGACGCAGTTCCATGATGCTCTCTGCTTCCAAGTCATTTCGCAGGAGTTCAGCTCGAACGGATGCGAATTGATAGTGTCGATCTTTCGTTATTTCAGTGTACCACTTAATGTTCCATTGCTCAAGGAATTGCCGGACTTCCTGAACCTTGCTGACTTCTGGATCCGGAGAGAGAGTCACCTGCACCGGAACAATGCCAGGTCGTGCTCCCACGGTACAGGTGACCACAGCAAAGTCATCTTTTGTTGCATGGGTGCATTCGGTAGCCAGCTCGCCACATTCAATTTGATGGTCATCTTGCCGTGAGGACGGACACAGACATTCCTGAAGGTAGACTGTACCAAAGGTGTGGATATGTCTTCCGCTTAAGACTTTGACTTCCGGAGACAGCAACTGTACCCGCCCAGTATTTTCTCTGTCATCGTACCGGTAGACGCCGGCCACAGGGTGACTGGAGCGCAAGATGGACGACAAGTGTCCCGAATCGTTGTAGATCCGTGACGCCAGAGTCCACAATCCGCCGCTGAACGGTCTCGCGAGCGGCAACTCGATCGCCCCATCAGCTTCATCCAGAAACAGAAGCAAGACAGGGGCAATTGACAGCAGCTCGTCTTCGCATGGGCCACAGTAACGTGTGCACCTATGAGTGTAGTGCTGCCCTTTGAGTACAGCGGTAATGGTGTCCGTATCCCTTACACAACCAGGACTTCACGCTCTCTTTCGCAGGGACATCTCAGGTAAGACGTGAAGAGATTTATGAATTCCTGGTTCCCTTGCCGCAGTAGAGTGCTCAAGCCTTGCGTCAGGTTTCCTTCATGTCTCGGAAACAACATCCATTTTGATAGCCGCAAAGCTGCTTTCGTCATTACCGCTCTGTTGGAGTCTCCGGAAAAGCGTTAACTCAGGTGTGTGATGATTGACCGAAGATCTGACCCTGCGAGAAATGCATTCTCTGGGAACCGTTGCAATGTAACGGGGTTACATTTAGTTACGTTGGTGTACGTAAATACACAACGGTTAAGATCAAGTATTGACCAGTCCAAAATGTTCGGACCTATTGGTTGTTTTAGCCAACTATGGCGGGAGCCCTTGGTGAAGGCGTGGCAGCTTGCCACGTGTTGGTACACAGGTGGTGTACACTACATTTTCGGCTAGGTACGGATTAAGTAAGTTCTACCTAGTATTACATATAGTTTACAGTAGTTTATTAAGTTAGGCTAATTACATATTAAATAAATAAATCAGTTTACAATTTACACTATCCTGCTAGACGCCCGACCGGGGAAAGGTCGAGCGTGCAGTGAGTGTCGTAGCAGGGAGCACCTCCCCTAGCTACTCCCTACTAAGGGAAGCCTTAGGCTAAGGCGTTAGCGTAAGCTAACCGTAAACTCAGGGAATCTTGGCCCCTAGTGAGAGAGCAATCTCACACTAAGCCCTTAGATCAGGGCGTATCGGCTAAGTAGCGGCGTATCGCCGCTTAAGGAAAGTCTTTCTCTGTGCGCTAGCCGCACCGTGTGTTTACGCACCGGCTACATCTGGTAGCACTAGTAGTCAATCCAACACCTGTGTTGGTAGACGGCATCCTCTGCAAAGGATGGACCGGGACTATTGGAATCAGCTAACCCCCGTCCAACAAGAAGCCTTTAAGTGGCTGGTACCCATATTGGGTCAGGATGGCATGCGCCTCCTAGTAGAGCAGGGTCTTGAAACCGTCCGTGAGAGGGTGAACGCCCTCATCGCCCATGAGGCGAGTTTTGCGGAAGTTATCCTGCGTCTACGGGGGTGCGCCCTCCGTTATCTTTTCAGATAAAGGAATTCACCGGTGAAAAGGGTGATAACCTTTATGTGTGGCTTCGCGAGGTCGAAACGGCCTTCGCTACAGCGAATGTGATCGAGGATCACTTGCAAGTGGGACTTGCATTAACCCATCTTAGTGGAAGAGCCCGTACATGGGCGTTACGTGTCCGGATTCGGTCAGGGACGTGTTCCCGAACTGGGGAGTCCTTAAGAGAAAGCTTATAGAGATGTACGCTACGCCTGATCTGTTTTTCCAGAATCAGCTTGCGTTTTTGAGGTGCCGTCAGGGCACTAGAGGACATACGTCCAAGAACTGAAGACCCTGTGGTGGAGCGGCTGATAACAGTTTTTGACGCTTGATCGGTAACACGGCGCCCGGACTGCCGACTAACGAAGGGGGTCATCCGGTTGTCCTTGACTGCTTGTGTTTCTGCTCACCTTGTGTACCCGACGGCTTGGGCGTGGGTCTCTCTCCAGGTGGCGGGGATGTAAACACGGCAATTTCTTAATGCAAGATTGGGGGAACTTGTAACGAGTTCATCTAGGTGCTGATCAGGCGTGATTAAGTGCAATCAAGCTCGAACCAAGTGTGATCAGGCTTGGGCAGGCACTAAAAGTCGTTGATCAGCTGTGATCAGGCTTGATCAGGCGTTAAAAGTCGCTCAGGTACAAGTTGGTGCGATCTACGAGTTGTTAATCTCGGGTCACGAGCTGCAGAGTGTCGATCAGGTGTTGCTCGGCGAAGGGGGTACTTGATAAGGCAGCGGAAGTCTTCACTGCCTGATCACGGAGCCTCTGGAGTCTAGACAGCTAAATGAACACCCAAATATTTGTATTCCTAGCCTAGATCTACGAGGGGGGGGGAAATCTCACTTAATCCACCTAGAGTTACCGTGGGGCGCTTACAGCAGCCAAACTCTAGGGTACAAACGTAAACCAAGAGTGGAGAGGTGAGAGCACTGCTCAATCACACTCCCGAAACCAAAAACCTTTACAGTAGAACCGATGACACAGCGGGCGGAGTTGCGGGGTGAGCTCTTGACACTCTACGCCTGCCGGTGGGCCAAAAATGCACAAGACGCTTCCGCCCGGGACGTAGGGATGCGTAGAGGTAGAGGAGGCGCAAGGTGCCGTCCCAGTAGTGTCCAAAGAGGTAGAACGCAAAAGGAGAACTTTATTATTGCTTAAAGCCTTAGATTCACCATTTGCCTAATTTCAGCCAATTAGAACCGTCCATTCCAGCGTCCTCCGTCCACCAGTTCACCTGATTCCTCCGTCGTTCGTCGGTGTTCGTCGGTGTTCGCTGAGTACCTGTACGTAATCGTCCCATCTTCCCATGCCCCGTCTATGTCCTGTCTATGTACACCACGGTTGTACACGCAACTGTATACACCGTGGCACACACAATCGTATACAATTACGTACCCAATTTGTGCCCGCAATCAGACCCCTAATTAGGCCTAATTAGGCCTAATTAGGCCCAATTTTGTAGCACACTTTACCACAGCCGCCCCTGATCCTCGTTCCAGCCGTACAGCGGTTGGGGCGAGGGTCGATCATGCCGTTGGATATCATGGACCATGCTACCGTTGGTCGATTTGTCCACACCCATCAATCATGACATCATCGACCTGGAAATCATCACCCATCACCCTGCCCCTTCTCCCGCCGATCAGGTCCCAATCTGTCAGGCCGTTACCGTTAGTGGTATTCCCCTCGCGATTCAACGTTCATCATCCACCAACCGTGGCATCTACTATCACGCTGTCTAGATCAGGCATTTCTGCATTTCTATCATGCAAGCGATAACGGACGGCACCTCGGCGAACACCGCCAACGCTCCTGCCCTGGGTCGGGCCGCAGCTGATCAGGCGATCGCTGCCATCAATCAGGCCTACAGCTTACAAGAGGCCCTCCACGCGCGCGATGATCAGATCGCCATGTTATCCGACTTGCTCGAGATGAGCGAAGACACTATCTCGATGCTTCGGCAGCAGCTCGCTCGTGCCAAACGCGCCGTGGTGGAACGAGATACTGATATCAAGCGGGCCGCCTTCAAACAGCTCAAGCCATTACGTGACTCCGTTGACACCACATTCAACGATCTCCAAACTAAGTTGAAGACCGTCGAAAACGCTGTGGCCGATCAATAGAAAACCATGGTCGATCAACGCGCCCAGATCCGGGATCTGGAGAGCCGTTGTGCCCGTGATTGTTATCTGCGTTCGGTGCATGAGGACACTATCGCTGATCAAGCGCGAGAGCTGGATCAGCTTCAGCAGCGCATGACCAAGTTACAAGAGGAGTACGATCGAGCTGCTTCTAGGAATCAGCGCTTGGTCGAACAGCTGTTCAAGCTCACCGCCGAGATTGATAGGCGCAAACACCAGTATAATCGCCTCCGGAAGAATAATAAGTCCAATTGCCTGAAGATGGACGAATATACCGCCATCATGGCCCAGACGCAGGAAATATCTGATCGGGTCGAGGGAGTGTCGGACCTCCAAGCTAATCTGGGTGATCTACACGCCGCATATTCTCAGCTAGAGAAGGAGCTTTCCACCGTGCGATGCCACTTCGATCAAGTTTCCGCAGAACGCGACACGCTACGCAATCAAGTGCAACAGGTTCAAGACGAAGTCATGCAGTTGCGGTCGTTTCAATCGAACCTTCAGTCCCAGTTGGCTGGTATGTCGTTGCGGATGCAGATCACACCGGCTGTCGGCTCCACTCCGGCAGGTTCTGATCAAGCCACATCACCGGCTATCCTTCTCGCTGCTTCTCCAGACGGCTCGATCATCCGCGCCTCCCCTTCGCCTAAAAGGCCTATTCAGCGTTCCCGATCTTTCTCTCGGTCGAAGCGGCCACGCCCCCTTTCCCCCATTTCGGAGGCGAAGACGGAGGACGATGATCCCCCAAGTCCTAATCAGGACGATGTAGGCGATTTTCCTGACCCGATCACTTCCATTCCCTCTACTCCCACAACTAGCGAGTTCGGGAGCGAGGATTTACCTGCTCAAGGCACTGCCGGATCTTTTTTTCCTCGTACGGGTGATTTCAAGACGTTGATCGCGGTGCCTGATGATGCCAGTGACGCCTGCATCCTGCCGTGGACTCCAGATGAACTCGGTGGGTTCGATCTGCGTAGAGTTACGGCTCAAGTGGTCTTTGACTGCTTGACCCGCCCCGCAGGATGTTTGTTCCCGGCCGCCGTGCATGCCCCTCCGGCTGCTTCGTGGTTCAGTCATTTGATCACCCAGCCGTAAGTGGAGCTGTTATATTCTAATGCCCTTGGGGCGTTTTTACGACCATGTTGCCGCCCATTTCTTTCCGCTCAGTCGGCTGGTTCGCCTACTTTGAGACGAAGTACCGGTCGTTTCTCGACCATCACGCTCTGGAGATCTGGGAGTCGACGCATTACCTCCCCATAGCGAAAGGCCTTCGCGAGACGGATGACTTTTTCCGGGACTACTACAACGATCGGCGCCAACGCAGAAGTCGTGCCGGGGCGACATGGAAGAGGGATGTGGACTTTGTCCTGCGGGGAATGATCCACGGGAGGTGTGATCTCGACATTTTCCTGGACCCTTCGATCACCCATTATGCTCGCAACCGTCCCTTGAAGTATGCCCCGGCCGACGATGGGGCGTGGTACCCCGGGTTCCTTTCAGACCCGCCACCTCGGACCCTATTGGACGCGTTGAGGGAGGTTGATGACTTTGAACCTTGGCGGGTTCAATATCGTTTCCCCCCCCGAAAGCCACCCTGGCCGTAAAATTCCTCGTATTCGTCGCAAGTTTTTTGTGTAATGGGGTGCCATTACATAATTGATATTCAAGTTAGAATATTACAGTTTAATTTCAGACGCGTTGTCTGAAATTTAAATAATAGATTATAAGTTATTATAATCTACGAAGGAAAAGTCGATTCGTTATAAATACCGAATCTTGCAGGTTAACTAATAGTACAGTTAGTTGAATACTTGATATTATTATATTAATCAGGTAGTTACTATACTATTAGCCTCTAAACCACCCATTAAATAAACACTCTTAATTTTGCGTTCTAACCCATAAGTAAATATTTATATATTTACTTTTAGTATAGGATTAGTTGTTATCAACTAATCCTGCCCTATTGCATTGCGCGCTTCCTCGCAATTACAGTGTAAGCCTGTAACAGAATCAGTCCTGTTACACCTGGTAGCACTTTGTGGTCCGTCTTAACGACCACAGTTCCGTTCCGCTAGTCAACTAGCGGAGCGAAGATTAAGAGCCGCTCGGCATCATGTCGCGAGACATGAAGCCTTCCGAGCGAGAGAGAACGCTGGAAGTGGTGAATAAACACTTCCCTCACTTCTCGTCGCGTAGTAAAGACGCGACGGTGGAAATGGTTCGGTCTATGGGGACCGACATCATTACCTTCCTCCTGGGTAAGTCCCCGGAGGAAGTGGTAGAGGTGGTGAATCGCTTTAGACGAAACCACCTAGAAAACCAGTACGGCCCGCGCCGGAGGCAGCGCGGACCGCAACTGCACCTGCAACGCATAGCGTTGAAGTGGTAAAGGCGCGAGTACCGCCCTTTACCGGCGAAGGTGGTGAGCCCCTTCGTAGATGGTTCACAGAGGTGGAAGATGCCATCTCTGCGCAAAATATTGTTGACGAACGTCAACAGGAGTACTTCGCCACAACCTGTCTGGGCGGCAGAGCCGGGGCATGGGCGATGGGTCGCAGAGCCACTGATGACTCTGTGTTCCTTCCTTATCAGGAATTAAAAGCTGAGCTAAAGCTCAACTTTGAAGCTCCAGAAATGGAGCTAAGTAGTCGGCAGGAGTTCATGGAACTCCGGCAAGGTAAGCTTGACCTTCAAGCTTACGCTCAGAAGACGCAATATTTGCTGTCAAATATTGTGTATGAGCCGGTGCCCCCTGCTATGCAGGTCACTGGCTTCATGAAGGGACTCAATGATGGTCCCGTCAACAGAGTCTCTACCGGCACCCGCCAGAGACTCTAAGGGATGCCATCGATATGAGCATCCGTGAGGAGTTCAGCATGCGATCAGCGTCATCGCATGCTGGGTACAGCCGAAGGGCTCAACAGCCCTTCGCTTTTGACATGCCGCAACAGCATGTCAATAAGCAGCAGTCGGGCAGACGAAGTTCACACTTCGTCTCAAGAAACAGCCACCCGCGCCAGAGCATGGGCGGTGGAGGTCCATAGCCGATGGACCTATCGGTTGCGGTTGCTTCGAGCTCGAAGTAACCGAAATTTAAGAAGACTATTCGCTGCAATAGATGCGCGAAAATGGGACATTTTGCCCATGAGTGTATGGTACCGCGTCCGGTTCCACGCAGTCAGCGGACGGAACCGTCCGCTGCACGGCGACACCAACAGGGACATCACCCTGTTGGTGCAAAAAACGTAAATCACCAGTAGGGGCGGGGCTCCCTACTGGGAATGTTATCCCAGATGCCGACATAGGGCATGTGAGGGTAATAGCCCCAGACGGGACTATGTCCTTTCAAAAGGTGTAGGGTGCTGATAAGCCTCTTATCACCCTGGAGGTTAAGCCGCACGGGAGCGATGTCCCCATGCGAGCTTTGTTTGACACAGGAGCGTCAAACAATTTCGTTAGAACTCAGATTCTAACGCTGTTGAGCTTCGGGGAGGTAGAAACCCCACGAAGTATGTTTTCAGTCCGGTTAGCAACAGGTGCAACTGTGACTATTCCAAAGCGTGTGATTAAAACACACTTCGAGTTGAATGAACTGTCATTCGAGGATGAATTCATCGTCCTCGATTTAGATGACAAGTTCGATGTGGTACTTGGAATCCCATGGATGTCTAAGTTAAACCTTCGATCGACTGGGTTAACCTATCGATCGACTGCGGCGGATGCACAGGATCTGATCACCCTGTGTGTAATCCGGCTGTATCAGAGGATACAACCGCAGCGTCAGACAGTCTGGTGGATAGCGATGGCACCACCAGGTCTGTTCTGACACGATCAGCGGAAGGTACCTCCGCTGGTGAGAGTCCAGAGGGACTACCACACGCAACAGAAGAGTCGTTGCGTGTTGGAGAGAAACATTCCGCGGGTGATAAAGACCACCGTGAGAATGAAGTGATATCCACGGTGGGAAACACTCACTGTGCGACCGAAGGTTCCAACACGATGAAAGAATTCCGTGTTGATGAGAGTGAACTCACGATCAAGTGCAATCGTGAGCACAACTCCGTAGTGGCCAGTGCCCACCACGTTGCGTTATCCATTCACACGGGTGATAAAGACCACCGTGTCGCAGAAAAGGCGGCCGATCAGACGAGCACATCTGATCGCCAAAACTCCATGGTAGGCGGTGGCCACCATGAGGATGAGTATTCGCACACGGTGAATCGTAATCACCGTGTAGCAGTAAATCAGACGAGTGCGTTTGATTGCATGGGCATTTCCGTCGAGACGATCAACGTCTTGACGCAAACGGAGACCGGATTAGCTACCCAGTCTCTGTTGATGGAACACCCTCCGAAAGAAGGTTCGGAGGTGATGGCTCTTCCAGCGCTAAGCTGGAAGAAGTTTATGAAGAACTTGTACGATTATCAGATCGAACAGATCTGTATTATCGTAGCAACAGATGATGTAGTGGATATTCGTGAACGAATATCCACATTACAAGTGGAAAACATTGGGAAAGAGGTTCCCAATGATCAAACCGAAGTTCAGCGCTTTGAAGCGCAGAGATGGGAGTCGCTTAAAGCGAACTCTCCATTTTATGAGGTACTTCGGGAATACGCTGACGTTTTCCCAGAAGAAGTACCCAGCGAGCTCCCTAAGGATAAGGGAACTCGTCATGAAATTGACCTCGTGCCAGGCACGAAGTATTGTGTTACGCGGCAATGGCCGTTGCCGCGTGATCAGGTAAAAGCGATCGACGAGTTCTTCGAAGCTCGTCGTAAATCAGGCCAAGTGCGGGAGTCTATCTCACCGCACTCTAACCCCACCTTTTGTGTGAAAACGTCCACAGGTGGGTGGAGAATCGTTCACGCTTACAAAAAGCTGAACGCAGCGACGGTACCGGCGCAGACGCCGATACCGCGAAAAGATGTCATCATTGATGGCATTTTCGGGAGCACCATCTTTAGTGCTCTCGATCTAAGAGATGGATTTTATCAAATCCTAATGCGTGAGAAGGATATCCCTCTCAAGGCGGTAAGCACCCCAAGCGACATGCTTTGGGAGTGGCTTGTTATGCCGCTGGGGCTTCGAAATGCCCCTGATACGTTTAACAGATGCGTAACGCATCTATTACGCCCGGTGCGAGAATTCGCACCGAGTTATTTCGATGACGTGTTCATCCATAGTAAGGGTGAACACGATAAAAGCGATGTAGATGTCCATAGGGAATATCTACGTCGAGGGTTAGAGCTTATGCGTAAGCATAAGCTCTATGCAAATCTAAAGAATTGCACCTTTGGTGCACCTGAGATACCCGTTCTTGGATGCTTTGTGGGCAAGAACGGGGTGCGTCCTGATTCAGAAAAGATCAGGGTGATCGTTGAATGGCCTACGCCAAACAACGTTAAGGAACTTCGAAAGTTCCTTGGGTTGGCAACATATTTGCACAAGTATTCGTGCAACTATGCTGGGTTAATACGACCTCTTTCTCAATTACTTAAGAAAGATGTCGAATGGCATTGGGATACCAAAGGCCAAGATGCTTTTGATGCACTCAAGCAAAGCTTGACTGAAGCGCCTGTCTTGGCTATAGCCGATAATGTGGTGGAGTCAAGTTCGAAATCGAATACATTTGTATCGACAACCTGACCACCACCATCGTGCCCAGCCTTCCAACTTACAGGGGGGGTACCTCGCGGACCTCCACTCGAATTCTGGTCCGATCGTCCGCTGCTGGCAGACGACCGGTCATCATCCAAAGACACTTGGTCCGATTCACTTAAGTTCATCTCACCTTGTGTACCCGATGGAATGGGCTAGTTACACACTAGGTGGATCGGGATCGCAGATTGATCTGATTCTGTCTTAAATATCGGAGACCGTGCTGGCTAGGTGTACCTAGGGCGGAACTTTTCACCCCAGGTACGTACAGACCAGAAACACTTCCAAAAGATAAATTCCAATAGGTCGATCGTCCAAACGATCTAGACCTGACCAATACGAAATAATAGAGGGTAGACCAATCAACCGGTATAGCCCTTGACCAATATGAGAGAAGACCAAAACCGGTCTAAACTCCAACCAATGTTAAAATGAGCCAATATGTCCACGTGAAGACCCAATATGCCCGTGAACTCCACAAACGATATCTCCACGTAAAGACCAATCCAGTGAATAGCACGTTCCAAACGTACTTGAGTTGAGGTGTCGAGATCGCCAAATCGTACCCCCGTCGAGGGACTTCCGGTGGCCAAAGTGCGCGTGCGGCGCGTCCAGACCGGGTATAATGGGCGTGAGGGGATAATTCAACCCTCTGCCCCCAAACACTCCGCGGCGGGCGGAGGCGACTAATGCACGTAAAAAGAAAACGGCGACCCCTTGCTGTGGTATAGACCAAGACCAAAGGACTTCTACTTAGAAAAATCCTGCAACCAAAAGACTTCTACTTTTTTAGGCAAATCCACAACTAACCAATAATACTACCTCCCTATGGTCCCTAATGTACCCACACAAAATTACGTAAAATACCCAAAGTCAGGTGACTCACCCAAGACCAGCGTTCTTGATACTCCTTGAATTTGATAGGCTAAAAAGCCCCCCTTCTTTAGACCAATCCGAAATTCGACCAACTGCCTTGACCAAAAGTGACCAAATTTGTGGTACACTTCACCACTGCCGCCCCTGAGTCCGACCGTGTCGCACAACGATAACGGTATGACCTCACCCATCACTCGACCGACTGGACCTTGGTCACTCACACTTCTTCACCATGGACCAAACATCTTCGAAACCTGTGTCAGGTACTGCCTTTACTGCACTTGATCTTCTTATGCTTCCCTTTGACGCTTGTTCTTGTCGTTCTTGCAGAAACTCTATTCGCCGAGTCTCCCCACCTTGCTTCGCCTGTCCGGTCGGCTCGGTCTGACAGCCCACGTAACTCTCATGCACTTCAAACATCGGAAGGGTGTCAGACTGAAGCCGACACGCGGATGCAGGATATGCTCGCAGAAAACATGCGTCTCAAGACCCAGGTGGCCCACCAGGCAACACGATTGAGCATCTTTGGTCTTTATCTTGTACTCTTCTTGACCCTTGTTTGTCTTCAGCTCTCATCCCTCCCAGCATAGTCCAGGCAATAGGTGCCTTGGTTGATGCCGATAGGCAGTCCGGCGATGATGTTGACCAGCTCCGACACATTTTGGAGGAGCTGATAAGCGCGCGCCATGAGCTGTCCCGTCTAGAAGCTCATCAGTCCCATCTCCGGGATCAACTTGCACTTGCTCGTCGGCAGCAGCTGGACGGATAGTTGACGTGACTTCACTGCGCATGCAAGGCGACGACCTCGCGCGACGCATTGCCGAGTTGCAAATTGCGATTCAAGACCAGACCGGGAAGGTCCGGTCCTGTCAAGACAGGTCCGACGCTTGGACGCAAGAGTCGGGTCGTCGTCAGGTGGCACTAGACCAATGCCGCCAGCGCTTGATGAACATGCTACCTCCGTGTTCGACTGCTTCCTCCAGCGTAGATTGGTCCGCATCGGCAACCTTAGTCGCCTCGGGGCAAGACCAAGACCGCTTGAAGCAGGACCAAGACCGACGTCGCTCATTGGCTGATATTCAGCATCCCGAAATTACATCAAAATCAAAGAAGCGCGCGGACGCGCCGGGTAGCTGGAGGGCGCGGGGCACTTCGCGCGGACCCGGAATCGGGGGGAAGCGTGCAGTGTCCATAAGCGAGCCAAGACACAGGCGCTTCTCATGGACTCGGACTCGGACGCGGACGACATCTACAGCCCCTCGGAAAGTCGAGCGCCCTCGCGCCGTACTGCAAGTCGCATCCAGCACACAGGGGTCTCGTCTGAGGAGGACTCCAGCGAAGGGTCCGGCGATTCCGAATTCATGATCCCCATCCAGTCCAAGTCACGAACGAATTTTCGTGACAGTTTCTTTCAAGTGGCGCCGACAGTGGGGTCAGAGCAGAAGACCGGTCTGCCAAGTGACACTGCACCAGTATCGACATCCGCGACGCCGGAACCTTCGGTTCTCCCCGGGACATCCGGGCTTCACAAGTACGCCTTATTGAAGAACATGGCGGTTGATACCAGCCCCCTTTCCGCCGCGGACGTTTGAAGTCACTTGGCCGTGGTCGTCGGGGATAATCGGCTGTTTACGCCGGTCTACCCTGACCAAGCAGCTTCTGGCCCGGTATTTCTCTCGTCCGGACTCCTGGATTTTTCCACTGGCCAAGAAAACCCCTGCCGCGTCTGCATGGATGGCGGACCTGATTACGTCGGCGCAGATCTCCCGCCTGTACGGCGATGAACCATGGAAAATCTTCGAACACTCCAAGATAGGACTTGTGTTCCACTTGACCTCCATGGATCGGCACTTTGCTAGGCCGGGTGAAGAATTCCAACAGGATCCACGGCCAAGCAATTTGGGAAGCGTCCCACTACTTGGTGCTTCCTCCCGACCGGGTGCGACAAGATCCGGGCCTGGCAACGTTCCAGAGCAAGCGCAAGCGACGTCGAATTCGAGCGGGAGAGGCTTGGAAATCCCTGTGCCAGTACATTTTGGACGGGATGCGAGCTCGCGAGTGTGACGTCAACGTGTTCTGGTACCCGGTGTTCCTCCATATGCCAAGGCGTCGCGTTGAGAAGACCAGACTGCTGGCCGACGACGGCACATGGTACGCCGGTCTTGATTGCGCTGAGCCGGTCGCGGACCTCAAGGATGCTTTGGTCCAGCTTGACCGGAAGGACCCCTGGCGTAACCAGTTTCAGGATCAAGTGGAACATCATCCGTCAATGGTCATCGGCCGTCTGTGAGGCGATATCAAGTGAAGTCGTAGGTAGTCGACCAGATAACTCGTAATACATGTCATCATTTCTTTTCATATGTCCGATCGTCAAATCACTTGAACTAATTTTACCACTCTCTCCATAGTTGCACCGAACACGTTATCGTAAACAGTTCCACTCCCATCACGAAAAAATAGTCATCACATTCATCATTCCGCTATTCCAATCCGTCACAGTTCATCACAATTTCACATCAACTCCGGACCTTCCACATCTTCACACCGGTCTAGACCGACCGATGCTACTGCGTGTCTTGGTCTTGGTCTTCATGGGTCTGCATCACTGCGAAGCGATTACGACTGACTCGTTCTCGTTCGAACTCTCGTAGAAGAGCCCCACAATTCAAGTCGATCTCGTCGACCCAAGTTGATTCATCATGGTCCTTCCATCGGACCAGGTACTCTCGGTGAGTCCGACCGAACCTGGTCTTCTTGGTCGACCAAGCATCCAAGACCTTCTCCACTTCAAACTCGTCTTCCTCTAATGGTTGTTCCCAACTGTCCTCCGGCAGTAACGCTTCATCGAAATCAAATCTTTTTTCTTCGTCTACCAGACAGGGAGTTTTGGGTCGATCCGGAAATTCTCGGGCCAGCTTCAACTTGGACACATGCACAATCGGGAAGACCTTGTAACATGTACCAGCTATTACTAGACGGGAAGCGTGCTCACCAATCAGCTCGGAAACACGGAAAGGGCCGTGCCACATGTGAGCCAGCTTCTTCGCATAGCCCTCTTTCACTCGGTCTAGGTATAGCCATACCCTCTCCCCTGGCTCTATACAGTGGGGTCGGACCTGGTCATTGGTCCGGTCTGCCCGGTCTTGTGTGGCCTGACGCAGCTTTTCGTTGACGACTTCTTTTGCGTGCTGGTAGTGTTTCTGGACCTGCATGCGCCAGCGTCGAGCATCGCGATCGCGGGTCCGGGTGCAACCGAAAGGTACCGCAGCTTCCAGTGTCGACCGAGGGTCCCATCCATATGTCAGATAAAAAGGCGTTTCTCCTCGGACCCGATCGGTCGACGAGTTGAGTGCAAACACCAGCCTTTCTCCATACTCGTCCCAATCTCGCTGGTCTGTATCAGCAACGTACATCTTGATCGCCCTCGTTATGGTCTGCACCATGCGTTCCGCCGATCCATTTGCTTGCGGACGATATGCCATCGTCGCACTCTGTTTCTGTCCCAGCATGTTATTGAACGACCGGAACACATCGGACATAAAACCGGGTTCCCGATCGTGCCTGATGACCTCGCTGGAGCCGAATCTTCGGAACACACAATCTTCGTAGCTCTGGGCGATCTGCTCCGCAGACCGAGATGCACTTGCCTTCGCAATAACTAGACCGGTGAACAGGTCTACCCAGATCAGCAGCTCAGTGTTGCCGCGCGTCGATCTAGTCAGTGACGGTATGTGGTCCGTAGATATGACCTGGAAAGGGTAGGTAGCTTCGATATTTCTGGGCGATCGCCCCTTGATTACCGGTCTACCCTTTCCGGTCTCGCAATCCGTGCAACAGCCCACATATTTCTGCACACTGCGGAAAAGACCTCTCCAGTGGAAGTGGGACCTGATCTTGTGATAGGTCCTTCCTATGCCCTGATGTCCCCCTTGTAGACTCACGTGATAGTGATGAAGGACATCCGGCTGCAGCAACTCGGGGATCACTAATTTCGCCAGTCGGTCCCGGTCTGCACTGTCTTGGTCGGCATCGCGGCAGTAATACAATAATCCATTATCATCCACTTCGTAGCTATCCGCGATCTTGATGCACTCTTTCGCTTGATCGTTCGTCAACTTGGACAGTTCACCACGCAGGTAGGTCTTCATGTTCATAATCCATTCTTCTTCGTCCTGCGCCTTGAGGATCCGTTCCATCCTTAACTGTTGCACTGCATATTCGTTCAAACTTTCCTTCGGGAACGGTCGGCGAGACTTCTGAGCTTTCGATCTAGTCGCGACCATCACATGCGCCTGGACTGGGGCGTTCTTGGGTCCGATCACTTCTGGTAGCCTGTTTATATTCATCAATCATCCAGAACGGCCTTCTCGGTGATCGTAGCCCCGGTCTGGTCTTGCATGGCCTTGGTCGCGAGGTAGTCGGCGCTTCTGTTCCAGTCCCGTTTCACGTGCAACAGCTCGTGGTTGGGATGGTCTTTCAATACCTTCATTACCCGATCATTTAACGACCTCAGCCGTGGAGCCTTGGAGTCGATCTCCGGTTATCTGCCTGATCACTAGGTTGGAGTCACCACATATGATGACTCGCCCCTTCTCTTGCGACGACAGCAGGTACAGACATAGAAGTAGACCTCGGTACTCCGCCTCGTTAACAGTAATATCCGTCGTGAAATCGGCAGCGGCTGCAACTATAGACCATTGTGGCAACTTCCACAATATGATACTATAGGCGCCGACCTTCTTCTTCACGCTTGCCGATCCGTCAAAACTTAAGACCAAGAGCTCTTCATCATGGTCGACGGTCGGTGGCGGTCTCGAAACTGACTGACGAGGTTGCTTCCTCGGGGCAATCGCTATCAATGCCTCGTCCACTTCAGACCGAGGGGTGATACTGGCAGCTAATGTTCCCAATATCTCTTCCTCGCCCCTGGTGCACTTAACGACCTCGAGGGTCCACTGCGACAAGACCGCCGACCATCTGCCTAGACGTCCGTCCATCCCATTGGCTGATAATAGCCATGCCAAAGTAGACCGTCTTGACAAGACCTTTATAGGTCGGCCGACCAGCAGGTTGTAACACACATCCAGAATTCGTATCAACGCCAGAACTTCTTTCTCGACAATTACATAGTTCACTTCATTTGGTTTTAGCGTCTGGCTCGTAAACGTGACTGGATGATACACACCATCGTGATCTTGCACTAAAGTGGCCGAGATCGCCCACTTACTGGCATATACGATAATGGTCGGCACTTTTTCGGGAGCGAAATGCTTGAGAATCGGTGACGTCGCCATCTTAGCTTTCAACATACCAAAAGAAAACTTTGCACGCTTCATATGGTCTTCGGCCTCCACTTGCGGACAATCTGCAGCAAACCAGAGTCGGCGCCCTCTTGTAAAGTTTCCCGGTCTTCTTCGCGCAACATATGATAGTCAACTTCCCGGAGCTCGTACGGCAAAGTCGCGTAGATAGCAAAGTCATCAATGAATCGGCTATAATAATTCAAGCTTCCCAGGAAGGACTGCATTGCCTTCAGCGATCTGGGGAACAGGAGGTTACTCAGCGAATCCAGGTCCTTGGGATTAGCCTCTAGACCATTGTTCGAGACCATATGGCCTAAATAGGCGACCTTGGACATACCCCAAAATTTTCATGGCACTGATAGACAGGTTCCAGCAGTCGCATGTCTCTAACAATCGTTCAACCTTCTCGCACAGATTGTCCCATGACGAGGCAGGTATCAGAATGTCGTCGATGTACGACCGCCTCCCTAGAAAGGACGGTCTTCTTTCCCGATCGGGTTCACCCTCTGTAAACACATCATAACTTTCGGCAGGGTCCCGATCGGTCTTGATTTTGAAGTGTCCGTACAATGCGTTATCTATCAGCCTTTGATAGATTTGGGGCGAGTTCTTCAGACCGAACGGCATACGGTTCCACTCGAAAAGACCAAACGGTGTCACAAATGCGGAAATCTCACGGGGTCGATCAGTCATCGAGACCACCCAAAATCCACTTTCCATATCTAGCTAACAATACCACAAGGTCTTGTCTAGGCCTTCCAACAGATCATTAATCAGCGGCATCGGGTACACCATGAGTTTAGTCGACCGATTTACCAGCCGATAGTCGATGCACAGTCTAATGTCAACACCGTTCTTCTTGATAACAATTACGATCGGTGAGGTCCATGGCGAGGTTGACGGTCTAATAATCTTGTTGACCAACAGTACTTTAATGAGATCAGAAAGATTTTCACGGTACTGTGGCGCCACGCGTCGACATCGCTGGGCAATCGGCTTGGAATCTCCAACGTCAATATCGCAAATCGCACCACGGGCTGCAGGTGGTAAGGCGTTGCCCTTTCCGATCAGCAGATGTCTTTTCTTCCATATGATACTCTTCAACTGCTCGATCTGGTCTGGACTGTTAAGGTCTTGATCACCCACTTGTAAGTCATCCATTGTAACTTCGGGCGAGTCGACAGGCACTTCAGGGAGGACTTCTATCTCGCTTTCCAGCTCCTGAATGTACTGTTCCCCGCCTTCATGTATACACACTTGTTCATCTTCTGGGGAGATATCACCTAGACCATCTGGACCGGCTGAACGCCCCTGGTCTTGATCGACGGGCTGTCCTTCACTGATATCGGTCTGATTAGAAATACCGTCATGGTCCGACCTAGCAATTTCATGTTCCCCTTCTTCCTTTTCTTACTCCGCTGTCGCCTGGTCCTGTGCTGACACCACGTTGACTAGCCTCGGCTCGTCTACTTGATGGTCCACCGTTCCTGGTGACTGCGGCGCCTTTCTTCGGACCAACATCTTTTTTGGGGTGACATAACTTGGTCTTTCCACTAAAGGTGAGGTATCCTCTTCCACCGACCCATCATCGCTGATAAGATCGGTGGTCGATTGGTACGCCAGATTTTGCCACTCGACATACCGCCTCGACCCAATCGAGACGAACCCCATCTTCCTTGGTACCTTCCCTTCTGCTAACCACATGCCGACAATAGTGTTATTGTCCAGTGTCAGCGGCTTGTCACCGATATTGGTAACACGGACAAAATCACGTCGACCAGCACTCTTTACGAAGGTCGAGACCCACCGATCGCCCCTGGTCAACCACAACTTCCTCGAACGAAAACCTTTCTCAACCGCGGTATCGGCAGACCGACCGAGTGGGATAGTGAGGTCTTGATCCCACCGGACCAGATCGGTATACGAACCATACAGAGGTCTTCGACCAGCCAACTGGACCTGGACCTCATCCGGGAGCGTAAGCACTCCATGTGACAGGTCTAGGCGAATACCAGCTGGGACCATGAAATCCATTCCTAGTAAAGCGTCTTGACCAGCCAACTTGCCAACCCAAGCGCTGAAAAAGTAGACCAGCGATCCCGACAAAGTAATTTTCACACTCGTTCACCCTTCGGTCATGTAAGAGTTTTCACCGATCCCGACGCATTCTTGTCTCTGGGTATCGTCTATACGACATCCGACCTTACGAGCAAAGGCGGAGTCGATTATCGAGACTTCAGCTCCAGAGTCGAACAACATCGTCGCTTTCTGGTTATTAATCTTGCCACAGGCTTTCGCCTTCTTGAACCATTTATCAGGCGCGTGATACTTCTAGTATCCGCGGGATTCTCCAGGCAGAAAGTCCAACTGCATAACCACCTTAGTCCGGGAGTACTCATCGGTCTTCGGACTGTAGACCGGATGGTATCGGTCGACGCAATTTGGAATATAACGTGTATTGTCGGTCTTATCCTCCTTGCCGACATATGCATAGATGTGTACCGTAGAACGCTCGGCTCGATCCAGATTCCAACCTGGCGAGCGGTCTAGTTTAACATCTTTTCTGCGTCCGGCGGCAGCATCCCCGCGTGCTTGTCCGGCACGTACCACTTGCGTATCATGTTAAAAAATTCTTCCATCTTGCAGTGGCCGGCGTCGTGGATCTCTCCACATGACTTGCATACGAAAAGGCAGTGGTCAGTCGGGTGGCCGCGTATCTCGAACTTCTTGCACACCATCTTCTTCCAGCAGTTTGGACCATCATGTTTGCTCGACCCACAGTGGGAGCACTTCTGACGAGGTCGGTCTGGATCGGATTTGCTTCCGTTCCTTCCCTTCCGGTCTACCTGGTCGGACTTCGACCTGGTCTTCGGGGCAGATCCCGCAACATAGACGTAACGATACTGGTCTTCATCTGATGACTACTGGCTGGATTGACTTCCACTTTCCCCTTCTGACCCCGTGCTGTCTTCGGCTACGATCGTCTTGACCGCTCGGGTCGGTCTGGTCCAGGGTCTCTTGACCGGATCGGTCTGGGTCTGTGTCTTGGATCGGTAGCGACCTGATTCACCAGCACTATTCTCCCTCATGCTAAGCTACTGCTGTAGCGTCCGTAGAGTCTGTTCAACTTCACCTGCGTCCCTAAGACGCAGCAGAGTAAGCTGGTCCGCCAGTTCTTGATCGTCCAGGGTACTAATGTAGTGACCTACATGTTCCAGAGCAGCACCGTTTGGCGGGTTATTCTCTTTAATTGTTATGCCGGCACGAAGTGCAGCCACGTTCAACCGATGCAAATATTCGATCGGTGTCTCGTCTCTCCGCTTCTGCATATGGTGATACTTGCGGGCACTCGAAAATCCGGAGTTACAATATTGCCCTTCAAACTCTGCACATAGCTGGTCCCAGTCAGACCGGACATCCCGACCTAACTGTTGGATCCAGTTGGCAGCCGGTCCTTTCAACAAATCCCGGAGAATAAGACACCTTTCACTTTTCGGGGTCTGGTCTCGCAGGAACGCAGACTTGACCTGACCGAACCAAGACCGGGCCTGGTCTTCAACAGTATCCTTGCCAGTGAAGTCCTTGAAGTCGGTCGTCGCGGCCATACGGATGCGCGGAATCGTAGCAGATCCAAAGTCGTAAGCAATAGTGGAGGCTAGGTTAGCCTTGCGTGGCTTGCCAGCGCCCGTACCGTCTGACCCACAGTGGTCGTAAAGACCGCCGACCGACTCCATGTCACAGTCACTTGTCTTACTTGGTCTACGCGGTCTGGCCGGTTGCGGCTTGCGCTACCCTTTGCCGACTTGCTTACCACTTCGAGTGGGCTTGTCCACAGATGTTACCGATTCCATATCAACATCTCGGCAAACATTGGCACTTTGCTGGGTAGACCGGTCTTGGGCATGTGGCCGCAGAGGTGGTCTAACCCGGTCTTCCATGAAACGCTCCATCATCGTCTCAACATGGTTTGGACGTTAGCTGGAGTCATGGGCAACATGTTGATACCCTCCTTTTGCGGAACTGAGACCTGTGGGGGTCGCTGGAGCCCCGACTACAAGCAGCCCTTTGCTGCCGCATGTCCCTTTTTTGTTCAGGCTGGGCATGGTCCACCCCCATGGTCATCCGCTCGACACCGGTCTCCAACTCTGATGAGCTGTTCGAGGCCGGTGGAGATCGATAAACAGATTCGTCATCAGAACCAATGTCAACAAGCTCTTTGGAGGCTTCAGCGCCCTTCACTGCTGCGGTGGGAGTTGGGCAGCGAACCGCCCCCACCAGTGGGACCAAATGGTCGTGGAAGGTCGACATCGACGATTTCAGCCTCCAAGTCTCAAATTCAAATAGTTTTTGGACATCGGCGGGGTTCTGAATTTTAATGCCAACCCCCGCCAACATCGCCACCAAGTTTTTCACCAACAGTAATGGGCGATCACTCTGGACCGGATCGGTAGTGGGACCAAGAAGACGGTCGGGGATCTGGAGGTTCAACAACCGAAAGACCACGTCAAAACGAACAAATCGTTTCAGCTCAAAAATGTAGTACATCTTGTTTAGGTCTTCTTTAGTGATGCCTCCATCTCCGACCTGCTACTTTTCTTCGAGGTCGTTTTCGTCGGCCGGCATTCCCAACCCTTTCTTGGGAATCTTGGGTAGCTTGGGGACCTTGGGGAGGTTGGTCTGATCGTTATGATCAGCTTCCAAGTCTTTTTCGTCTTTTGATTTTCCATCAACTTTTTTATGCACATACATTAGATCAGGACCAAGGTCCTGATCCTTTCCGGGACTATAGCATGACTTGCTATAGTCCCGATCGGCTCCGGTGGGAGCCTTTAGGGGAGGAAAAAAAATATTAATCCCTATCTGGTCCTCCACCAGGCTAGACCGGACATCTCCATCTTTATCAAGAACGAATACGTAATGTGATAGCCTTTCCTTACGCCTTCTCCAGAACGATTCCAAATTCATATCTTCAAATTCAATCTTTGATGACACCTCGCGGTGATATCCACGATCACCAAGTGATCCGGGCACGCGCACCATTGTGGTGGAGTCAAGTTCGAAATCGAATACATTTGTATCGACAACCTGACCACCACCATCGTGCCCAGCCTTCCAACTTACAGGGGGGGTACCTCGCGGACCTCCACTCGAATTCTGGTCCGATCGTCCGCTGCTGGCAGACGACCGGTCATCATCCAAAGACACTTGGTCCGATTCACTTAAGTTCATCTCACCTTGTGTACCCGATGGAATGGGCTAGTTACACACTAGGTGGATCGGGATCGCAGATTGATCTGATTCTGTCTTAAATATCGGAGACCGTGCTGGCTAGGTGTACCTAGGGCGGAACTTTTCACCCCAGGTACGTACAGACCAGAAACACTTCCAAAAGATAAATTCCAATAGGTCGATCGTCCAAACGATCTAGACCTGACCAATACGAAATAATAGAGGGTAGACCAATCAACCGGTCTAGCCCGTGACCAATATGAGAGAAGACCAAAACCGGTCTAAACTCCAACCAATGTTAAAATGAGCCAATATGTCCACGTGAAGACCCAATATGCCCGTGAAATCCACAAACGATATCTCCACGTAAAGACCAATACAGTGAATAGCACGTTCCAAACGTACTTGAGTTGAAGTGTCGAGATCGCCAAATCGTACTCCCGTCGAGGGACTTCCGGTGGCCAAAGTGCGCGTGCGGCGCGTCCAGACCGGGAATAATAGGCGAGAGGGGATAATTCAACCCTCTGCCCCCAAACACTCCGCGGTGGGCGGAGGCGACTAATGTACGTGCAAAGAAAAACGGCGACTCCTTTCTGCGGTATAGACCAAGACCAAAGGACTTCTACTTAGAAAAAATCCTGCAGCCAAAAGACTTCTACTTTTTTAGGCAAATCCACAACTAACCAATAATACTACCTCCCTATGGTCCCTAATGTACCCACACAAAATTATGTAAAATACCCAAAGTCAGGTGACTCACCCAAGACCAGCGTTCTTGATACTCCTTGAATTTGATAAACTAAAAAGCCCCCCTTGTTTAGAACAATCCGAAATTCGACCAACTGCCTTGACCAAAAGTGACCAAATTTGTGGTACACTTCACCACAATAACGAGCGTCCGTTCCACGTCGTTTGCGACGCGAGCGATTTCGCTATCGGCTGTGCTTTGATGAAGCGTGATCACGTTGATCGTGGTCGCGTAATCTGCTATCAATCGCGTCAGTTGCGCCCAGCCGAGCGCAACTATCCAGTGCATGACAAGGAACCCCTTGCCATGAAGTACGCACTGGCTAAGTTTCGGATCTATCTATTGGGAGATAGACCGTTTGTGGTTTACACGGACAATGCGTCGCTACGCACGGCCGTGAATTCACCACACATTTCTCAAAGAATGGCTCGATGGCTGTCATTCTTTGCTGAATACAACTTTACGGTTGAATACAAACCCGTAAAGTTGAACGTGATAGCGGATGCGCTATCACGAAGGCCCGATTACGAGACGAAACCGTCCGTAACCGAAGGTGCCAGTGCAAACGCGATCCGTTGCACTGCTTTGTCGTCGTCAATTATACAACAAGTACGCGAGGCGTACAAAGAGACGAGGAGACACTTCTGTTGATTGATTACTTAAGTAATCAATCAAGTGAGAAATGCGACGAACTCCCAGAGTTCCTCCGCGCTTGCGTGCATCGATATCGACTGCACGATGGTATGCTGCTTTACAGCACAGACCAAATAGATGAAAGTCGCATCGTCGTTCCAAACGACGATGCTCTCAAACATCAAATTATGTTTCAGTATCATGATGTACCAATTTCGGGGCATCAAGGTCGAGAGAAGACATACGCTTCTCTCGCACGTGACTTATACTGGCGAAACCAGTACAAGTGGGTACGGAAATACGTACACGCTTGCGAGATTTGCCAGCGCGTTAAGCCTGCGCAGTCTGCACAGACTCCGCTGCAATCTCTGCCGGTTCCGACAGAGTGTTGGAAGTCCATTTCAATAGACTTCGTATTCGGTCTTCCACCCGACAATAGTCGGAAGACCGGAATAGTGGTCTTTGTAGAACGTTTCAGTAAGATGGTACATCTTACTGAAGTATCAGCGAACGTAACCGCCGCTCAAACAGCGCGGATATTCGTTGATACGGTATTCCGTTTGCACGGAATGCCGGAAGACATTGTCTCGGATAGAGATCCGAGTTTTACAGGACGTTTCTGGCAAGAAACGTTCTCATTGTTGGGAACCCAGTTGAAGATGTCAACTGCGGACCATCCGGAAACGGATGGGCAGACGGAACGGGTTAACCGCGTTCTCGGAGACATGTTGCGATCATACGCACATGCCTTTGAACAGTGGAGTGACTATCTGCCACTCACTGAATTCGCGATTAACAATTCGGTGCATGCTTCAACTATGCATACACCGTTCTACGTGAATGCCTTAATGCATCCACGAACCCCAGATTTAATTGGCGGTACGCCAAATATAAGTGGGGGAGGGACCCGCTCAAATTTTGAGCGAGTCAATGCGCAAGTTGCAACTGCAACTTGTGAACAAAACGATGGCCCTTCTACTGAAAGTACAGTATAAGCGGAAGCAGCTTCAAATGAAACTGAAGCTGCATATGATGAATATGTGTCTGCAGCAATGGCTGCAGACAATGAGGGCAACGCACCTACCACTGATAAAGCAGTAGATGAATTCGTATTACAGCGCCAAGAGCTGTAATACGCTATATAAAAGATGCACTTGCCTCTTCTTTTGATAAGCAGAAGCAAAACGCAGACAAACAAGGAAGGAAGAACAAAAAATCCTTTCTGAAAGGTGAATTGGTATTATTAAGTACTACCAATTTGCCTATACATGCAATAAGCAACTTCCCTACACGGAAGTTGCTTCCTAAGTACATTGGACCTTTCAAGGTCCAAGAGATTCGGGGGAATGCCTATACCTTAGACATTCCCACAGCAATGCGGCTTCACCCAACATTCTATGTTGGGCCGCTCAAGCCGTATCACTCGTCTTTGTATTACGAAGACACGCAGAACCACGGAAGATACCGTGCTTCTCCAAGTCTCCCAAGAGAGACTTGTAATCGGCTTCCAGCCGTTGGTGAGGAGAGCGGAGAGTCGTTACCTCCGCCTTTGACTGCTCAAGATCAGCCGTGCGCCGATCGAGCTCTCCATTATAGCGGGAAAGATCGATGTACAGAAGATCATTCTTCTGCTGGAGGGCAGTGTGCACCCCGAGGATGTCGTGGACATCCTCGCGAAGAGACCGATATGTCTTCACACAGTGAGACATATCGCTGCTCAAGGAGGAATAACCCTCCTTGAGCTTGCGGAGCAAAGAACCATGCTACGCAAAAAAAAAACGGCGAGGGAATTCTCAACCTCCGACGCCCCTGATTGATAATCAGGGGAATAAGCGATATATCCTCGAGCGCTTGATCTCGAATCGCTCGGTGCCTTTGAAGAAGGGGCAGCGTACCGAGTACTTGGTACGCTGGATGGGATATCCCCAAGAGTTCGACACTTGGGAGCCGATTGAGGTTCTGAGGGCCGACGCCCCAGAACTTTTGACTGAGTTTGAGAAGAAGTCTCAAACTCATATTGCGAAGTAGCATCAACAGTAGGTGTTGATGCATTCAGGGTATCAATTAAACCCTGAATTTTGGCGGGTACGGAAAAACCACCGTACCCCCGCAACTCCTCCTCTGACAGACGAGGAGCGCCCTGCGGACACAGCGGGCAAACGAGGTGAGAAGGGAAACCACAGTTCAACCCTTCTTTGATGCAAGCAAAATGGATGTATTCCATTTTGCCTGTTCGCGAGTGCTTTAAAAAGCGCTCGCGCATTACGTGAACTTTATTCACGTAATCATCTGGGCTTTTGTTTTAGTTGTCAACAAAAGCATTCCAACTCTGAGTCAGGGCGTCTTTATCGTCCCTGTTCCTCCTTGACCCTTTCCGGCTCGAATAATATCGAACCTGGAAAAATAGGTCAATAAAGTACAGACGTCTATCGTCTGTACTTCGATCGAATCGACGTGACTGGATGTCTTCGCATTCATCCAGCACGTTGATATCGAACAACGCATACTGGCAGTCCCGTTTACGGTGACCGCCACTGTTGGGGGCAATAGCCCAGCCAGGGGTCCAAAACCCCACTTTGTACGGAACATGTGGTTCCGTACGATGATACGCTTTAGAAGCGGCAGGCGCCGCTTCTCTTCGAGCTCTTTTAGCAGGCGGAGCACCGCCTGCTTCAACACCACGCGCCGGAGTTAAATCGCCCCGACGTGGAGAAGTACTTGTTCCAGGTGGGGATCTGCGTTCCAGCAACCACCTGTGATAATCATTGTCGCTGTAATAGCAGACAGCGGCACCAGAGTCGTCATCGCTGTTAGGCGATGAGCACCTAGCGAGTTTCGACTCGCTAGATCCTTTAGTGGGGACAGCTGTATCCCCATCACTTTGTTCGGAGTCAGAACTCCCGAACATGGCCCTCTTGCAACACGCAATTCGGAAGTTGCCATCGTGCGAGATGTTGCATTAGCAACATCTCCCTGTTTCTTGCCAGATGCCACCTTGGAAGCATCTGTGGTCGAAGACGCTACGTCTTCCGACCTTTGCGTAGTTGACGCTGCTAATATAGCGTCACCGTTGTCACTAAACACCTCAGCACCTAGTGATGAGGCGGAGGAAGAAGCTCCTTCATTGTTTTCATCAGCGCTCTTTAGAGCGTCGCCGCGTGCCTGGACCATCGAGTCGATGGTCAATCAGTTGGTAAATGAGAACGACCAACAAGTGCCACCCATGATTGGCCAAAATAAGAATTATTATTGGCCAACCACCTTAAGTGAGGGGTGATGTAATGGGGTGCCATTACATAATTGATATTCAAGTTAGAATATCACAGTTTAATTTCAGACGCGTTGTCTGAGATTTAAATAAGAGATTATAAGCTATTATAATCTACGAAGGAAAAGTCGATTTGGTATAAATACCGAATCTTGCAGGTTAACTAATAGTATAGTTAGTTGAATACTTGATATTATTATATTAATTAGGTAGTTACTATACTATTAGCCTATAAACACCCATTAAATAAACACTCTAATTTTGCGTTCTAACCCATAAGTAAATATTTATATATTTACTTTTAGTATAGGATTAGTTGTTATCAACTAATCCTGCCCTATTGCATTGCGCGCTTCCTCGCAATTACACTGTAAGCCTGTAACAGGATCAGTCCTGTTACACTTTGGGTATGGTTAGTCGGTTGATCGGTCCTTCTTTAATTAATAAGCACTCATGACCATGCCATTTCCACTGTTGTTTCCTTACTTTTCAATGCATAATATAAATCGGTATTCCGTCGGCTCATCTGCCGTAATCCATCACATACCTCGCATTATCCTTCGTAAACACACCACTTCAAGTCATTCATCATTTCTTCATCAATTGTGAGTTTCATCAATCATTTCTCTTCAATCGGAGGTTCTTCGATCGTAATTCCATGATCAGTCCGCTGATCACGCATTAGTTGGACTCTTCGTCAACTTGCATTACGTCAAACCGATGTCTGTTGATCCTCTTCCTTTCGAAGTCCTTGATCAGAGCATCGCAGTTCAGATCTGCCTCGTCCACCCACGACGGCTCTGCATAGCCTTTCCCGTAGACTTGATATTCGCGTAACGTCCTTCCATACCTGGTCTTTCGACCAGATCGGACATCGGTGATACGATCAACCTCAAATTCATCTGGATCAAGCGTCCTTTCACAGCTGTCTTCGGGTAACAAAGATTCACCGAAGTCAAAACGATCCCCTATCCCGACTGTTAGCGCAGTAGTAGGGCGATCTGTAAATTACTTGAGCAGTTCAACTTGGACAGGTGCACTACTGGGAACATACGATAGTCAGTGCCAGCTGTAACCAATCTCGCCCCATGATTACCGATCACCTCATCGACTCTGAAGGGTCCATGCCACATACGCGCCAGTTTCTTCGCGAACCCTTCTTTCGCCCGATCGAGATATAACCAGACTCTTGATCCCGTTTCGATCTTGTGTGGGGTCACTTAATCATTTTGCCTCTCATCTCGCTCGGCTATCGCTTGATGCAATCGAGTGCTCACTTGGTCGCGGGCGTATCTGTAGTCTTTCTGCAACTTATATCTCCACCGGCGAGCATCTCGGTATTTACGCCGAATTCCACCCAGTTGTAATGTCGATTCCAACGACGATCGCGGATCCCACCCATACGCCAAATAAAATGGTGTCTCTCCGCGAATGCGATTAGGGGTCGAGTTCAGCGCGAATACCAGACGCTCTGCATACAAGCTCCAATCCTTCTGACCGACATCTGATACATACATTTTAATCGCTCGTGTAATCGTCTGCATCGTTCTCCCCGCTTTGCCGTTCGCCTGTGTACGGTATGCCATAGTGGCACTTTGTCGCTGTCCCACGATCTTGTTGAACGCACGAAATACCTCGGACATAACACCGGGTTCTCTATCATGTCTAATCACCTCACTAGCTCCAAATCGTCGGAATACACATTCTTCGTAATTTTCAGCGACTCTCTGAGCCGTACGAGACGATCCAGCCTTCGCAATTACCATACCCGTGAACAGATCAGTCCATATCAACAATTCCGTATGCCCATCAGTCTAACGAGGTAGCGACGGGATATGATCCATTGCTATCACTTGTAACGGGTACGTAGCCTCAATGTTTCCAGGCGACATCCCTTTGATCGTAGGTTGACCATTTCCCGTCTCAAAATCCACGCATTGACCAACGAATATTTTCACGCTGCGAAACAGACCACTCCAATGAAATTAACGTCTGATCCGCTGATATGTTCGCCCTATACCCTGGTTTCCTCCCTCTAAACTCACATGATAATGGTGGAGGACATCCGCTTGTAGGGTTTCAGGTAAGACCAGCTTAATCGAGGAGCGTAGTTCATCTCGATAATCTTGATCACAGCTGGCTTTTCCTTTAATCATATTTCCGCAGTAGATCAACAACCCTTGGTCGTCGAAATCATAACAATCGGCACTTTTCGCGCACTCTTTCACCTCGTCTGCGCTCAGTTGTGACACGATACCATTCAAGTAACATCGCAAATCACAGATCCACTTTTCTTCGTCTTGCGCTTTTTTGACACGTTCCGCCCTTATCCCTTTTATGGATACTTCGGACCACGTTGACGATTGCGTTTGACGAGGTTTACGTGATCGATTCGTCACCAGCACTTGCGGGACAGTTTGATCTTCCTTCCAAGTAATCACTTCAGGCAATCTGTTAAGATCGACCAATTCTTCCAGCTACTTTTCGTCATCAATCTCACATCGTGCTTCATCCCGCATGGCAGTGGTGGTGATGTGATAGGCACTCTTGTTCCACTCCCGTTTAACGAACAGAAGGTCTTGGTTAGGCCATTCGCGCAGTATTTTCAACGCTCGTTTTTGCAATACCTGCAACCGCGGAGCTTTACACTCTATTTCGCCACGCATTTGTCTGATCACCAGATCCGAGTCTCCACACACGATTATCCTTCCTTTGGGATATTGCGATAGTAGATCCAAACTTAGCAGCAGTCCATGGTACTCGGCTTCATTCACCGTGATGTTGGGTGCTTGGTTCGCGACCGCGATCATGATCTTCCACTCCGGCAACTTCCACACGATAGCACCGAACGCACCAACACATCGCTTAATGCTAGCAGATCCATCGAAACTGATCACATATAGCTCTTCGCCTTTCTCGAACGTGGGAGGTGGTACTTCAATCGTCTGTCGAGGCTCCTTTCTCGGTGCGATTGCAATCAGAGCTTCATCAATTTCAGTGCGAGGAGTTATACTTGCATCTAGCGCCCCTAGTACCTCCTCTTCTCCATGTACACATTTCTTGATCTCCAAGTCCCACTGTGACAAGATTGCAGCCCATTTTCCCAGTCGTCCGTCTAGCCCGTTGGGCGTCAATAGCCACTTCAACGTGGATCGACGTGACAGGACAACGATCGCCTTTCCGACCAGCATCGTAAAGTAGACGTCTAGAATTCGCAGAATTGCCAACACTTCCTTTTCAACGGGGCTGTAATTCAGCTCACCGCTCTTCAGTGTCCGGCTGGCAAATGTGACGGGGCAATATACTTGGTCATGCTCTTGCACCAACGCGGCAGACGCTGCCCACTTACTGGCATATACCACAATCCCCGGCGTCTTTGCTTGGTCGAAATGGTGCAGAGTTGGTGCTGACGCAATCTTAGCCTTCAGCATGCTGAATGCCACTCGCGCCCTAGTTAATCGATCATCCTCATACTCCGTGCTCTCGTTGACCAATGCCCGGCTCTTTAACTCTTGATAATCAATTTCTCGTAATTCATAGAGCACAGCGGCATAAATCGCAACGTCTTCGATAAATCGACGGTAATAATTCAGGCTTCCCAAAAACGATTGCATAGCACATAAAGTTCCAGGAAAAGGCAAATCGATCAGATCTTCCAAATTCTTTGGGTTCGCTTCCAGACCACGGCCAGAGACGTGATGTCCGAATAAGGCACTTCACTTCGCCCCCAGTACGATTTAACCACGCTAATCGACAAGTTCCACTGATCTCACTTCTCCAACAGGTTTCGCACCTTATCACAAAAAGTTGTTGTGGTGGAGAGGCTGATCGAAATTTTTGAGACTTGATCAGGCGGTACCACGGCGCCCAGACTGCCGACTAACGAAGGGGGTCCTCCGGATGTCTTCGTCTTCTTGTGTTCTTGCTCACCTTGTGTACCCGACGGCTAGGCGTGGGTCGCTCCTCAGGTGGCGGGGACAGCGCACAGCCAATTCTTGGTGCAAGATTGAATTAACTAACTTTTGACGATACAACCGATGCTATCAGGCGTGATCACGTGCGATCAGGTGCTTAAACCACGTCAATTAGCCGCGATCAGGCTTGATCAAGTTTGGGCTGATGCTAATAACCGACGATCAGCAATATTCCGTCTTGATCGCAAGTGCGATCAGGCGGCAGTCCGATGCGATAAGGCGCTGAAACGATGTAGATCAGTGATAATCAGGCTTGATCAGGCTTTGGCTGACGTTAATAACCGTCGATCAACAATATTCTGTCTTGATCGCAGATGCTATCAGGTGTCTTGATCGCAAGTGCGATCTGGTACTGAAAGGCTCGATCAGGGGCTAAAAACTGCTGCCCAGTCGTAATATACCTTGATCAGACTTGATCAAGCACCGGAAGTCGTTCAAGTAGCAGTTGGCGCGATTTGCGATCAGCGATCACGATCACGATTCGCAAAAAGTGTCGATCAGGTGTTGATCGGTAGGGGGGGGTACATGATCAGACAGCGGAAGTCTTCAGTGCCTGATCGCGGAGCCTCTAAGCCGTCAAACAGCTAAGGAACGCCCAAATCAATGCGTTCCTAGCCTAGACTATATGAGAAATAGGTATTTATATTAAAAGCCACCTAAAGTTCCCGTGGGGCGCTTAAAGCAGCCAAACACTAGGGGCCAAACGTTAATTTCACGGGGAAGAGGTGAGAGCACTGCTCGATCACGTTCCCAAAACCAAAAACCTTTAAACGAAGAACCGCAGACACTGCGGGCGGAGTTGCGGGTGAGTTTTCACACTCTACTCCAACCGGTGGTCCAAAAACGCACTTAGTGCTCCCGCCCGGGACGTAGAGGTTTCAATAAGGTGGGGGCTCAAAAGTGCCTTCCCAAAAAAAAAAACGATCAGCGCGATCGTACGCAAAAGGAGAACTTTATTAGCAATTAAACCCTTAGATCTACCCTGTTCCTACTTTCAACCAATCCGCATCGTCCATTCGGAACGCCTTCCGTCGATCAGTCGACCTGATTTTCCCGCTTGTTCCTTGTTTGTTCGCTGGTGTTCGCCGCGTACCTGTAAGTAATCCGCACATCTTCCGTGTCCGTTCTATATCCTGTCTATGTACACCACGGTGGTACGTACTACTGTACCCACCGTGGTACACACGGCGGTACCTAATTATGTAATACTGTATCCACTATCTGCGTCCACTATCAGGCCCCTAATTTAGGTCCTAATAAAATGTCCAACATTAGGCCCTATTGTAGCCTAATAAAAAGTCCGCTTTACGACATTGTCCATGTAGGTGCCGGGATCAAAATGTCATCGATATATGACCGTCGCTGCAACACAGACGGGCCTCGTGCTTGGTCAAGCTCTCCCGTAGTGAACACATCCGATGAATCATCGGCCCCGTTCTTAACCATGAGATATCCATATAGTGCATTGTCGATTAACCGCTGGTAGATCTGCGGAGCGTTCTTTAGGCCGAAGGGCATCCGATTCCACTCAAACAATCCGAACGGAGTGACAAACGCCGAAATCGGACGTGCTCGGTCGGTCATAGACACGACCCAAAAACCACTCGCCATATCCAAAGAGCAAAACCACAACGCTTTATCCAAATCCTCGAGCAAATTAGAGATCAGAGGCATGGGGTATACCATAAAACGCGTGAGTTGATTCACCGCGCGATAGTCGATACATAACCGAATATCAACCCCGTTCTTCTTCACTATGATCACTATAGGTGATGCCCAGGGTGATGTAGATGGCTGGATGATCTTCGTGGCTAATAACCCCTTGATCAAGGCCGATAATTTCTCGCGAAATTGTGTAGCAACCTTCCGACACTTTTGGGATATTGGGCGCGCATTTCCTACGTCGATATCACAAACAACTCCACGTGCAGCAGGGGGCAACGCATTGCCTTTCCCGATCAAAAGATGTTTCTTCGCCCAAATTATGTCGCGAAGCTGGTCAATTTCTTCTGCTGTGTTGATCAGTGGGTCACCAACTTGCAAATCATCCTTGGTCACTTCTTCGGTACTTGCGGACACTTTAGGCAGCGTGGCAAGCTGTTTCTCTAGCTCTTCCAGGAAAAAATCTCCGCCTTCATGGTAGCACACTTGGTCATCGGTAGGAATCACACCGAAATCACCGGTATCGGTTGAGACGGGATGTTCAAGCATATATTGACCAGGCTCATCTCTTGTAACAGGTCGTTCAACTTCATGACCAAGGGTCGGACCTTTCACACTCGGCTCCTGGTTGCACTTTTCTTGCACTTCTTGTACCTTATGCGGTCTTCCGGTTACTAATGCCACAGATGCCGTGGCCGAGTCCGCAGGTCGTACTAAAATTCTCTGAGGAATAGAGTACTCCTTTTTCTCGACCAAAGGACCTTGGTCAACGCTTTCTTGACCGTCATGCACTGAATCGGTAGAGGCTTGATACGCGAGATTCTGCCACTCCTTATAGCGATTAGAGCCCACCGAAATAAACCCAGGGCGACGGGGCACATCATCCTTATTCATCCAAATACCTAAAATCATATCGTCATGTAGGATGATCGGATGATCGGTAATATTCGTAATATACAAATATCGCAAATTACCCACGCCCATAGTCACAGTGGGGACCCAATCTTTTCCGCGAGTAATCCATAATTTCCGAGATCTCTGATCACGAATCCGAACCTCAGCAGATCGACCTACTGGGATCTGCTCGTACTGACCAAGTTTCATATAATTTCCACTCGATCCATACAGCTGTCGGCGGCCTTCTAATTAGATGATTACTTCATCAGGCAGACTTAATGCACCGTGGGCGATGTCCAATCTGACACCAGCTGGGATCATAAAATCCATACCTAATATAACGTCTTGACCAACGAGCTTTCCCACCCATGCATGGAAATAATATACCAAAGAACCCGCTAACGTCACTTTAATCTTAGTGCGTACTTCTGTGAGGTACGCACTTTCTCCGATGACAACACATTCTTGTATTTGACTCGTGTCGATCTTACGACCCACCTTACGAGCAAAGGTTGAGTCGACGATCGACACTTCGGCACCAGAATCGAATAGTAACGTGGCACGTTCGTTATTGATTTTGCCACTCGCCTTGGCTTGTTTAAACCATTTTTTGGCGAGTGGTATTTCCAATATCCACGTGATTTACCTGGAAGCAAATCAACTTCCATGATCACTGGAGACCGGGAAAAATCATCAATACGGAAATTAGCCAAACGTGGTAAATCAGGATGATCACATTTTTCATTATCTTTCTATTCTGCTTGATCAACTCGCTTCTTATACACATATGCAAAAATACACCACCAGAACGCTCGTCTCGTACCAGATTCCAACCTGGCGAGCGTCCTAGTTTAACATGCCTTCGGCTTCCTTGGGCAACATTCCCGCATGCTTGGTAGGGTTGTACCACTGGCGAATGCGATTGTAGAATTCCTCCATGGGGCACTTGCCAGCGTCATGAATTTCGACGGACGCACGGCAGACGTACAAGCAGTGATCCGTCGGGTGCCCCTTCTTGCCACACTTCAGAGAGGTCAGGAGTTTCCAACAACGCAAATTGTCGTGCTTAATTGATCCGCAATTACTGCATTTCTTCATCGCCCCTTGGTCAACAGCACTTGATTCGCCTTTTTTACCAGATCGCGGCTCACTAGGGGGACCGTGCGTTATTGGTTGATCGCGCATAGCAGCAATCATGTACGACGCTGGTCACCGTCACTTCCACTGTCCTCGTAGCTTGACTCTTCACTTCCAGACATCATCTTGATCGCACGCACTGCTTTAGGATTCCGCGCCGGGGCAGGTGACCGATCATCACTGAATTTCTGACGGAATCGGCTGGTGCCTACCGTCGCCGTTGGCTGGCACGACTTATTGCGTGCATACGCTCGTAGCGTCTATTCCAAATCCATAACGTTATCCAAACGCAGAAGTGCCAGCTGATCCGCGAGCTCGCGATTAATTAATGTTTCCAGGAAATGTTGCACATGTTCGCGTAAAATCGTAGACGATCCGTCTTTGATCGGCAAGTTGGCTCGCAGTCCCGCCACATTCAACCGGTGAAGGTACTCAATGATATTTTCGTCAGACCGCTGCTTCGTGTAGTAGTATTGACGAGATGCCGATTGGCTCCTTCCACAGTACTGAATTTCGAACTCATCAACGAGGCTTTTCCACTTGGCACGGGTAGTTCTGCTCAGCTGCTGATGCCAATTTCGCGCTGGTCCTTTAAGAAAATCACCCATAATTAAGCATTTTTCTTGGTCGGAGGCTTGGTCCCGCATAAATGCCGACTTGAGCCGAATGATCAAATTCCGCGCTTGATATTCATCCATTTCTTTCCCTGAAAATTCTTTTAGATCACTAATTGCGGACATCCGAATCCTGGGAATTGGCTGTTGGTCGGGCATTCCAGTGTACTCTGACGCAACCGTAGCTTGTCGAGGCAGAGTGATCGGTTCTTCTGGATCGATATAGTCACGCCGGGATTGTTGATCATGGAACGAATATACAGATTACATGTCAACATCCTTAACTGACGCCGATATTCCAGGCTTCGACTGATGACCACGACGCGAATGCACGGACTCCATATCGACATCCTTTACTGCCGCAACTCATCCTGGCTCTGGATGGTGACTTTTCGTGTACACAACTCCAGTTGTCAACTTGCCTCTTTCTTCCGCAAAAACTTCTTCATGGCCTTGTCGAAACATGTTTGCAGCTGTGGGACCTGCGATGACTGATCATCGTCTGCCTTGACAGAATGCGGTTCCGTCCTGACAATTGAGAACTTGGCTTCGTCCTTCTGGCAGACCATCATTCGGGTAACCTTGGGTTCCACGCTATTAGCACTGCTCGACTCCACTTCAGACATGTCGCCCTCCGAAGGAGCAGATTCGTAACAGGATGATCCTGTATGCTCTGCCACATTGATCGACGGACCCGCTTCGATTGTCAGCATAGTACGAGGTGGTTCCACCTTAGCGGATCGACCCACTTTAGCTACCAACAGTTCAAACAGCTGCTTGGTAGTGGTCGCAACGTCTTCAGGGCTTAGATCGAAAACTTTTTCAGCATCGTAGGCGCCTGTAGTCAAACCATCTTGCTTAATCAGGCGTGTCAGCCCTAAAACCAGCTGAAGCTTGTCCTTCCCGTCCGTCATTGGTTGATTAACCGGCCCGTTCAGTTTTCCACTGATCGTGATCTCGAGTAGGCTCATAATTGAATCCATAAATAAGAAATTCTTCAGCTCCTTCATATAAAACGTCCTTTCCAAATCATATTCTGATGGTGGAATACTTGATCGACGTCCATCGCTCTCCGAACTTGGCGCCTTCAGCAACGCCTTTGGTGGGCCCGGGTCGTAGTATTTCACCACCGGCTTCCAATCCGGATCATCATATACATATCTAATTGGCGGATCATAACTTGCGTTATGATCCGCAGGGCTCCCGAAGGATCCTCGGGAGGTGGTTGAGGCTTCTTCTCCTCCTTTATCTCATCAGGACATCTCCTCAGGTCCTGATGATCAGCATTTCCTCTCTTCTTCAGACATGACGACGGCGAACTGCCTTCCGTCGTCACCACCACCTCCTCATTTTCCACTTTAATCTTCAATTCTGCTTCTGCTTCCGTTTTCACGTCCACATCAGCGCCATCTTGCGTAGAATCGCGGTGATATCCCGCGTCGCCCAAAGCTCCGGGCACGCGCACAATTGTGGTGGAGCGGCTGATCAAAGTTTTTGACGCTTGATCAGGCGTTACCACGGCTCCCGGACTGCCGACTGACGAAGGGGGTCCTCCGGTTGTCTCTTGACTGCTTGTGTTCCTGCTCACCTTGTGTACCCAACGCTTGGGCGTTGGTCGCTCTCCAGGTGGCGGGGATGGCACGCTGCAATTCCTTATTGAAAGATTGAGTTAACTTGTGATGAAGCGACTGCCGCGATCAGGCTTGATCAGGTGCTAAAAGTCGTTGATCAGCTGTGATCAGACTTGGTTAGGCTTGATCAGGTACTAAAAGTCGCTGATCAGATGTTGGCGCGAGCTGCGAGCAGCTGAGCGCGGACCGCGAGTTGCAGAGTGTCGATCAGGTGTTGCTCGGCGAAGGGGGTACTTGATAAGGCGGCGGAAGTCTTCACTGCCTGATCACGGAGCCTCTGGAGTCTCAAACAGCTATAGGAACACCCAAAATATATGTAATCCTAGCCTAGACCTACGAGGGGGGGGTAAATTTCACTAAATCCACCTAGAGTTCCCGTGGGGCGCTTACAGCAGCCAAACTGTAGGGGACAAACGCGAACCAAACGGGGAAGAGGCGAGAGCACTGCTCAATCACGTTTGCGAGACCAAAAACCTTTAAAAAGAAGAACCGCTGACACAGCGGGCGGAGTTGCGGCGAGTTCTCACACTCTACTCCTACCGGTGGGCCAAAAACGCACAAAGTGCTCCCGCCCGGGACGTAGAGGTATTTACTAACGAGGGAGGTGAAAATGTGTCGTCCCTTAAACGATCTACTTGATCGTACGAAAAAGGAGAACTGTATTATTGCTTATATCCTAATATCTACCAAAAAACTAATATCAGCCAATCAGAACTACCCATTCCTACGCATTTTGTCGACCATTCGACCTGATTCCCTAGCTTACCTTCGGGTTACCGATAGTTCTGATTGGTAGTTTTTAGGATATAAGTTATACTAAAGTTCTCCTTTTGCGTCCGATCGATAAGATCGCCGAGGGGGAGGCATTCGCGCCTCCCTCTCTTTTGCATACGCACCCTTTACGTCCCGGGCGGGAGCACGTAGTGCACTTTTTGGACCACCGGCAGATGTGAAGGTCTGGGGAACTCACCCCAACTCCACCCGCTGTGTCAGCTGTTATTTTGTAAAAGTTTTTTTTGGGGAAGATGTTCTCAACTTGTAACGGGGTTACATTCGGGTTACATTTAGTGTTGGTGTACATGAGTACACCACGGTTGAGGTCAGTATTGACCGGTTTGAAAGGTTCTGAACCTTTGGTTATTTTAACCAATCAGGGCAGGGGCCCTTGGTGTGGTGGTGTCAGCCATCCATGTGTCAGTACACAGGTGTGTACACTACATTTTAGCTAGGTACGAATTAGGAATATTCTACTTAGTATTACATATAGTTGTGGCGAAGCGAAGGCAAAATTTTGGTCACCTTCTGTCAACGGCGTGCCGATCAGCTGGTCAGCGATCGTATTGGTGGAAACAAGGGGGGATTTTAAGCCTATCATGTGCAAGGAGTGTCAAGATCACGGATTTTGGTAAGTCACATGGCATTGCGTGTCTTTTACATATTTTAGTGTTTGGTACATATTGGGACCGTAAGGTTAGTGGAGAAAAGTAAATTGGTCTTGGATTGGAAAAGTGGCTAAGAGGTCCTAAGAGACTCTCTAAAAGTTTTGTTTTTAAGTCGCCTTCGCACGTCGTGGAGTGTTTGGGGGCAGAGGGTCGAGTAATCCCCTCCTGCTCATTATACCCGGCCGGGGCGCGTCGCAGACGCATTTGGCCCGCCGGAAGTCCTTCGACAGCAGTATCCATTGGCTGACTTCTCACAAGTTTAAGTCACGTACGTTTGGAACGTACTAACAAGTGGATTGGTTTTTACGTGGAGATATCGTTTGTGGAATTCACGAGCATATTGGATCTTTACGTGGACATATTGGTTTACTATAACATTGGTTGGAGTTTAGACCGGCTTTGGTCTTCTCTCATATTGGTCAGGAGCTAGACCAGTTGAGTGGTCTACCCTCTATTATCTCGTATTGGTTGGGTCTAGATCGATTGGACGGTCGACCCATTGGACTATACATATTTCAAGTGTAACCGGTCTACAAGTACCCAGGGTGAAGAGTTCCGCCCAGGGTACACCCCCCCACTACGGTCTGCATACTATCAGACCCAAGTCAACCAGCGACAAGTCCACCGAGTGTTGAACTAGCCCATTCCATCGGGTACACAAGGTGATATGGCAACGCAAGATCAATCGGACCAGGCGTCTTCTGTTGATGATCGGTCGTCTGCTAGCAGCGGGCGATCAGATCGGATCGCAAGCGAAGGTCCGCGGGGTACCCCCCAGTAAGTTGAAAGGCTGGGCACGATGGTGGTCAGGTTCTCGACACAACTGTGTTCGATTTTGAACTTGACTCCACCACAATGGTGCGCGTGCCCGGATCATTTGGTGATCGTGGATATCACCGAGATGATGTCCGGTCAAAAGTTGACTTAAGTGATTTAAATGTGGAAACGTTCTGGAGAGGACATAAGGAAAAGCTGTCACCTTATGTTCTCGTTGTTGATAAAGATGGCGATGTCCGATCTGGCCGGGTGGAGGACCAGATCGGGATTAATAAGTTTTTTCCTCCCCATAAGGCTCCCACCGGAGCCGATCGGGACTATAGCAAGTTTTGCTATAGTTCCGGAAAGGATCAGGACAAAAGTCCTGATCCTATGCATTTACATGGAAAAATTGATGGAATAAAAAATGAGAACCAATCGGAGGCTGATCGGAACGATCCGATCCACATGCCTAAGGTCCCCAAGCAAAGGCTAGGAATGCCGCCCGAGGAGGACGACTTGGAAGAAAAGTCGCAGGTCGGGGATGGGGTTATTGACGAACAAGACCTGACCAGGATGTATTACATCCACGAGTTGAAGCGATTTATTCGTGAAGACCAGGTCATGCAGATCTTAAACCCCCAGATCCCCGATCGCCTTCTCGGACTGACCACCGAGCCGATCCAGAGTGATCGACCACTGCTGCTGGTGAAAAACCTGCTGGCGATGTTGGCTGAGGTCGGCATAAAAGTGCAGAACCCGGCCAACGTCCACAAGCTGTTTGATATGGACATTCGCAGGCTGGAGATGTCGATGTCGACTCTCCATGATCATTTGGTGCCGTTGGTGGGGGCGGTTCGCCGCCCAACTCCCACCATGGCATTGAAGGTTGCTGAAGACACGGCAGCACATGACGATGCGTGCTCCGATGATAAATCGGTATTACAGTCTCCCCCTTCCTCTAACAGCTTATCGGAGTTGGAGGTAGGTTTTGATCGGATGACCATGGGGGCAGATCATACCCCATGGGAGCATAAACAGGACGTGTGGTAGCATGGGTCTGCATGCCGGTGTGGTGAAGTGTACCACAAATTTGGTCACTTTTGGTCAAGGCAGTTGGTCGAATTTCGGATTAGTCTAAACAAGGGGGGCTTTTCAGCCTATCAAATTCAAGGAGTATCAAGAACGCTGGTCTTGGGTGAGTCACCTGACATTGGGTATTTTACATAATTTTGTGTGGGTACATTAGGGACCATAGGGAGGTAGTATTATTGGTTAGTTGTGGATTTGCCTAAAAAATAGAAGTCTTTTGGTTGCAGGATTTTTTCTAAGTAGAAGTCCTTTGGTCTTGGTCTATACCGCAGAAAGGAGTCGCCGTTTTTCTTTGCACGTACACTATTTGCCTCCGCCCGCCGCGGAGTGTTTGGGGGAAGAGGGTTGAATTATCCCCTCTCGCCTATTATACCCGGTCTGGACGCGCCGCACGCGCACTTTGGCCACCGGAAGTCCCTCGACGGGAGTACGATTTGGCGATCTCGACACTTTAACTCAAGTACGTTTGGAACGTGCTATTCATTGGATTGGTCTTTACGTGGAGATATCGTTTGTGGAGTCTCACGGGCATATTGGGTTTTCACGTGGACATATTGGCTCATTTTAACATTGGTTGGAGTTTAGACCGGTTTTTGGTCTTCTCTCATATTGGTCAGGGGCTAGACCGGTTGATTGGTCTACCCTCTATTATTTCGTATTGGTCAGGTCTAGATCGTTTGGACGATCTACCTATTGGAATCTATCTTTCGGAAGTGTTTCTGGTCTTTACGTACCTGGGGTGAAGAGCTCCGCCCTAGGTACACTTAGCCAGCACGGTCTCATATTCAAGACCGAATCAAATCGATCTGCGATCCCGATCCACCGAGTGTTTAACTAGCCCACTCCAATGGGTACACAAGGTGAGATGAACTTAAGTGAATCGGACCAAGTGTCTCTGGATGATGACCGGTCGTCTTCCAGCAGCGGACGATCGGACCAAATTTCGAATGGAGGTCCGCGGGGTACCCCCCCCGTAAGTTGGAAGGCTGGGCACGATGGTGGTGGTCAGGTTGTCGATACAAATGTATTCGATTTCAAACTTGACTCCACTACACCGGTCGGGGCCCCAGGAGCCCCCACAGGTGTCAGTACCTCAAAAGGAGGTTACCCACACGTTGCCCATGACCCAAGCTAACGTCCAAGCCATGTTTGAAGCAACGATGGAGCGGTTCAGGGGAGATCGATGCAGATCACTTAGGCGCCCTCATGCTCAGGACCGATCTTCCCGGCAAAATGTCAATATTTTCCGGGATGTAGATATGGAGTCAGTAGCATCAGTGGACAAGGCCACTCGAGGTGTTAAACCAATTGGCAAAGGAAGACGCAAGCCGCAACCAGCTCGATCGCGCCGATCAATCAAGAACAGTAATTATGACATGGAGTCGATCGGCGATCCGGATGACCACTATGGGTCAGACGGTGCAGATGCGGGAAGAACGCGCAGGGCTAATCTAGCCTCCACGACCGCTTTTGATTTCGGATATACTGCGATCCCGCGCATTCGCATGGCTGCGACTACTGATCTCGAGGATTTCACCGGAAAGGACACCGACGAGGAGCAGGCCAGGTCGTGGTTTGGTCGGGTCAAGTCTGCTTTCTTACGGGATCAGACACCAAAAAGGGAACGGTGTTTGATCTTTAGAGATCTGCTGAAAGGACCGGCTGCGAACTGGGTCCAACAGTTGAGTCGGGATATCCGATCTGACTGGGACCTGCTATGTTCAGAGTTTGAGGGGCAGTACTGCAACTCCTGATTCTCCAGCGCCCGCAAATATCATCACATGCAGAAGCGGGGTGACGAGACGCCGATCGAGTACTTACACCGTCTTAATGTGGCTGCAATTCGCGCCGGCATAGTGATCAAGGAAGGCAACCCGCCGACCGGTGCCGCTTTGGAACACGTGGGTCACTATATTAGTACCCTTGATGACCAGGAGCTGGCAGATCAGCTCACCCTGTTGCGCCTAAAGGATGTGGGAGAATTGGAGCAGACGTTGCGAACGTTGCAACACTCCCGCAGCATGAGATCAAAGGGCGCCGTTGGATCAGGTCGTTACAGATCCAAGACCCAGACCGATCCGGTGAAGAGATCCTTGACCAGATCGGCCCGTGATGTTAAGGCAATCGTAGCTGAGGACAGAACTGGATCGGAAAGGAAAGCAGCGGCCAGTCCATTCGGGAGTCAGACGAGGATCAGTACCGTCACATCTTCGTCGCGGAACCTGCCCAGAAAACCAGATCGACGCCTGACCAGGCAGATCGGAAGAGCAGTAGTGGAAACAAGTCTGACCCGGAACGACCCCGCAAGAAGTGTTCTCACTGCGGGTCAAGCAAGAATGATGATCGTGTCTGCTGGAAGAAGTTAATATGCAAGAAATGCGAAAGACACGGCCACCCCACCGATCACTGCCTTTTCGTGTGCAAGTCATGTGGAGAGATCCACGAGGCCGGCCACTGCAATATTGAAGATTTTTTTAACATGATACGCAAGTGGTACGTGCCGGACAAGCACGCGGGGATGCTGCCGCCGGACGCGGAAAAGATGTTAAACTAGAACGCTCGCCAGGTTGGAATCTGGATCGAGCCGGGCGTTCTACGGTTCACATCTATGCATATGTCGGCAATGAGGATAAGACCGACAATACACGTTCAATTCCAAATTGCGTCGACCGAGACCATCCGGTCTACAGTCTGAAGACCGATGAGTACTCCCGGACCAAGGTGGTTATGCAGTTGGACTTGCAGCCTGGTGAATCCCGCGGATACTGGATGTATCACGCGCCTGATAAATGGTTCAAGCAGGCTAAAGCCTGTGGCAATATTAATAACCAGAAAGCGACGATGTTGTTCGACACTGGAGCTGAAGTCTCGATAATCGACTCCGCCTTTTCTCGTAAGGTCGGATGTCGTATAGACGATACCCAGAGATAAGAATGCGTCGGGATCGGTGAAAACTCTTATATGACCGAAGGAAGAACGCGTGTGAAAATTACTTTGTCGGGATCGCTGGTCTACTTTTTCAGCGCTTGGGTTGTCAAGTTGGCTGGACAGGACGCTTTACTAGGCATGGATTTCATGGTCCCAGCTGATATTCGCCTAGACCTGTCACATGGAGTGCTTACACTCCCGGATGACGTCCAGGTCCAGTTGGCTGGTCGAAGACCTCTGTATGGTTCGTATACCGAACTGGTCCGGTGGGATCAAGACCTCACTATCCCACTCGGTCGGTCTGCCGATACCCCGGTCGAGAAAGGTTTACGTTCGAGGAAGTTATGGTTGACCAGGGGCTATCGGTGGGTGTCGACTTTTGCGAAGAGCTCCGGCCGACATGATTTTGTCCGAGTCACTAATATCGGTGACAAGCCGCTTACGCTCGACAACAACACGATTGTTGGCATGTGGCTGGCAGAAGGGAAAGTGCCAAGGAAGATGGGGTTCGTCTCGATAGGATCGAGGCGGTATGTTGAGTGGAAGAACTTGGCATACCAAGCGACCTCCGATCTGGTTATCAATGATGGATCGGTGGAAGAAGATACCTCACATATGGTGGAACGACCCAGCTATGTAACCCCTAGGAAGATGCTAGTTCGAATAAAGGCACCGCAGGAGCCGGATACGGTGGACCATCAAGTAGATGAGCCAAAGTTCGTTAACGTGGTGGCGACACAAGAACAGGCGACAGCGGAGCCGCAAATAGAAAAAAGGAAGCATGGCGAGACTGGGGCGGACCATGATTGCACGCTTGAGCAGGTCGATGTCGGTGAAGGGCAGCCCGCCGTTCGGGAACAGCAGTGTTCAGCCGATCAGGACGGCTTGGGTGTTTTTTCCCCGAAAGATGACCAGGCCTGCATCCATGAGGTCGGGGACCAATACATTCAGGAGTTGGAGAGCCAGATGGCAGTCCTCCCTGAAGTGTCTGCTGACCCGCCCGAGGTTACTATGGACGATCTGCAAGTGGGTGATCGGGATCTCAACAGTCCCGATCAGATCGATCAGCTAAAGCAGATCATATGGAAGAAGAAACATCTGCTGATCGGTAAATGCAATGCCTTACCCCCTGCTGCTCGCGGAGCGATTTGTGACATCGACGTTGGAGATGCCAAGCCGATCGCCCAGCGATGCCGACGTGTGGCGCCACAGTACCGCGAAAAATTGTATGACCTTATTAAAGGACTGTCGGCTACCAAGATCATCAGACCGTCGACCTCTACATGGACCTCACCGATCGTGATCGTATCAAGAAGAACGGTGTCGACATCAGGTTGTGTATCGACTATCGGTTGGTAAATCTGTTGACCAAGCTTATGGTGTACCCGATGCCGCTGATCAGCGATCTACTAGAAGACCTTGACAACACCCTGTGGTATTGCTCACTAGACATGGAAAGTGGATTTTGGGTGGTTTCGATGACCGATCGAGCTCGCGAGATCTTCGCATTTGTTACACCGTTCGGTCTGTTCGAGTGGAACCGTATGCCGTTCGGGTTGAAGAACGCGCCCCAGATCTATCAGAGGCTGATCGACAACGCACTTTATGGACATTTCAAGATCAGCACCGATCAGGACCTCACCAAAAATTATGATGTATTTACAGAGGGTGAACCTGAACGGAAGAGGAGACCGTCCGTTCTGGGAAGGCGATCGTATATCGACGACATTCTGATCCGTGCCTCGTCAAGCGGCGATTTGTGCGAGAAGGTCGAACGTTTTTTGGAGACATGCGATCGCTGGAACCTGTCGATCAGTGCTGTGAAAAGTTATTGGGGCATGTCCAAGGTCGCCTATTTGGGTCATATGGTGTCGATCAGTGGCCTGGAGGCCAATCCCAAAGATCTGGAATCACTGAACAACCCCCCGTTTCCCAGATCGCTGAAGGCAATGCAGTCCTTCTTGGGAAGCCTAAATTACTACAGCCGCTTCATTGAAGACTTTGCGATTTACGCGGCCGCGCTGTACGAGCTCCGGGAAGTCGACTACCATATGTTGCGCGAAGAAGATCGGGCAACTTTACGGGAGAGCAGCGACTCTGATCTGCCTGCAGATTGTCCGCAAGTGGAGGCAGAGGATCACATGAGGCGTGCAAAGGTTGCTTTCGGTATGCTGAAGGCCAAGATGGCGACGGCACCGATTCTGTAACGGGGTTACATTCGGGTAACACTGAGTGTTGGTGTACATGAGTACACCACGGTTGAGGTCAGTATTGGCCGGGTTGAAAGGTTTCGAACATTTGGTTATTTAACCAATCAGGGCATGGGCCCTTGGTGTGGTGGTGTGTCAGCCATCCACGTGTCAGTACACAGGTGTGTACACTACATTTTAGCTAGGTGCGAATTAGGAATATTCTACTTAGTATTAAATATATTTTATATTAGTTTAAATTAATTTAGGCTAATTACATATTAAATATATTCAGTTTACATTTTACTCTATCTTACAGACGCACGACCTCGACCGGTCGTGCGTGTAGTGAGTGTCGTAGCGTAAGGGGAGCCCTCCCCTTAGCTACATCCTTAGTAAGGGAGCCTTACCGATAAGGCACTAGCAAAGGCTATAGTAAACTAACCCGGGAATCTTGGCCCCGAGTAGGAGAGCTCTCCTACTAAGCCCTTAATAAGGGCGTATCGGCTAAGTAGCGGAGAACGCCGCTTTAAGGAAAGTCTTCCTCTGTGCGCTAGTCGCACCGTGCGTATACGCACCGGCTACATCTGGTAGCACTTGTAGTCAATCCAACACCTGTGTTGGTAGACTAGGCATCCTCTGCAAAGGATGAATCAAGACGATTGGGATAGTTTGACCCTCGTCCACCAGGAAGCCTTTAAAAAGCTGTTACCCTTAACGGGGGAAGAAGGTATGAAGCTCATAGTGGAGAAGGGCCTTGAGGCCGTAAAGGCAAGGGTGAATACCCTCATCGCGGATGAGGCGAGTTGCGGTGGAGGTCATTCCACGGGGGTGCGCCCTCCATTATCGTTTAAGATAAAGGAGTTCACCGGAGAGAAGGGTGACAACCTTTATGTTTGGTTGCGAGAGGTCGAAACGGCCTTCGCCACAGCGAACATGACCGCTGATCACTTGCAAGTGGGACTTGCATTGACCCATCTTACGGGCTTACATGCTCGGAATTAGTCAAAGACGTGTTTCCAACATGGAAGGTACTTAAGCAGAAGATTATAGACATGTACGCAACGCCTGATCTGGTTTTCCAGAATAAACTGGCGTTCCTGAGGTGCCGTCAAGGCACTAAGGACCTGGAGATTTATATCCAGGAGCTTAAGACCCTGTTGGCAGGGATGTACGCGAAAGCGTATTCGGACGATGTGTCCATCCCCGTCTTCATGGGAGTCCTGAGAGAAGGGCCAGCACGTTCGGAATTGTTCCGATGTCGACCCGAATAGCTGGAGGAGGTATTCAAGATGGTTCAACGCCGAGAGGAACTGCCGTTCCTCTAAGGTGGGTCCTGAACCCATGGACCTGAGCCAGGTCGAAGCGGAGGAGAATCCTCCCGCTAAGAGTCACTCTGACTCTTTTCCATAGAGCTTTGAGGCAGAGATCTTAGCCATGTTGCAGCGGCGTGGACCGCTGAGATGCTTCCTGTGTGGGAGCACGGATCATCTGAGGAACAGATGTTCGAAAAATCCCCAGCGAGACACTCGCTACAAGGGACCAAGGGTGGGGAAAAAGACCTTGTACAAGCCGTCGGGAAACGACGGCTCCCAGTAGGTGCGGGGAGCCCTACTGGGGGACCCCTCAGTGCTGTTAAGCCCCAGGGTAGGGGACGACAGCACAAAGCCCCGAGGGAAGCGGTGCTTTCTAGCACCGAGTTGGTGTACCAGCCAGGTTTGCGGGTAGTCCTTGCGGACGTGAAAGGCTTTGATAAGCCTGGGAGAGTCTTGATAGACTCTGGAGCGTCTGACAATTATTTCAGACGAGCTTCTGTTGTGAAGAGTCGGCTGTATGACGAGGCCCTAGAGGCACGTTCTCGTGACGTTGTCACGGTCCGTCTTGCGACGGGCGTACAGGTTTCTGTACCCAAGGTCTCGATTGACCTTAAGCTGAAGTTTGCAGACTTCGACAGCTTAGAACGTTGCCTAGTCCTCGATTTGGACTCGAGGTATGACCTCATTCTGGGCATGAAGTGGCTGGAACGCCACGAGCCATGGATAGACTGGAAGGCTAAGTCCATGGCTCAACGCACCCGCGGTCGGGCGAAGCATTGTCGAGTAATGAACCCAACTTTGCTTGATCGCAAAAGCAATTCTGTCGTGAGATGCCAGAGATTGGGATGTCTGAAATGATCATTCCCAATGGAGTTAAGGAAGAGTTCCTTAACGAGGGGGATTCGGCGGTTAATCCCCACGCCGTTATAGGCGAGACTGGTGAGTCGCCAGTGATAGTGGTGGATTCCTCTGAAGTTAAGCGCGAGTTGCTTAGAGAAGAGACCAGAAGTTCGTCTCTTCTGCAGGTCGGAACAGATTCCGACCACGCCGTGTCCGGAGAACAAGTTGTGACTCCAGTGGTAGTGGTAGAGACCCCTGTAGTTAAGCGCGAGGCGCTTCCAAGCGAAGAGACCCGAAGTTTGTCTCTTTCGCACCTCGGAAATGATCCCGACTACGCCGTTATAGGTGAGACCGGCGAGTCACCGGTGGTAGAGGTTGAGACATCTGTGGATAGGCGCGTGGCGCTTCCAATAGATGGGGCAATTGACTCCCCCCCCCCCATCTGGGTCTCGGGATGAGTCCCGAGGCCAGTAGTCAGCAGTCCTACAGGATGATGAATAGTGTGACAGGTGTTGTCACAGAAGGCGTAAGCCTGGAACGGTTGACTGGGGTAGACGAACTGTTGTCGTTGGAGGAGATGTCCTTCAACGAGTTTGAGACTGCTTTGAAAGCAGATGAAATCGACGAGGTCGTCGTGTTGCGTCCGGAAGAGGAGTTGAACTCCTCATCCACGATGGACGAGTCAGTTTTGGTGCAAACCAAACAGGCATTGAATGCCCGAAGCGGCCTCAAGATCCTCGCGGATCCTGAGGACCCTTACCATTCCTTATTAAAGGAATTTGGAGATGTCATTAGTGACAACCCACCGATGGGGTCACCACCGGATCGGGGACTCCGACATGAAATTGATTTGGTTCTTGGAACCAAATACTGCGTCACTAGTCGGTGGCCTCTCCCCAAGGAACAATGCGACGTCATCGATGCATTCTTCAAGGGGAAAGAAGAGACAGGAATGGTACGGGAGAACAAGTCTCCCCACTCATCGCCCACTTTTTGTGTTCGTAAACCGAACGGAAAGTGGCGCATTGTGCATGCGTACAACAAACTGAATGCAGCTACTGTACCCATGCAGACTCCGATTCCTCGGAAGGATGTCCTCCAGAACAATATGGCGGGGTGTACTGTATACAGTGCCTTAGATCTGGTGGACAGGTATTATCAGGTGCTCATGCGAGCGTCCGATATTCCGCCTACAGAAGTCTGAACGCCTAGCGGCATGCTGTGGGAGTGGCTTGTTATGCCACAAGGGCTTTCAAATGCACCAGCGACTTTCAATCGCTTGGTGACTCAACCCTTACGCCCTCATAGAAAGTACGCTCAGACGTACTTCGACGATATATTCGTTCATAGTCGTGCGGAAGGCGACTCGTCTGATGTTCAGATGCACCTTATACACCTCCGAGCTGTGCTTGAATGTATGCGAGTGCATAAGTTATATGCGAACGCATCCAAATGTATATTTGGTGCTGAGGAAATTCCTTTCCTCGGATGCTTCATCGGTAAGGATGGAGTGCGGGCGGATCCCGCGAAGGTGAAAGCCATTGTGTAGTGGCCTTCGCCTGTAAATCTTAGAGATTTACGGAAGTGGCTTGGATTAGCCAACTATCTCCACAAGTACAGCGAGAACTACGCTGAAATGGCGAATCCATTGACCGACCTTCTTAAGAAGGATGTTGATTGGTGTTGGGAAACCGAACACCAAAACGATTTTGAAGCGGTTAAGGGGAGCTTGTTAAAAGCTCCCGTTCTTTCTCTCCCAGATACTGGGAAACCATTTAGTGTCGTTTGCGACGCCTCCGATTTCGCAATCGGATGTGCTTTGTTACAAGCAGACGATGAAGGAAGGGAACGCGTAATTGCGTTTGAGTCGAGGCAGCTTAAAGCTTCGGAACGGAATTATCCCGTTCATGACAAGTAGCCACTTGCAATGAAGTATGCTCTTGTCAAATTTAGGGTTCAACTCTCGGCTCAAAGCCGTTCGTGGTTTATACTGACCACGCGTCCTTACGTACAGCGACAAAGTCGCCTCATCTCTCGCAACGGATGGTCTTTTGGATCTCCTTCTTTGCGGAGTACAACTTTGAGGTTAAGTATAAACCTGGCAAGCAGAACGTGCTTGCGGACGCGTTTTCGCGTCGTCCCGATTACGAGCTCGCTCACGCGACATTCGTCACCACGTCTGTAGTGGATCTCATACGCGAGGCGTATGAGAAAGACCCACAATGTACGGCGCTTATTAGAGCGTTGGGGGACAAGGGTCTTGGCTTGTCTGATCCTACCCTGTCAACTGGCTAGAGCTCGTCTACACCGTTACAGGTACTGTGACGGTCTGCTATTTTATAGCACGAGCGCGGAGGACACTCCGCGGGTGGTAGTTCCTCATGATGAGGAACTGAAGTATAGAGTCATCTTTGAGGCACATGACGCCCCTACCGGGGGTCATTTAGGTCAGGATAAGACCTACAGCGCTTTAAGCGCTTTGTATTGGTGGACCAATATGTATAAGTGGGTCAGTGCGTATATACGCACCTGTGAGACGTGTCAGAGGGTTAAACCCTCTGCAAGTCCAGCTGCGTCTTTGGCGAGCTTATAGGTTCCAACAGAGTGTTGGAAATCCATTAGCATGGATTTTATCTTCGGTTTTCCGAAGGATAAGGCCGGGAACACCGGCATATTGGTCTTTGTAGACCGTTTGAGCAAGATGGCTCAGCTGGCGGCGGTGCCAGAGTCCATAGATGGACAAGGACAGCAAAAGTGTTCCTAGACCGTGTCTTTCGACAGCATGTTCTACCCGATTCCGTTGTGTCGTATCGGGATCCCCGTTTTACGGGACAATTCTGGGGAGCATTGTGTAAGGTGCTAGACACCAAGCTCCTCATGCCCACTGCAGATCATACACAGACGGACGGTCAGACGGAACGCGTTAACCGCGTTGTGGAGGACATTCTCCGGAGTTTATGTCCGGATTCTCCAAAGAGTTGGAGTGAGATGTTTCCGATGGTTGAATTTGCTATCAACAATTCGGTACATGCATCTACGGGGTTTACCCCGTTTTACGTGAACGGATTGGTGAATCCGAGGGTTCCGTTAACGCCACGTGTGTGTGGCCCAGGGCTTGAGGGGTGAGGATTCCCCGATGTCAGCCCTGTATCTATGCGAAAGCACATCGATAAGTTCTTATCGACGCGCCTCAGTGTCTTACGACACGTCTGCGATGCCATGGCGGAAAGCCAAGACAAGCAGAAGGAGCAAGCTGACCGAAAGGGGCGGCGTAACAAAAAGGTATACAAAGTAGGAGAAAGTGTTTTATTAAACGCTAAAAATCTTCCTACACATGCAGTTTCAAATGTGTTGCGCAATAAACTGCGCCCCAGGTTTGTGGGCCCTTTAAGGTGTTAGCCCGAAAGGGCTTGTCGTACACCTTAGACATCCCAAAGGCGATGCGTACGAATCCAACCTTTTATGTCGGTATGCTTAAGCCATACCAGGACCCGGAGGTGGGGCCCTTACTGGAGGAGGGTG
>CM047587.1:3116482-3126983 GCA_026184515.1 Peronosclerospora sorghi | reverse complement strand
TAAGCCATACCAGGACCCGGAGGTGGGGCCCTTACTGGAGGAGGGTGAGAAGCCGGATAGCCGAAAGGCGCGACAGGTCGGAACATCTCCGACAGGGTTGAAATACGACCCTGAAGCTCCGTAACGAGAGACTCGAGAGAAGCAAGCCGCCCCTCGATGCGTTCATTCTCACTCCCTTCGTTGCGGAGTCCCTCCTGAGCATCTTGGATGCGACGGCTGTGCCGATCACAGCGCGCGCGAATCTCACGTCGCAATTGCGCGACCCCCTCCTCCAGTGCTCGATACGGAGGGTACTCCACATTACCATGTGGAACGCCTGATGGCACGGCGCCATCACCGGGGTGAGACCCGTACCTGGTGAAGTGAAAAGGGTATCCACATTCCCAGAGCTCGTGGGAGTACAAGACTCCTCTGCGGCAGGATTGCCGTGACGTCGTTGACGCTTTTTAGCGGTAGAACCCCACTGAGAGTCAACGACTGAAGGGGATGAAGAATATCCTTCACTCCCAGTAGCTGGGAGTTCGCCGGAGGCAGTTGCTGTGCTTGCATTGCTCTCCGGCACCACATCGGGAGCAGAGCGCGTATAATAGGAGGCAGGTAATTGCCCTTGCGCTTTGGCCTGAGCATAGGCCAAGAGACTAATAATATTAAAGCAGGAATAGAAGTAGCGCCCTCTCGACCCGAACTTCGTGTTCGGAAAAGCTGTTGCACAGTGCATCGAAACTAGGGAGGCGTTTCTCCCCTTCCTCCCAGGCGCGGAACGCCTGTTCTGCGTCTTCGACGCTTTCGTCCCTCAAGAGAACAATGGGAATCTCGCGGATAATACGCACGAGGACACAGCGTGCCTTATTCCCGAGGCGCGTTCGGTAGGACTTAACGGAGTAATGTTTGGGCGTTAATAGTCGGGCCCGGAGTTGGTTCCAATGCGCAATTTCACGCGGCATTATAGCCGTTGGACCAGGGGTATAGGAGGCTAAACCCCTCTTGACCGCGTTCTTAGCCCTCTTTTGAGGGTCGCGAGGTCCCATTCCGTGCCCGCCCGGCACGTCGGGCCTCTTGAACCAAGGACGGTTCATTGGTGGTGGTTGGCTTTGGCAACCTGGAGGTATCACCCCTAGCGGGTAACGGTGGCTCACGAGTTAGTGCGTTTTCCCCACGTGTGGGTAATGGGTTGGATGTACTTATAGCGCCGTTCAGCGCTATCAGCATGGCCAGCCGTTGGGGAGAGCTCCCCAAAGGCATCCACTTCCGAGTTGTCGGAATAGTTTGCGTCCATAGCACTGTTGAAGGTGTACAATGGACAGCCAGAGGTACTGGCGTTGGAGTTCTCCAACAAGATTTTGATTATTGCGTAAGCAAAAGTCTTGATGGGGGAGGATGTAACGGGGTTACATTCGGGTTACATATAATGTTGGTGTACATGAGTACACCACGGTTGAGGTCACTATTGACCGTTTTGAAAGGTTTTGAACCTTTGGTTATTTTAACCAATCAGGGCAGGGGCCCTTGGTGTGGTGGTGTGTCAGCCATCCACGTGTCAGTACACAGGTGTGTACACTACATTTTAGCTAGGTGCGAATTAGGAATATTCTACTTAGTATTACATATAGTTTATATTAGTTTAAATTAATTTAGGCTAATTACATATTAAATATATTCAGTTTATATTTCACTCTATCTTGCGGACGTGCGACCTCGACCGGTCGCGCGCGCAGTGAGTGTCATAGGTAAGAGCGAGCCCTCCCTTTACCTACATCCCGTAAAGGGAATACAGCCGTTATGGCTAGGTTGTAAACAAACCAGGGAATCTTGGCCCCGAGTAGGAGAGTTCACCTTCTAAGCCCTTTACAAGGGCGTATCGGCTAAGTAGCAGTAGCTACCGCTTTAAGGAAGAGTCTTCCTCTGTGCGCTAGCCGCAACGTGCGTATACGCACCGGCTACACCAAGATCCCCGGGTTGGTTTACTTCTTAGCCTTAACGCCTGTATTCCTTTTACGGGATGTAAGTAAAGGGAGGTCTCCTTCTTACCTACTACACTCACTGCGCGCGCGACCGGTCGAGGTCGCACGTCCGCAAGATAGAGTAAAATGTAAACTGAATATATTTAATATGTAATTATCCCAAATTAATTTAAACTAATATAAACTATGTGGTGGAGTCAAGTTCAAAATCGAACACAGTTGTGTCGAGAACCTGACCACCATCGTGCCCAGCCTTCCAACTTACGGGGGGGTACCCCGCGGACCTTCGCTTGCGATCCGATCTGATCGTCCGCTGCTAGCAGACGACCGATCATCAACAGAAGACGCCTGGTCCGATTGATCTTGCGTTGCCATCTCACCTTGTGTACCCGATGGAATGGGCTAGTTTAACACTCGGTGGATCGTGTCGCTGGTTGAATTGGGTCTGATAGTATGCAGACCGTAGTGGGGGGTGTACCCTGGGCGGAACTCTTCACCCTGGGTACTTGTAGACCGGTTACACTTGAAATAAGTATAGTCCAATTGGTCGACCGTCCAATCGATCTAGACCCAACCAATACGAGATAATAGAGGGCAGACCACTCAACTGGTCTATCCCCTGACCAATGTGAGAGAAGACCAAAGCCGGTCTAAACTCCAACCAATGTTATAATAAACCAATATGTCCACGTAAAGATCCAATATGCTCGTGAATTCCACAAACGATATCTCCACGTAAAGACCAATCCACTTGTTAGTACGTTCCAAACGTACGTGACTTAATCTTGTGAGAAGTCAGCCAATGGATACTGCTGTCGAAGGACTTCCGGCGGGCCAAATGCGTCTGCGACGCGCCCCGGCCGGGTATAATGGGCAGGAGGGGATTACTCGACCCTCTGCCCCCGAACACTCCACGACGTGCGAAGGCGACTTAAAAACCAAACTTTTTGAGAGTCTCTTAGGACCTCTTAGCCACTTTTCCAATCCAAGACCAATTTACTTCTTTTCCACTAACCTTACGGTCCCAATATGTACCAAACACTAAAATATGTAAAATACACGCAATGCCATGTGACTTACCAAAATCCGTGATCTTGACACTCCTTGCACATGATAGGCTTAAAATCCCCCTTGTTTCCACCAATACGATCGCTGACCAGCTGATCGGCACGCCGTTGACAGAAGGTGACCAAAATTTTGCCTTCGCTTCGCCACAGCCGCACCTGAGTCTGGTCGCAGCTGCGCAACGGTAGCGACCCGATCTCACCACCAGTTAACCCGTTTGGCCAGCAGCTGACCTCCTTGACCTTCACGGCAACCAACATTCTACCAATGGACAGGTCTTCGGCCCCGCCTTCACCAGGTATGCGCCCCTTGTACGTCTGATCTCCTTGTAACTTCTCTTGACGCTTGATCCTGCAGGTGCTCTGTGCGCCCAGTCACCACACATCGATTCCCTTAGCCGACCGACCCGATCTAACCTCTCTTGCAGCACCCTAGGTTCCGACAGACCGGATGGGGATCAGATCGGGTCTGATCAGCTTCGAAAGACCATCTGCGACCTTCAGTCGGAGCTGGCCACCAAGAATGCATCGTTCCTTAAGCTGCGGAAGGATGTCGACACCTTGACCCCCTTGGCTGCGCAGTTGAAAGATGTTCTCGCCGAGAACGCACATCTCCGGGCCCAGCTTGCCTAACAAACAGCGCGAGGTAAGTCGATCGATCCGATTTTCACCTTGGAACTGCCCTAACCTTTCTTCGTATGCAGATCGGTTGCCCACTGACATCGCTCAAGCGGTTGACGCCTTACTTGCGGCTGATCGACAGTCGCGTGACCACTGCGATCAGCTCCGCCCCATATTTGACGGGCTGATCGGCGCTCAGCATGATCTGTCTCGCCTAGAAGCGTACTGGTCACACCTCCGGGAACAGCTCGCGCTGGTCAACCGGCAGAGGTTGGAGGATCAGTCCGACCGGACCCTACTCCGTACACAACATGGTGACCTAGAGCGGCAGATCAGCGAGCTACAGGTCGTGGTCAAGGGTCAGGTCGATAAGGACTGGTCTTTCCAGAGCCAATCGGACGTCTGGACCCAGGAGTCAGACTGCCGTTGGGCTGCCGTAGAGCAGTGCCACAAATAGCTGACCGACTTGCTATACCGGCGTCCGGCTATTAGCTCCAGCGCGGACCGGTCTGCATCGGCCGTTCTGGTCGACCTACACCAGGATCGAGGACAACGTCAACAATTGGCTAAAATTCGCCACTCCAAGATTTCGAAAACTTCCAAGCGTAAACGCAAGGACGCGTCGAGGGGCACAAGGTCGCGGGGCATAGCTGGCGACTCCGAATTCGAAGAGAAACGGGCGGTGCCCCAAAAGAAAGCCAAGACGACGGCGCATCTCTCAAGCCTAAGATCGTCTGAAAATGACACTTCTAACATCGTCAAATCTCATGCGCCCTCGTGCCTCCGTGCTGTTCGTACCCAGCACACAGAGGTCTCCTCCGGAGGGGACTCGGACAGCTGATCGGGAGATTCTGAGTTCAAACTCAGCGCGTTATCTAAGTCCCGGTCCGATCGGCGTCGAGGTTCGGCTCCGATGAAGTCTGCATCGGGGACTGATCAGGCGATCAGTTCCCAGAGTAAAAAAACTGCACGGGCTCGTGAAACACCCGGATCAGTGCCTTCTTGCCAACCTGGCACATCTGGACTGCGCCGTCACGCCCGATTGAAGGAAATATCGATTTGAGATCGACCTCTGCCATCGCGGACTTTCGACGCCATTATGCCGTGGTCACCGGGGCAGATCGGTAGCTTGCACCGGTCAGCCCTGTTCAAACAAGGTCTCGTCCGGTTTCTGTCCCAACCCGACTTTTGGCTCTTTCCTCCAGCTACGAAGACTCCCGACCCATCTGCGTGGCGAGCAGATCTGGTTACAGGAGCGCAGATCTCTCTGGTATATGCAGATCAGCCATGGGAGGTGTTGCTCAGCGCCAAGTTGGACTCGATATTTGCGTCAACTCCTTGGGTCGATTCGCTCTTGGATCGACTTCGGACTTTCAATGCAGCCCACTGCCAAGCGATATGGGAATCCACCCATTACCTCGTCCTTCCCACGGGTCAGAAGTTGCGTGACGTAGACTTGATCCTGTATCGGAAGCTCCGGAAACAGCGCCGGAGTCGAGCGGGCGAGGCCTGGCTGATCCTATGCCAGTTTGTACTGGAAGGGATGTTGGCCCGCGAGTGCGACCTCGACGTTTTCTTATATCCAGTGTTTCTTCACATGGCCAAGCGTCGCATCGAGAGCTCCGGGGCGTTATCTGAGGATATCATCTGGTATCCCGGCTTCCGCTGTGACGATCCAGTTGCAGACCTGAAGGACGCCTTGATCCAGATGGATCGGAAGGAGCCTTGGCGTAATCAATTCCAGGACCAGATTGTAGATCACCCGGCGCTGAATATCGGTCGCCTGTGGGGTGATTGCGAATCTTGATACGGTAATAGCTGATCAGGTAATTCATAGTATATGTCATCATTCTTTCAAACTTCTTGATCACCTTGTCACTTGACCAAAATTCATCACTTTATCCGAACTTGCACCAACACGTTATCATATACAGCTCCATTCACATCGCGAAAATCATCATCACGTTCGTCACTCCACTACTCCAGTTCATCACAGTTTATCATATGTTCACAATAATTCAGACCTTACACATATTCACACCGATCGGTCTGATCGGTGCTACTGCGTGTCTTGGTCTGCATCTTCATGAGTCTGCATCACTGCGAAGCGATTCCGACTGACTCGTTCTCGCTCGAACTCTCGTAGCAATGCTCCACAATTTAGATCAAGTTCGTCGATCCAAGTTGCTTCGTCATGATCTTTCCACCGGACCAGATATTCTCGGTGGGTGCGACCGAAACGCGTCTTCTTGACCGATCGGACATCTAGCTTCTTTTCCACCTCGAATTCGTCCTCTTCCAATGGCCTTCCCAACTGTCCTCCGGCAGCAGAGCTTCGTCAAAATCGAATCTCTCCGCTTCGTCCACCAGACAGGGTGTTTTGGGCCGATCGGGGAACTCTCTGACCAGCTTCAATTTGGACACATGCACGATCGGAAAAACATTATAATCCGTGAAGATCGTGATCATACGGGCAGCATGCTCACCGATCAGCTCTGCTACACGGAAAGGACCGTGCCACATATGAGCCAACTTCCTTGCATAACCTTCCTTGACCCGATCGAGGTATAACCATACCCTCGCCCCTGGTTCAATACCGTGAGTTCGGACCTGATCGTTATTCCGATCTGCTCGATCTTGTGTGGCCTGAGGCAACTTTTCGTTGACGACTTCCTTCGCATGTTGATAGTGCTTCTGGACCTGCATACGCCAACGGCGGGCATCGTGATCACGGGTCCGAGTGCAGCCGATCGGTATCGCCGCTTCAAGTGTCGATCGAGGGTCCCATACATACGCCAGATAAAAAGGCGTCTCTCATCGGAACCGATCGGTTGAAGAGTTGAGGGAGAATACCAGCCTCTCTGCATACTCGTCCCAGTCACGTTGGTCTGGGTCGGCCACATACATCTTTATCGCCCTTGTTATTGTCTGAACCATGCTTTCAGCCGATCCGTTCGCTTGCGGACGATATGCCATCGTCGCACTCTGTTTCTGGCCTAGTAATTGTCTGAACCATGCTTTCAGCCGATCCGTTCGCTTGCGGACGATATGCCATCGTCGCACTCTGTGTCTGGCCTAACATGTTATTGAACGACCGGAACACCTCGGCCATAAAACCGGGTTCCCGATCGTGTTTGATAACTTCGCTGGCGCCGAACCTTCTAAACACGCATTCTTCGTAACTCTGGTCGATCTGCTCCGCAGATCGGGATGCACTAGCCTTTTCAATCACAAGACCGGTGAATAGGTCAACCCATATCAGCAGCTCAGTGTTGCTGCGTGTCTATCTAGGCAGTGACGGTATGTGATCCATTGCTATCACCTGGAAAGGGTAAGTAGCCTCGATATTTCCGGGCGATCGGCCCTTGATTATCGGTATGCCCTTTCCGGTATCGCAATCTGTGCAACAGCCCGCATATTTCTGCACGCTCCGAAAAAGTCCTCTCCAGTGATAGTGGGCCCTGATCTTGTGGTATGTCCTGCCTATGCCTTGATGTCCCCCTTCTAGACTCACATGGTAGTGATGAAGGACATCTGGCTGTAGCAACTCAGGGATCACCAGTTTCACTAGTCGATCTCGATCGGCACTGTCTTGATCAATGTCACGGCAGTAATACAGCAATCCATTGTCGTCCACATCGTAACTGTCCGTGATATTGGTACACTCTTTCGCCTGATCATTTGTTAACTTGGACAGTTCACCGCGCAGATAGGCCTTCAAGTTGACGATCCACTCTTCTTCGTCCTGCGCCTTGAGTATCCGTTCCGCCCTTAGCTGTTGTACAACGTATTCACTCAGCCTTTCCTTGGGGAACGATCGGCGAGACTTCCGAGCTCGCGATCTGGTTGCGGCCATCACATGCATCTGACCAGGGCTTTCCTTGGGCTTGATCACCTCCGGGAGCCTGTTTATGTCCATAAGTTCCTGTAAAACGGCTTCCTCGGTGTTCGTCGCCCCGGTCTGGTCTCGCATGGCTTGGGTCGCGAGGTGATCGGCGCTTCTGTTCCAGTCCCGTTTCACGTGCAATAGCTCGTCGTTGGGGTAGTCTTTCAGCGCTTTCATCACCCGATCATTTAGCAACTTTAGCCGTGGCGCCTTGCAGTCGATCCCCCCGGTGATCTGCCTTATCACTAGGTTGGAGTCACCACATATGATGATCCGCCCTTTCTGTTGTGATGACAGCATATCAAGACATAGAAGTAGACCCCGATATTCTGCCTCGTTGAACGTTATGTCAGGCGTGAAATCGGTGGCGGCTGCGACTATAGACCATTGTGGTAACTTCCACAGTATGGCACTATAGGAGCCGACCTTCTTCTTCACGCTGGCCGACCCGTCAAAACTCAAGACCAGGAGTTCCTCATCCAGATCGACGGTCGGCGGCGGCCGCGAGATTGACTGTCGAGATTGCTTCCTTGGGGCAATCGCCACTAAAGCCTCATCCACTTCGGACCGAGGGGTGATACTGGCAGATAATGTGCCAAATATCTCTTCCTCTCCCTTGGTGCACTTGACGACCTCGAGAGACAAGTGCGACAAGATAGCTGACCATCTGCCGAGCCGACCGTCCATCCCATTGGATGATAATAACCAGGCCAATGTCGACTTTCTTGAAAGGACCTTTACAGATCGGCCGACCAGTAGGTTGTAGCACACATCCAAGATCCTTAGTAAAGCCAGAACTTCTTTTTCGACGATCCCTTAGTTGACCTCGTTCGGCTTCAATTTCCGGCTCGTAAAAGTGACCGGGTGGTACACTCCATCATAATCTTGCACTAGAGTGGCAGAAATGGCCCACTTACTAGCATACACAATGACGATCGGCATTTTCTCCGGATCGAAGTGCTTGAGAATCTGTAGCCGGTGCGTATACGCACGGTGCGGCTAGCGCACAGAGGAAGACTTTCCCTAAAGCGGCGTTCGCCGCTACTTAGCCGATAAGCCCTTATTAAGGGCTTAGTAGGAGAGAGCTCTCCTACTAGGGGCCAAGATTCCCGGGTTAGTTTACTATATCCTTTGCTAGTGCCTTATCGGTAAGGCTCCCTTACTAAGGATGTAGCTAAGGGGAGGGCTCCCCTTACGCTACGACACTCACTACACGCACGACCGGTCGAGGTCGTGCGTCTGTAAGATAGAGTAAAATGTAAACTGAATATATTTAATATGTAATTAGCCTAAATTAATTTAAACTAATATAAAATATATTTAATACTAAGTAGAATATTCCTAATTCGCACCTAGCTAAAATGTAGTGTACACACCTGTGTACTGACACGTGGATGGCTGACACACCACCACACCAAGGGCTTACGCCCTGATTGGTTAAAATAACCAAATGTAACCTTTCAACCCGGCCAATACTGACCTCAACCGTGGTGTACTCATGTACACCAACACTCAGTGTTACCCGAATGTAATCCTGTTACATCCTCCCCCATCAAGACTTTTGCTTACGCAATAAACAAAATTTTGTTGGAGAACTCCAACGACAGTTCCCCTGGCCATCCATATGTACACCTGCAGTGGTGCTATGGCGTCTCCTCTAGAAGAGGTAGACTACTCCGAAAACTCGGAAGTGGATGCCTTTGGGGATACCTCCCCAATGGTGAGCCTCTCCGACAGCGCCGAACGGTGTTGTCGGCAGCCTAATCCCTTCCCCACACGTGAGGAAAATGCACTAACCAGTGCGGAACCCCTGCCCGTATCGGATGATACATCCGAATCGCCAAAGGCGATCATCACTAATGAGCTGGACTCAGCTCAATACTCCCAACTTGCCGCACAGACACTAAGGGCTGCGTTACGCGCCCCCAAACGCCCGTCAAGGGCGGCTTATAATTTCGATGGTCCTCGTGACCTTCCAAGCTGGGCCAGGCGTTTGGTAAGAACTAATTTAGCGTCCTATACCCCTTGCCCCGCGGTTGAACAGCCGTACCAACGCGAACGCCGTGAGAAACTCCGGCAACAACTGCTTACACAAAAGCAGTTCACTAGCGTCTCGTACCGAGAGCGCTTAAACAGGCAGGCACAGGGTGCCCCTGTTGAGAACCTCCGCGACGTTCCTTTCGTTCTTTCTCCGGGAGAAAGTGCTGATGATGCAGAGAAGAAGTTCCTCGCTTGGGCGGAAGGGGAGAAGCTTCTCCCCAGCTTCTATGAGCTGCATGACAGCTATTCCCGTCGAGATATTTGGGTGGAGAGGGTGTTGCGCCTTACATTTGCCAAATCTAAGGTGATGGAGCAACTACGTGCTCCGTGTCGCACGCGCTACGCCAGCGCCCCTGTCCCCACCATGGTGTCCGGAGACAGTGTGGTCGCCACATATGCCTCCGACAAACTCCCACTTATTGGGAGTGAAGGGGCTTCTCATGCCCCTCTGGTCGTTGACCTACAGCGGGATTTTCCCGCTCAAAAGCGTCAACGACGTCGCGGCATTACTGCCGTAGGGGAGTCTCGAACTCCCACGAGCTCTGTGAGTGTGGTAACCTTTCCATTTCACCAGATACTGGGTTTGACCCCGATGATGGCGCCGCGCCATCAGCCACTCCACATGAAAGTGTGGAGTAATCTCCGCATCGAGCATTGGAGGAGGAGGTCGCACAATTGCGACGTGAGATTCGCGCGCGCTGTGATCGACACAGCCTTCGCATCCATGATCTCCACAAGGGGATCCGCGATGAGCGGGATGCCACTGATCGCTTCGAGAGGCGGCTTGCTTCTCTCGAGAAGACCGTTGCGGAGCTTCGTGGTCGCATTTTAGCCCTTTCGGGCTTCCTTCGCCCTGCGTTGCCTTACGGATATCCTCCTTTCCACCCTCCTCCAGTAAGGGCCCCACCTCCGGGTCCTGGTATGGCTTA
>CM047587.1:3095605-3116382 GCA_026184515.1 Peronosclerospora sorghi | reverse complement strand
CGCACAACACAGTGTAAGCCTGTAACAGGATCAGTCCTGTTACACCTGGTAGCACTTTGTGGTCCGTCTTAACACCACAGTTCCGCTCCGCTAGTCAACTAGTGGAGCGAAGATTAAGATCCGCTCGGCATCAAGTCGGGAGACATGACGCCTGCCGAGCGAGAGAGAACGCTGGACGTGGTGACGAAACACTTCCCTCACTTGTCGTCGCGTAGTAAAGACGCGACGGTAGAAATTGTTCGGTCCATGGGGACCGACATCCTTACCTTCCTCCTGGGTAAGACCCCGGAGGAAGCGATAGAGGTGGTGAATCGCTTTAGGCGAAACCACCTAGAAAAGCCGGCACGTCCCGCGCAAGAGGCAGCGGACCTCACCTGCACCTGCAACGCATAGCGTTGAAGTGGTAAAGGCGCGAGTACCGCCCTTTACCGGTGAAGGAGGCGAGCCCCTTCGTAGATGGTCCGCAGAGGTGGAAGATGCCATCTCTGCGCAAAATATTGTTGACGAACGTCAACAGGCGTACTTCGCCACAACATGTCTGGGCGGCAGAGCCAGGGCATTGGCGATGAGTCGCAGAGCCACTGATGACTCTGCGTTCCTGACTTATCAGAAATTAAAAGCTGAGCTAAAGCTCAATTTTGAAGCTCCAGAAATGGAGATAAGTAGTCGGCAGGAGTTCATGGAGCTCCGGCAAGGTAAGCTTGACCTTCAAGCTTACGCTCAGAAGACGCAATATTTGCTGTCAAATATTGTGTATGAGCCGGTGCCCCCTGCTATGCAGGTCACTGGCTTCATGAAGGGACTCAATGATGGTCCCGTCAAACAGAGTCTTTACCGGCACCCGCCAAAAAGACTCTAAGGGATGCCATTGATATGAGCATCCGTGAAGAGTTCAGCATGCGATCAGCGTCATCGCATGCTGGGTACAGCCGAAGCGCTCAACAGCCCTTCGCTTTTGACATGCCGCAACAGCATGTCAACAATCAGCAGTCGGGAAGACGAAGTTCACACTTCGTCTCAAGAAACAGCCACCCGCGCCAGAGCATGGGCGGTGGAGGTCCAGAGCCGATGGACCTATCGGTTGCGGTTGCTTCGAACTCGAAGCAACCGAAATTTAAGAAGAACATTCGCCGCAATCGATGCGCGAAAGTGGGGCATTTTGCCCATGAGTGTATGGCACCGCGTCCGGTGCCACGCAGTCAGCGGACGGAACCGTCCGCTGCACGGCGACACCGACAGGGACATCACCCTGTTGGTGCAAAAAACATAAATCACCAGTAGGGGCGGGTCGACCTACTGGGAATGTTATCCCACATGCCGACATAGGTCATGTGAGGGTAATAGCCCCAGACGGGACTATGTCCTGTCAAAATGTGCAGGGTGATGATAAGCCTCTTATCACCCTGGAGGTTAAGCCGCACGGGAATGATGTCCCCATGCGAGCTTTGTTTACACAGGAGCGTCAAACAATTTCGTTAGAACTCAGAGTCTAACGCTGTTGAGCTTCGTGGAGGTAGAAACCCCACGAAGTATGTTATCATTCCGGTTAGCAACAGGTGCAACCGTGACTATTCCAAAGCGTGTGATTAAAACACGCTTCGAGTTGAATGAACTGTCATTCGAGGATCAATTCATCGCCCTCGATTTAGATGACAAGTTCGATGTGATACTTGGAATCCCATGGATGTCCAATTTTAAACCTTTTATCGACTGCGGCGGACCCACAGGACCTGATCACCCTGTGTGTAATCCGGCTGTATAAGAAGATACAACCGCAGCGTCGGACAGTCTGGTGGATAGCGATGGCACCACCAGGTCTGTTCCGACACGATCAGCGGAAGGTACCTCCGCTGGTGAGAGTCCAGAGGGACATACGACACGCAACAGAAGAGTCGTTGCGTGTTGGAGAGAAACATTCCACGGGTGATAAAGACCACCGTGAGAATGAATTGATATCCACGGTGAGAAACACCCACCGTGAGAATGAAATAGTATCCACAGTGGGAAACACCCACTGTGCGACCGAAGGTTCCAACACGACGAAAGAATTCCGTGTTGATGAGAGTGAACTCACGATCGAGTGCAATCGTGAGCACAACTCCGTGGTGGGCACTGGCCACCACGTTGCGTTAGCCATGCACACGGGTGATAAAGACCACCGTGTCGCAGAACAGGCGGACGATCAGACGAGCACATCTGACCGCCAAGAAAATTCCATGGTAGGCAGTGGCCACCATGATGATGAGTATTCGCGCACGGTGAATCGTAATCACCGTGTAGCAGTCAATCCGACGAGTGCGTCAGATTGCATGGACAGTTCCGTCGAGACGATCAACGTCTTGACGCAAACGGAGACCGGATTAGCTACCCAGTCTCTGTTGATGGAACACCCTCCGAAAGAAGGTTCGGAGGTGATGGCTCTTCCAGCGCTAAGCTGGAAGAAGTTTATGAAGAACTTGTACGATTATCAGATCGAACAGATATGTATCATCGTTGCAACAGATGATGTAGTGGATATTCGTTCACGAATATCCACATTACAAGTGGAAAACATTGGGAACGAGGTTCCCAATGATCAAACCAAAGTTCAGTGCTTTGAAGCGCAGAGCTGGGCGTCGCTTAAAGCGAACTCCCCATTTTATGAGGTACTTCGGGAATACGCTGACGTATTCCCAGAAGAAGTACCTAGCGAGCTCCCTAAGGATAAGGGAACTCGTCATGAAATTGACCTCGTGCCAGGCACGAAGTATTGTGTTAAGCGGCAATGGCCGTTGCCGCGTGATCAAGTAAAAGCGTTTGACGAGTTTTTCGAAGCTCGTCGTAAAGCAGGCCAAGTGTGGGAGTCTATCTCACCGCACTCTACCCCCACCTTTTGTGTGAAAAAGTCCACAGGTGGGTGGAGAATCGTTCACGCTTACAACAAGCTGAACGCAGCGACGGTACCGGCGCAGACGCCGATACCGCGAAAAGATGTCATCATTGATGGCATGTGCGGGAGCACCATCTTTAGTGCTCTCGAACTAATAGATGGATTTTATCAAATCCTAATGCGTGAGAAGGATATCCCTCTCACGGCGGTAAGTACCCCAAGCGGCATGCTTCGGAAGTGGCTTTTTATGCCGCAGGGGATTCGAAATGCCCCTGCTACGTTTAACAGATGCGTAACGCATCTATTACGCCCGGTGCGAGAATTAGCACCGAGTTATTTCGATGACTTGTTCATACATAGTAAGGGTGAACACGATAAAAGCGATGTAGATGTCCATAGGGAACATCTACGTCGAGTGTTAGAGCTTATGCGTAAGCATAAGCTCTATGCAAATCTAAAGAAGTGCACCTTTGGTGCACCTGATATACCCGTTCTTGGATGCTTTGTGGGCAAGAATGGGGTGCGTCCTGATCCAGAAATGATCAGGGTGATCGTTGAATGGCCTACGCCAAACAACGTTAAGGAACTTCGAAAGTTCCTTGGGTTGGCAACATATTTGCACAAGTATTCGTGCAACTATGCTGGGTTAATACGACCTCTTTCTCAATTACTTAAGAAATATGTCGAATGGCATTGGGATACCCAATGCCAAGATGCTTTTGATGCAGTCAAGCAAAGCTTGACTGAAGCGCCTGTCTTGGCTATAGCCGATAACGAGCGTCCGTTCCACGTCGTTTGCGACGCGAGCGATTTCGCTATCGGCTGTGATTTGATGCAGCGTGATCACGATGATCGTTATCGCGTAATCTGCTATCAATCGCGTCAGTTGAGCCCAGCCGAGTGCAACTATCCAGTGCATGACAAGGAACTCCTTGCCATGAAGTATGCACTGGCCAAGTTTCGGATCTATCTCTTGGGAGATATATCGTTTGTGGTTTACACGGACCATGCGTCGCTACGCACGGCCGTGAATTCACCACACATTTCTCAAAGAATGGCTCGATGGCTGTCATTCTTTGCTGAATACAACGTTGAATACAAACCCGGAAAGTTGAACGTGATAGCGGATGCGCTATCACGAAGGCCCGATTACGAGACGAAACCGTCCGTAACCGAAGGTGCCAGTGCAAACGCGATCCGTTGCACTGCTTTGTCGTCGTCAATTATACAACAAGTACGCGAGGCGTACAAAACAGACGAGGAGACACTTCTGTTGATTGATTACTTAAGTAATCAATCAAGTGAGAAGCGCGACGAACTCCCAGAGTCCCTCCGCGCTTGCGTGCATCGATATCGACTGCACGATGGTCTGCTGCTTTACAGCACAGACCAAAAAGATGAAAGTCACATCGTCGTTCCAAACGACGATGATCTCAAAAATCAAATTATGTTTGAGTATCATGATGCACCGATTTCGGGGCATCAAGGTCGAGAGAAGACATACGCTTCTCTCGCACGTGACTTTTACTGGCGAAACCAGTACAAGTGGTTACGGAAATACGTACGCGCTTGCGAGATTTTCCAGCGCGTTAAACCTGCCCAGTCTGCACAGGCTCCGCTGCAATCTCTGCCGGTTCCGACAGAGTGTTGGAAGTCCATTTCAATGGACTTCGTATTCGGTCTTCCACCCGACAATAGTCGGAAGACCGGAATAGTGGTCTTTGTAGACCGTTTCAGTAAGATGGTACATCTTACTGCGGTATCAGCGAACGTAACCGCCGATCAAACAGCGCGGATATTCGTTGGTACGGTATTCCGTTTGCACGGAATGCCGGAAGACATTGTCTCGGATAGAGATCCGAGTTTTACAGGACGTTTCTGGCAAGAAACGTTCTCATTGTTGGGAACCCAGTTGAAGATGTCAACTGCGGACCATCCGGAAACGGATGGGCAGACGGAACGGGTTAACCGCGTTCTCGGAGACATGTTGCGATCATACGCACATGCCTTTGAACAGTGGAGTGACTATCTGCCACTCACTGAATTCGCGATTAACAATTCGGTGCATGCTTCAACTATGCATACACCGTTCTACGTGAATGCCTTAATGCATCCACGAACCCCAGATTTAATTGGCGGTACGCCAAATATAAGTGGGGGAGGGACCCGCTCAAATTTTGAGCGAGTCAATGCGCAAGTTGCAACTGCAACTTGTGAACAAAACGATGGCCCTTCTACTGAAAGTACAGTATAAGCGGAAGCAGCTTCAAATGAAACTGAAGCTGCATATGATGAATATGTGTCTGCAGCAATGGCTGCAGACAATGAGGGCAACGCACCTACCACTGATAAAGCAGTAGATGAATTCGTATTACAGCGCCAAGAGCTGTAATACGCTATATAAAAGATGCACTTGCCTCTTCTTTTGATAAGCAGAAGCAAAACGCAGACAAACAAGGAAGGAAGAACAAAAAATCCTTTCTGAAAGGTGAATTGGTATTATTAAGTACTACCAATTTGCCTATACATGCAATAAGCAACTTCCCTACACGGAAGTTGCTTCCTAAGTACATTGGACCTTTCAAGGTCCAAGAGATTCGGGGGAATGCTTATACTTTAGACATTCCCACAGCAATCCGGCTCCACCCAACATTCTATGTTGGGCGGCTCAAACCGTATCATTCGTCTTCGTCTTACGACGAGACGCAGGACCACGGAAGATACCGTGCTTCTCCAAGTCTCCCAAGAGAGACTTGTAATCGACTTCCAGCCGTTGATGAGCAGAGCGGAGAGTCATTATCTCCGCCTTCGACTGCTCAAGATCAACCTTGTGCCGATCGAGCTCTTCCTTACAGCGGGAAAGCTCGATGTACAGAAGATCATTCTTCTGCTGAAGGGCAGTGTGCGCCCCGAGGATGTCGCGGACATTCTCGCGAAGAGACCGATATGTCTTCGCAGAGTGAGACATATCGCAGCTCAAGGAGGAACAACCCTCCTCGAGATTGCGGAGAAAAGAACCATGCTCCGCAACAACAACGGCGAGGGAATTCTCACCCTCCGCCGCCCCTGATCGATAATCAGGGGAATAAGCGATACATTCTCGAGCGCTTGATCTCGAAGCGCTCGGTTCCTTCGAAGAAGAGGCAGCGTACCGAGTACTTAGTACGCTGGCTGGGTTACCCCCAAGAGTTCGACTCTTGGGAGCCGATTGAGGTTCTGAGGGCCGACGCTCCAGACCTTTTAACTAAGTTTGAGAAGGAGTCTCAAACTCATAATGCGAAGTAGCATCAACACTAGGTGTTGATGCATTTAGGGCATCGATTAAGCCCTCAATTTCGTCGGGTACGGAAAAACCTCCGTACCCCCGCAAATCCTCCTCTGACAGACGAGGAGCGCCCTGCGGACACAGCGGGCAAACGAGGTGAGAAGGGAAACCACAGTTCAACCCTTCTTTGATGCAAGCAAAATGGATGTATTCCATTTTGCCTGTTCGCGAGTGCTTTAAAAAGCGCTCGCGCATTACGTGAACTTTATTCACGTAATCATCTGGGATTTTGTTGTAGTTGTCAACAAAAGCGTTCCAACTCTGATTCAGGGCGTCTTTATCGTCTCTGTTCCTCCTTGACCCTTTCCGGCTCGAATAATATCGAACCTGAAAAAGAGGTTAATAAAGTACAGACGTCTATCGTCTGTACTTCGATCGAATCGACGTGACTGGATGTCTTCGCAGTCATCCAGCACGTTGATATCGAACAACGCATATTGGCAGTCCCGCTTACGGTGACCGCCACTGTTGGGGGCAACAGCCCATCCAGGGGTCCAAAACCCCACTTTGTACGGAACATGTAGTTCCGTACGATGATACGCTTCAGAAGCGGCAGGTGCCGCTTCTGTTCGAGCTCTTTTAGCAGGCGGAACACCGCCTGCTTCAACACCACGCACCGGGGTTAAACCACCCCGACGTGGAGACGTACTTGGTCCAGGTGGAATTCTGCGTTCCCGCAACAATCTGTGATGATCATTGTCGCTATCATAGCAGACAGCGACACAAGAGTTATTATCGCTGTTAGGCGATGAGCACCTAGCGAGTTTCGACTCTCTAGATCCTTTCTCGGGGACAGCTGTGCCCCGATCACTTTGTTCGGAGTCAGAACTGTCTCCGAACACGGAAGAACCCTTCCTGGCAACACACCATTCGGGGGTTGTCATCGTGCGAGATGTTGCATTAGCAACATCTCCCTGTTTCTTGCCAGATGCCGCCATAGTGCATCTGTGGTCGAAGACGGTACGTCTTCCGAACTTTGCGTAGTTGACGCTGCTAATGCAGCGTCACTGTTGTCACTCAACACATCATCACCTAGTGCTGAGGCGGAGGAAGAATCTCCTTCGATGTTTTCAGCAGCGCTCTTTAGAGCGCCGCCGCGTGCTTCGACCATCGAGTCGATGGTCAATCAGTTGGTGAATGATAGATTCCGACCAACACGTGTCACCTATGATTGGCCAAAATAAGAATTATTATTGGCCAACCACTTTAAGTGGGGGGTGATGTAATGGGGTGCCATTACATAATTGGTATTCAAGTTAGAATATCACAGTTGAATTTCAGACGCGTTGTCTGAAATTCAAATAATAGATTATAAGTTATTATAATCTACGAAGGAAAAGTCGATTCGGTATAAATACCGAATCATGCAGGTTAACTAATAGTACAGTTAGTTTAATACTTGATATTATTATATTAGTTAGGTAATTACTATACTGTTAGCCGCTAACCACCCATTTAATAAACACTCTTAATTTTGCGTTCTCAAACCCAAGCGAATATTATATTTGCTTTTAGTATAGGATTAGTTGTCATCATTAATCCTACCCCTCCCGTAGTGCGCGCTTCCTCGCACAACACAGTGTAAGCCTGTAACAGGATCAGTCCTGTTACAAAGTACATTGGATCAACGCACCCGCGGTCGGGTGAAGCATTGGCGAGTCATGAACTCACCTTTGCTCGATCGCAAAAGCGATTTTGGCGTGAGATGCCAGAGATTGGGATGTCTGAAATAATCATTCTCAATGGCGTTAAGGAAGAGTTCCTTAACGAGGGGGATTCGGCGGTTAATCCCCACGCCGTTATAGGCGAGACTGGTGAGTCGCCAGTGATAGTGGTGGATTCCTCTGAAGTTAAGCGCGAGTTGCTTAGAGAAGAGACCCGAAGTTCGTCTCTTCTGCAGGTCGGAACAGATTCCGACCACGCCGTGTCCGGCGAACAAGTTGCAACTCCAGTGGTAGGGGTAGAGACCCCTGTAATTAAGCGCGAGGCGCTTCCAAGCGAAGAGACCCGAAGTTTGGCCCTTTCGCACGTCGTAAATGATTCCGACTACACCGTTATAGGTGAGACCGGCGAGTCACCGGTGGTAGGGGTAGAGACCTCTGTGGATAGGCGCGTGGTGATTCCAATAGATGGGGCAATTGACTCCCCCCATCTGGGTCTCGGGATGAGTCCCGAGGGAAGTAGTCAGCAGTCCTACAGGATGCTGAATAGTGTGACAGGTATTGTCACAGAAATATTAAGCCTGGAACGGTTGCCTGGGGTAGGTGAACTGTTTTCGTTGGAGGAGATGTCCTTCAACGAGTTTGAGACTGCCTTGAAAGCAGATGAAATCGACGAGGTCGTCGTGTTGCGTACGGAAGAGGAGTTGAACTCCTCATCCACGATGGACGAGTCAGTTTTGGTGAAAACCAAGCAGGCATCAAATGCCCGAAGCGGCCTCAAGATCCTTGAGGATCCTGAGGACCCTTACCATTCCTTTTTAAAGGAATTCGGAGATGTCATTAGTGACAACCCGCCGATGGGGTTACCACCGGATCGGGGAGTCCGATAGGAAATTGATTTGGTTCCTGGAACCAAATACTGCGTCACTAGGCAGTGGCCTCTCCCCAAGGATCAATGTGACGTCATCGACGCATTCTTCAAGTAGAAAGAAGAGGCAGGGATGGTACGGGAGAGCAAGTCTCCCCACTCATCTTCCACTTTTTGTGTTCGTAAACCGAACGTAAAGTGGCGTATTGTGCATGCGTACAACAAGCTGAATACAGCGACTGTGCCCATGCAGACTCTGATTCCTCGGAAGGATGTCCTCCAGAACAATATGGCGGGCTGTACTGTGTACAGTGCCTTAGATCTGGTGGACGGGTATTATCAGGTGCTCATGCGAGCGTCCGATATTCCGCTTACAGCTGTCAGCACGCCTAGCGACATGATGTGGGAGTGGCTTGTTATGCCACAAGGGCTTTCAAATGCACCAGCGACTTTCAATCGCTTGGTGACTCAACTCTTCCGCCCTCATAGAAAGTACGCTCAGACGTACTTAGACGATATATTCGTTCATAGTCGCGCGGAAGGCGACTCGTCTGATGTTCAGATGAACCTTATACACCTTCGATCTGTGCTCGAATGTATGCGAGAGCATAAGTTCTATGCGAACGCATCCAAATGTATATTTGGTGCTGATGAAATTCCTTTCCTCGGATGCTTCATCGGTAAGGATGGAGTGCGGGCGGATCCCGCGAAGGTGAAAGCCATTGTGGAGTGGCCTTCGCCTGTAAATCTTAGAGATTTACAGAAGTGGCTTGGATTAGCCAACTATCTCCACAAGTACAGCGAGAACTACGCTGAAATGGCGAAGCCATTAACCGACCTTCTTAAGAAGGATGTTGATTGGTGTTGGAAAACCGAACACCAATACGCTTTTGAAGCGGTTAAGGGGAGCTTGTTAAAAGCTCCCGTTCTTGCTCTCCCAGATACTGGTAAACCATTTAGTGTCGTTTGCGACGCCTCCGATTTCGCAATCGGATGTGCTTTGTTACAAGCAGACGATGCAAGAAGGGAACGCGTAATTGCGTTTGAGTCGAGGCAGCTTAAAGCTGCGGAACGGAATTATCCCGTTCATGACAAGGAGCTACTTGCAATGAAGTATGCTCTTGTCAAATTTAGGGTTCAACTCTCGGCTCAAAGCCGTTCGTGGTTTATACTGACCACGCGTCCTTACGGACAGCGACAAAGTCGCCTCATCTCTCGCAACGGATGGCCCGTTGGCTCTCCTTCTTTGCGGAGTATAACTTTGAGGTTAAGTATAAACCTGGCAAGCAGAACGTTCTTGCAGACGCGTTGTCGCGTCGTCCCGATTACGAGCTCGCTCACGCGACATTCGTCACCACATCTGTGGTGCATCTCTTACGACAGGAGTATGAGAAATACCCACAATGTACGGCGCTTATCAGCGCGTTGGGTGAAAAGGGTCTTGGCTCGTCTGAGCCAACCCTGTCAAGTCGATCTAGAGCTCGGTTACACCGTTACAGTTACTGTGACGGTTTGCTATTTTATAGCACGAGCGCGGAGGACACTCCGCGGGTGGTAGTTCTTCATAATGAGGAACTGATGTACAGAGTCCTCTTTGAAGCACATGACGCCCCTACCGGGGGTCATTTAGGTCGGGATAAGACCTACAGCGCTTTAACCGCTTTGTATTGGTGGCCCAATATGTATAAGTGGGTCGGTGCGTATATACGCACCTGTGAGACGTTTCAGAGGGTTAAACCCTCTGCAAACAAGCTGCGCCTTTGGCGAGCTTGTCCGTTCCAACGGAGTGTTGGAAATCGATTAGCATGGATTTTATCTTTGGTTTTCCGAAGGATAAGGCCGGGAACACCGGTATATTGGTCTTTGTAGACCGATTGAGCTAGATGGCTCACCTGGCGGCGATGCCAGAGTCCATTGATGGACAAGGTACAGCGAAAGTGTTCCTAGACCGTGTCTTTCGACAGCATGGTCTACCCGACTTCCGTTGTGTCGTATCGGGATCCCCGTTTTACGGGACAATTCTGGGGAGCATTGTTTAAGGTGCTAGACACCAAGCTCCTCATGCCCACTGCGGATCATCCACAGACGGACCGTCAGACGGAACGCGTTAACCGCATTGTGGAGGACATTCTCCGGAGTTTATGTCCGGATTCTCCAAAGAGTTGGAGTGAGATGCTTCCGATGGTTGAATTTGATATCAACAATTCGGTACATGCATCTACGGGGCTTACCCCGTTTTACGTGAACGGATTGGTGAATCCGAGGGTTCCGTTGACGCCACGTGTGTGTGGCCCAGGGCTTGAGGGGGAGGATTCCCCTATGTCAGCCCTGTATCTATGCAAAAGCACATCGATAAGTTCTTATCGACGCGCCTCAGTGTCTTACGACACGTCTGCGATGCCATGGCGGAAAGCCAAGACAAGCAGAAGGAGCAAGCTGACCGAAAGGGGCGGCGTAACAAAAAGGCATACAAAGTAGGAGAAAGTGTTTTATTAAACGCTAAAAATCTTCCTACACATGCAGTTTCAAATGTGTTGCGCAATAAACTGCGCCCCAGGTTTGTGGGCCCTTTAAGGTGTTAGCCCGAAAGGGCTTGTCGTACACCTTAGACATCCCAAAGGCGATGCGTACGCATCCAACCTTTTATGTCGGTATTATTAAGCCATACCAGGACCCGGAGGTGGGGCCCTTACTGGAGGAGGGTGGAAAGGCGGATATCCGTAAGGCAACGCAGGGCGAAGGAAGCCCGAAAGGGCTAAAATGCGACCACGAAGCTCCGCAACGGTCGTCTTGAGAGAAGCAAGCCGCCTCTCGAAGCGATCAGTAGCATCCCGCTCATCGCGGATCCCCTCGTGGAGATCATGGGTGCGAAGGCTGTGTCGATCACAGCGTTCGCGAATCTCACGTCGCAATTGCTCGACCTCCTCCTTCAATGCTTGATGCGGAGGGTACTCCACACTTTCATGTGGAGCGGCTGATGGCTCGACGCCATCATCGGGGTCAAACCCAGTATCTGGTGAAGTGAAAAGATTATCCACACTCACAGAGTTCGTGGGAGTTCGAGACTCCCCTACGGCAGGATTGCCGCGACGTCGTTGACGCTTTTGAGCGGGAGAATCCCGCTGTAGGTCAACGACCAGAGGGGCATGAGAAGCCTCTTCACCCCCAGTAAGTGGGAGTTCGCCGGAGGCAGATGTGACGCTCACACTGTCCTTTGGAACCATGGTGGAGACAGGGACGATGACGTAGCGCGTGCGATACGGAGCACGTAGTTGCTCCATCACCTTGGCTTTCGCAAGTGTCAGGCGCAACGCCCTCTCCACCCAAATGTCTCGACGGGAAAAGCTGTCATGCAGCTCATCGAATCTGGGAAGAAGCTTCTCCTCTTCCGCCCAAGCGCGGAACTTCTTCTCTGCATCATCAGCACTTTCTCCCGGAGAAAGAACGAAAGGAACGTCGCGGAGGTTCTCAACAGGGGCACCCTGTGCCTGCCTGTTTTAGCGCTCTCGGTATGAGACGCTAGTGAACTGCTTTTGTGCAAGCAGTTGTTGCCGGAGTTTCTCACGGCGTTCGCGTTGATACGGCTGTTCAGCCGCGGGCCAGGGGTATAGGACGCTAAACTGGTCCTTACCAAACGCCTGGACCACCTTGGAAGGTCACGAGGACCATCAAAATTATAAGCCGCCCTTTACGGGCGTTTGGGGGCGCGTAACGCAGCCCTTAGTGCCTGTGCGGCAAGTTGGGTGTCTTGAGCTGCGTCCAGCTCATTGGTGACGATCGCCTTTTGGCGATTCGGATGTATCATCCGATATGGGCGGGGGTGGCGCACTGGTTAGCGCATTTTCCCCACGTGTGGGGAATGGATTAGGCTACCGAAAAAGCCGTTCGGCGCTGTTGGAGCGGCTAACCGTTGGGGAGGTATACCCAAGGGCATCCACCTCCGAGTTTTCGGAGTAGTATACCTCTTCTAGAGGAGACGCCATAGCACCACTGGAGGTGTACATATGGATGGCCAGAGGTACTGGCGTTGGAGTTCTCCAACAAGATTTTGATTATTGCGTAAGCAAAAATCTTGATTGGGGGGTAACGGGGTTACATTCGGGTTACATTTAGTGTTGGTGTACATGAGTACACCACGGTTGAGGTCAGTATTGACCGGTTTGAAAGGTTCTGAACCTTTGGTTATTTTAACCAATCAGGGCAGGGGCCCTTGGTGTGGTGGTGTGTCAGCCATCTACGTGTCGGTACACAGGTGTGTACACTACATTTTAGCTAGGTACGAATTTGAAATATGCTACTTAGTATTACATATAGTTTATATTAGTTTAAATTAATTAGGCTAATTACATATTAAATATATTTAGTTTACATTTCACTATATCTTGCGGACGTGCGACCTCGACCGGTCGCGCGCGCAGTGAGTTTCGTAGGTAAGAGGGAGCCCTCCCTTTACTTACATCTCGTAAAGGGAATACATCCGTTAAGGATAAGAAGCAAACCAACCCCGGAATCTTGGCCCCGAGTAGGAGAACTCTCCTACTAAGCCCTTACAAGTGCGTATCGGCTAAGTAGCGGTAGATACCGCTTTAAGGAAGAGTATTCCTCTGTGCGCTAGTCGCACCGTGCGTATACGCACCGGCTACACACCTCTTCCCCCATTGGTCCACGTTTTTTCTCCCCTATAGTTCGGCTGCTCTAAGTGCCCCATGGGAACTCTAGGTGGATTTGAGTGGAAACCGTCGATCAGCCCGTTGCTGATCGACCCTCCTCTTAGGATTAAGCTTAGAGTACATAGTATATTGGGTGTTCTATTAGCGGACTAAGCTTAAGAGGCTCGGCGATCGGGTGGTGAAGATTTCCGCTGACTGATCAAGTAACCCTCCACCGATCACCACCAAGATCGACTATCTGCTACCCGCAACCTGCGATCACCTGTTCGCAACTTGCGCCAACTCGTGGGGAATCTACTAGACCGATCAGCGGTCCTGATTAATCGTTATCAATCCTGATCACATCTGATCAGCACATCAGTCGATTCGCTACGAATTACCCCAATCCTGCATCAAGGAATTGCATTGTGACATCCCCGCCACCTGGAGAGCGACCTACGCCCAAGCGGTCGTGTACACAAGGTGATCAAGACACAAGACCAGTCCCACAGGACAACCGGAGGACCCCTTCGTCAGTCGGCAGTCCGGGCGCCGTGGTAACGCCTGATCAAGCTTCACAAACTTTGATCAGTCGCTCCACCACACTTTCACGTTAAAGCCAACTTCTTTCGCCATCTCCATGAAACTGATCATTTCACATTCCACCACTGACGCCGCGTACAGCTCCGCTTCCATCGTCGATAGTGAGACGCACACCTGCATTTTGCAGAACCAGTGCACTAGGCACCCATCCATCGTAATTATTCCACCGCTGGTAGACTTACGATCATCCTTGGACCCGCCGAAATCAGCGTCCGAGTAACCAGTAATTTCAATTCCATATGTGTCATCGATCTTTCGTCCTTTCAAAATCTCCATTTAAAGCTTCAAATCGCTTGTTCCTTTTAAGAAACACAGGATCTGCTTCGCCGTTACCCAGTCAAATTTTGTGGGCGCATGCGCCCTGCGCGTGGACTTGTGGACTGCGTACGTAATGTCCAGTCTGCAACAGCGTGCGATCCATAGCAAACTGCCGGTCAACGATTGAAAACTCTGACTGACGGTGCATTTCCGCGTGCATCTTTTTTCAGTAATTCTGGTCCTTGAGTGCTTCGTTCTTATACTCTTCCGCGATCGGAGTCTTTACCACGTTAGAGTTTTCCATGCCGTAGTTCTTAATTAGATCAGCGATCATAATCTCCTGATCCAACATATATCAATTCTCAGCATCGTAGGTAATTCGCACGCCTAAGAATTTTGAGGCATGGTCGAGATTCTTGATCTCCAAATCTTTCAGGCCACCGAAAAAACTTTCGATATGATGCTGCGTCGTCGCCGTCACTAGCAAATCATCGACGTAGACCCCAACAACCACAGTGTCATCGTTAATCTTCTTGTAATATAAGAATCCATCCGTGCAACTGTAGGAAACCACACTCAGTCAACTTAGCGTGTAGAAGACGATTCCACTGTCTCCCGGCTTGCTTAAGCTCGTAAAGCGACTTCTTCAATTTTAAAACCGCTTGCTTGGAATTCTCAATCTTCAACTGTTTCAATTTGTCTTCTTCGATTTTCATACCACTTGGAACGTAGAGATAAATGTCGTGCTCATCCTCCAACGCTTTGATATATGCGTTGGGATGTCCCCGGGCATCGCCTGCACCATCTACTTTTGCGACAGTGCGAAAATAAATCTCACGGTCGTCATCTCCATCACTGCAGCGAAGGGGTGAACTCGTAGTCCACCCCGTACCGCTGCTCGTTGCCGCAGGCAACGACGCTCGCCTTTTTTCTCTCCAGCGCGCCATTTGCATCCGTTTTTGTCTTTAGACCCACTTCGTGTAAAGGGGTCTCACGCTATCCGGTTTCCGCAGAACGTCCCAAACTTCATTGACTTCCAGGGCTTAAATTTCCTCATCCATGGCTTGGTTCCACTTGTCGGCGTCATCTCTGCCGATTGATTCCCGAAAATTCCTGGGATAAACCTCCGAAAGCAGATTCACTTCGCCTTGGTCGTCCCATCACTGTTATCTTCACTCTTCTTTCACTTTCAGCCTTCGATTTTGCGTGTTGACGCGTGAGATATCGCTCCCTAGTCCAGCGCGACTTCTTTCCCCTTTTCGAACTCTTTGAACATGCTTGATCTTTCCCTTCATTATTTTTTGCCATTTTCCTGCGTCCAAAACGTGTCCATAATCTTCAGACACTTAGACCACTTCTTCTGACGCTTGTGTGGTGGAGTCAAGTTCAAAATCGAACACCGTAGTGTCGAGAACCTGACCACCATCGTGCCCAGCCTTACAACTGACGGGGGGGGGTACCCCGCGAACCTTCGCCTACGATCCGATCGGATCGTCCGCTGCTAACAGACGACCGATCATCAGCATAGGACGCCTGGTTCGATTTCTTCGTCTCCATCTCACCTTGTGTACACGATGTAATGGGCTGGTTTCACACTTGGTGGGTCGTCGCTGCAAATTGATGTAGTCTTAAACGCGAGACCGTGCTGGGTAATATACCCTGGGCGTAATTCTTCACCCTGGGTACGGGCAGACCAATTATACTCAGAGTAAGTATACTCCAAAGGGCAGATCGCTTAACTGATCGTTGAGACCAACCAATGTATGAAGAAAAGTCCAATATTCCAATATGGAGACCCAACGAGAAAGTGACAAACTCCACGAACAATATCCCCACTTACAATCCAAAAACTTGTTTACGCGTTCCAAACGTGTGTAACTTCGGCTTGTGAAGACGACCAATGCGTACTCCCGTCGAGGGACTTCCGGCGGGCCAAGTGCGTCTGTAACGCGTCCCAGCCGGGTATAATTATCTAGAGGGGATTACTCGACCCTCTGCTCCCAAACACTCCGCGGCGTGCGAAGGCAACTGATGGACGCGCAAAATTGCGAACGACTTCCTTGTTGAGGTGTTAACGACCAAGAAAGACGGAAAAACCAAAAAACGCTTAGAAGGAAAAACCAAAACTTACCAATCCTATCTTCCTACGGTCCCCAATATGCACAAACATGAAATATGTAAAGTACAGGCAATATCATGTGACCTACCAAAATCTGCGTTCTTTACACTTCTTGCACATGATAGGCTTAAAAGCCTCCTTGTTTTTCACCAATCCGATCGCTGATAAGCTGATCGGCGTGCCGCTGACACAAAGTGACTAAAATTCTTGAATCCACTTCACCACAGCCTCCCCTGAGTCTGTTCGCAGCCGCACAACGGTAGCGACCCGATCTCACCACCAGTTGACATCCCAGATCTTCACAGTAGCAGACTTCCTCACCGATGGACAGATCTTCGAATCCGCCTTCGCCAGGTATTTGTCCTTGTGCACCTGATCATCTTGTAACCTCTCTTGACGCTCGTTGCTTCAGGTGCCCTGTGTTCCCAATCGCCCCATGTCAATTCGCCTCCCCGATCGGCCCGATCTGACATCCCTCGCAACACTCCAGATTCCGACACACCGGATGGGCATCAGATCGGGGTCGATCAGCTCCGGAAGACAGTCCGGGAGCTTCACCCGCAGTTGGACGATAAGAATACGTCATTATTTCCACTGCGGAAGGAAGTGGATACCTTGATCCCCATGTCCGCGAAGTTGCAGGAGGTGATCGCCGAGAACGCGCATCTCCGGGCCCAGATCGCCCAACAAACAACGCGAGGTAAGCTGATCGGTCTGTTTTTCGTCTTGGATCTGCTCTAACCTTCCTTCGCGTGCAGATCGGCTGCCCACCGACATCGCCAAAGCGTTTGACGCTTTACTCGCGGCTGATCGGCAGTCGCATGACCACTGCGATCAGCTCCAACCGATCTTTGACGGGCTGATCGGCGCACGGCAAGATCTTTCTCGTTTGGAGGCCTACAGGTCACACCTCCGGGAACAGCTCGCGCTGGTCAACCGGCAGAGGTTGGAGGATCAGTCCGATCGGACTTTACTCCGCACCCAACATGGTGACCTGGAGAGGCAGATCGGCGAGTTGCAGGTCGTGGTCAAGGACCAGATCGAGAAGGTCGAGTCCTTCAGCGCTGATCGGATGCCTGGACCCAGGAGTCATACCGTCGTTGGGTGGCCGTAGATCCTACTTGTTGTACCGGCGTCCGGCTGCAGGCTCTAGCGTTGACCGATCTGCATCGGCCGCTCTGATCGATCTGCACCAAGATCGGAAACGAAGCCACTCATTGGCTAAAAGTAAACACTCCAAGATTCAAAAAACTTCCAAGAAGCATAAGGACGCGTCGAAGGGCTCAAGGGCGCGGGGAGTATCGCGCGACTCCGAACTCGAGGAGAAGCAACCGGATCCCCAAAAGAAAGCTAAGACGCAGGCGCTTCATCCGAGCCAAAGATCGGGCGCAGATAATACGTCAAACACCGTCAAATCCCATGCGCCCTTACGCCCCCGCGCCGCTCACACCAAGCATATAGAGATCTCCTGCGGAGAGGACTTGGGAAGCGGATCGGGAGATTCCGAGTTCATTATCACCGCTTTGGCCAAGTCCCAATACGATCGACGCCGAAGTCCTGTTCCAGCTAAGTCTGCATCGGGGGATGGTCAGGTGATCAGCTCCCAAGGCGATGGTTTTGCACGAACGCGTGAGTTGACCGGATCGGCATCTTCCTTCCAGCCCGGCACATCTGGGCTGCGCCATCACGCCCGATTAAAAGGAGTGTTGATCGGATATCGACCCCTTCCGACGTTGAATTCAGATGCCACTTTGCCATGGTCACCGGGGCAGATCGGTAGCTTGCACCGATCATCCCTGACCAAGCAGATACTAGCCCGGTCTCTATCGCGTACAGACTCCTGAATTTTTCCTCCAGCTTCAAAGGCTCCTTCCGCTTCTGCATGGAGGGCGTACCTGGTCACAGCACCACAATTCGACCGTCTGTATGCAGATGAGCCATGGAAAGTGTTCGTCCGCCCCAAGCTGGGGTCCATGTTTGCGTCGACTGCGTGGATCAACTCGTTCTTAGGTAGAGTGAAGGCCTTCAATGCAGCCTACAGCCAAGCGATCTGGGAGTCTACACACTATCTAGCACTTCCTCCTGATCGAGTGCAACATGATCAAGTCCTGATCTCATTCCAGAAAAACCGGAAGAAGCGCCGGAGTCTGGCGGGCGAGGCCTGGCAAACCCTATGCCAGTTCGTTCTGGGAGGGATACTGGCCCTCGAGTGCGACATCGACATCTTTCTATATCCTGTAGTTTTTCATATGGCCAAGCGTCGGGTTAAAAAAGCCGGGGTATTAGCTGACGACGGCTTCTGGTATCCCGGTATTCATTGTGACGAGCCGATCGCAGACCTGAAAGACGCCTTGATCCAGATCAATCGGAAGAATCCCTGGCGCAAACAGCATCAGGACCAGATCGAAGACCATCCGGCATTGACTATCGGTCGTCTGTGGGGTGACTGCGAATCTTGATGCGGCAGTTAGCTGACCAGATAATCCATAATACATGTCATCATTCTTTCCAAATTCCTGATCACATGATCACTTGACCAAATTTCATCACTTTCTCCAAACTTGTACCAACACATTATCACACACAGTTTCCATCCACATCGCGAAAAAATATTACCACGTTCGTCACTCCACTACTCCAGTTGATCACAGTTCATCACGCCGATTCACAATAATTCAGACCTTACACATATTCACACCGATCGGGATACTGATCGGTGCTACTGCTTGTCTTGATCTTCATCTTCATGAGTCTGCTTCACTGCAAAGCGATTCTGACTGTTTCGTTCTCGCTCGAAATCTCGTAGCAGTGCTCCACAATTTAGATCAAGTTCGTCGATCCAAGTTGCTTCGTCATGATCCTTGCAGCGGACCAGATATTCTCGGTGGGTGCGACCGAAACGCGTCTTCTTGACCGATCGGACATCTAGCTTCTTTTCCACCTCGAATTCGTCCTCTTCCAATGGCCTTCCAAACTTCCTCCGGCAGCAGAGCTTCGTCCACCAGACAGGGTGTTTTGGGCCGATCGGGGAACTCTCTGACCAGCTTCAATTTGGACACATGCACGATCGGAAAAACATTATAATCCGTGAAGATCGTGATCATACGGGCAGCATGCTCACCGATCAGCTCTGCTACACGGAAAGGACCGTGCCACATATGAGCCAACTTCCTTGCATAACCTTCCTTGACCCGATCGAGGTATAACCATACCCTCGCCCCTGGTTCAATACCGTGAGCTCGGACCTGATCGTTATTCCGATCTGCTCGATCTTGTGTGGCCTGAGGCAACTTTTCGTTGACGACTTCCTTCGCATGTTGATAGTGCTTCTGGACCTGCATACGCCAACGGCGGGCATCGTGATCACGGGTCCGAGTGCAGCCGATCGGTATCGCCGCTTCAAGTGTCGATCGAGGGTCCCATACATACGCCAGATAAAAAGGCGTCTCTCATCGGAACCGATCGGTTGAATAGTTGAGGGCGAATACCAGCCTCTCTGCATACTCGTCCCAGTCACGTTGGTCTGGGTCGGCCACGTACATCTTTATCGCCCTTGTTATTGTCTGAACCATGCTTTCAGCCGATCCGTTCGCTTGCGGACGATATGCCATCGTCGCACTCTGTTTCTGGCCTAGTAATTGTCTGAACCATGCTTTCAGCCGATCCGTTCGCTTGCGGACGATATGCCATCGTCGCACTCTGTGTCTGGCCTAACATGTTATTGAACGACCGGAACACCTCAGCCATAAAACCGGGTTCCCGATCGTGTTTGATAACTTCGCTGGCGCCGAACCTTCTAAACACGCATTCTTCGTAACTCTGGGCGATCTTCTCCGCAGATCGGGATGCACTAGCCTTTTCAATCACAAGACCGGTGAATAGGTCAACCCATATCAGCAGCTCAGTGTTGCTGCGTGTCTATCTAGGCAGTGACGGTATGTGATCCATTGCTATCACCTGGAAAGGGTAAGTAGCCTCGATATTTCCGGGCGATCGGCCCTTGATTATCGGTATGCCCTTTCCGGTATCGCAATCTGTGCAACAGCCCGCATATTTCTGCACGCTCCGAAAAAGTCCTCTCCAGTGATAGTGGGCCCTGATCTTGTGGTATGTCCTGCCTATGCCTTGATGTCCCCCTTCTAGACTCACATGGTAGTGATGAAGGACATCTGGATGTAGCAACTCAGGGATCACCAGTTTCACTAGTCGATCTCGATCGGCACTGTCTTGATCAATGTCACGGCAGTAATACAGCAATCCATTGTCGTCCACATCGTAACTGTCCGCGATATTGGTACACTCTTTCGCCTGATCATTTGTTAAATTGGACAGTTCACCGCGCTGATAGGCCTTCAAGTTGACGATCCACTCTTCTTCGTCCTGCGCCTTGAGTATCCGTTCCGCCCTTAGCTGTTGTACAACGTA
>CM047587.1:3033273-3086109 GCA_026184515.1 Peronosclerospora sorghi | reverse complement strand
TGACCGGTGCAAGCTACCGATCTGCCCCGGTGACCACGGCATAATGGCGTCGAAAGTCCGCGATGGGAGAGGTCGATCTCCAATCGATATTTCCTTCAATCGGGCGTGACGGCGCATTCCAGATGTGCCAGGTTGGCAAGAAGGCACTGATCCGGGTGTTTCACGAGCCCGTGCAGTTTTGTTACTCTGGGAACTGATCGCCTGATCAGTCCCCGATGCAGACTTCATCGGAGCCGGACCTCGACGCCGATCGGATCGGGACTTAGATAACGCGCTGAGTGTGAACTCAGAATCTCCCGATCCGCTGTCCGAGTCCCCTCCGGAAGAGACCTCTGTGTGCTGGGTACGAACAGCACGGGGGCACGAGAGCGCATGAGATTTGGCGATGTTAGAAGTGTCATTTGCAGCCGATATTGGGCTTGAGAGATGCGCCGTCTTCTTGGCTTTCTTTTGGGGAACCGCCCGCTTCTCGTCGAATTCGGAGACGCCAGCTATGCCCCTCGCCCTTGTGCCCCTCGACGCGTCCTTGCGTTTACGCTTGGAAGTTTTCGAAATCTTGGAGTGGTGAATTTTAGCCAATGGGTGACGTTGTCCTCGATCCTGGTGTACGTCGACCAGAACGGCCGATGCAGACCGGTCCGCGCTGGAGCTAATAGCTGGACGCCGGTATAGCAAGTCGGTCAGCTGTTTGTGGCACTGCTCTACGGCAGCCCAACGGCGGTCTGACTCCTGGGTCCAGACGTCCGATTGGCTCTGGAAAGACCAGACCTTATCGATCTGACCCTTGACCACGACCTGTAGCTCGCTGATATGCCGCTCTAGGTCACCATGTTGGGTAGGGAGTAGGGTCCGGTCGGACTGATCCTCAAACCTCTGCCGGTTGACCAGCGCGAGCTGTTCCCGGAGGTGTGACCAGTACGCTTCTAGGCGAGACAGATCATGCCGAGCGCCGATCAGCCCGTCCAATATGGGTCGGAGCTGATCGCAGTGGTCACGCGACTGTAGATCAGCCGCAAGCAAGGCGTCAACCGCTTGAGCGATGTCAGTGGGCAACCGATCTGCATACGAAAAAAGGTTACGGCAGTTTCAAGGTGAAAATCGGATCGATCGACTTAACTCGCGCTGTTTGTTGGGCAAGCTGGGCCCGGAGATGTGCGTTCTCGGCGAGAACATCTTTCAACTGCGGAGCCAAGGGGGTCAAGGTGTCAACATCCTTCCGCAGCTGAAGGAACGATGCATTCTTGGTGGCCAGCTCCGACTGAAGGTCGCAGATGGTCTTTCGAAGCTGATCAGACCCGTTCTGATCCCCATCCGGTCTGTCGGAACCTGGGGTGCTGCAAGAGCTGTCAGATCGGGTCGATCGGCTAAGGGAATCGATGTGTTGTGACTGGGCGCACAGGGCATCTGCAGTATCAAGCGTCAAGAGAAGTTACAAGGAGATCAGACGTACAAGGGGCGCATACCTGGTGAAGGCGGGGCCAAAGACCTGTCCATTGGTGGAATGTTGGTTGCCGTGAAGGTCAAGGAGGTAAACCGCTGGAGAAAGGGTTAACTGGTAGTGAGATCGGGTCGCTACTGTTGCGCGGCTGCGACCAGACTCAGGGGAAGCTGTGGCGAAGCGAAGGCAAAATTTTGGTCACCTTCTGTCAACGGCGTGCCGATCAGCTGGTCAGCGATCGTATTGGTGGAAAAAAGGGAGGCTTTTAAGCCTATCATGTGCAAGGAGTGTCAAGATCACGGATTTCGGTAAGTCACATTGCAGTGCGTGTATTTTACATATTTTAGTGTTTGGTACATATTGGGACAGTAAGGTTAGTGGAAAAGAAGTAAATTGGTCTTGGATTTGAAAAATGGCTAAGAGGTCCTAAGAGACTCTCTAAAAGTTTTGTTTTTAAGTCGCCTTCGCACGTCGTGGAGTGTTTGGGGGCAGATGGTCGATTAATCCCCTCCTGCCCATTATACTCGGTCGGGGCGCGTCGCAGACGCATTTGGCCCGCCGGAAGTCCTTCGACAGCAGTATCCATTGGCTGACTATCACAAGTTTAAGTCACGTACGTTTGGAACGTACTAAAAAGTGGATTGGTCTTTACGTGGAGATATCGTTTGTGGAATTCACGAGCATATTGGATCTTTACGTGGACATATTGGTTTACTATAACATTGGTTGGAGTTTAGACCGGCTTTGGTCTTCTCTCATATTGGTCAGGGGCTAGACCAGTTGAGTGGTCTACCCTCTATTATCTCGTATTGGTTGGGTTTAGATCGATTGGACGGTCGACCCATCGGACTATACATATTTCAAGTGTAACCGGTCTACAAGTACCCAGGGTGAAGAGTTCCGCCCAGGGTACACACCCCCACTACGGTCTGCATACTATCAGACCCAAGTCAACCAGCGACAAGTCCACCGAGTGTTGAACTAGCCCATTCCATCGGGTACACAAGGTGAGATGGCAACGCAAGATCAATCGGAACAGGCGTCTTCTGTTGATGATCGGTCGTCTGCTACCAGCGGACGATCAGATCGGATCGCAAGCGAAGGTCAGCGGGGTACCCCCCCCGTAAGTTGGAAAGATGGGCACGATGATGGTCAGGTTCTCGACACAACTGTGTTCGATTTTGAACTTGACTCCACCACACGAACAACATTGTTGCCTTCTGGTTTGTTTATCTTACCACAGGCTTTCGCCTGCTTGAACCATTTGTCGGGCGCATGATTCTTCCCGTATCCGCTAGATTCCCCAGGCAGCAGATCCAGCTGCATGACCACCTTCTATCGGGAATATTCATTGGTCGTGAGATTGTAGACCGGATGATCCCGATCGACGCAATTGAGAATAGAAAATGTATTGTCGGTTTTATTCTCCTTGCCGACATATGCATAGATGCCAAACGTAAATCGCTCGGCTCGATCCAGATTCCAACCTGGCGAGCGTTCTAGTTTAACATCCTCTCAACGTCAGTTGGAAGCATCCCCGCGTGCTTACCAGGCACATACCACTTGCGCATCATATTGAAGAACTCTTCGATCTTGCACTGGCCGGCCTCGTGGATCTCTCCACATGACTTGCACACGAAGAGGTAGTGATCGTTGGGGTGTACGCGTCTTTCACACTTCTTGCATATCAGCTTCTTCCAGCAGCCCCGATCATCGTGCTTTTTTGACCCGCAGTGAGAACACTTCTTGCGGGGTCGGTCCGGATCGGACTTGTTTCCAATCCTGCCCTTCCGATCTGCCTGGTCAGGCGTCGATCTGGTTCTTGGGGCAGGTTCCTGGACGAAGATGTGACGATATTGGTCCTCGTCTGACTCCCGACTGGACTGGCCACTACTCTCTTCTTCCGATTCAGTGCTGTCTTCAGTCGCGATCGCCTTAACAGCACGGGCCGATCTGGTCAGGGGCCTCTTCACCGGATCGGTCTGGGTCTTAGATCTGTAGCGACCCGATCCAACGGCGCCCTTCGCCCTCATGCTGCGTGAGTGTTGCAACGTCCGAAACGTCTGATCCACTTTCCCCACATCTTTGAGGCGCAGCAGAGTGAGCTGATCTGCCAGCTCTTGGTCATGATGGGTACTGATATAGTGACCCACGTGCTCCATAGCGGCACCAGTCGGCGGGTTGCTTTCCTTGATCACTATCCCGGAGCGAATTGCAGTCACGTTCAAACGGTGCAAGTACTCAATCGGCGTCTCGTCGCCCCGCTTCTGCATATGATGGTATTTGCGGGCGCTGGAGAACCCGGAGTTGCAGTACTGCCCCACAAACTCTGAACATAGCAGATCCCCGTCAGATCGGACATCCCGAATCAACTGTTGGATCCAGTTCGCAGTCGTTCCTTTAAGCAGATCTCTGAAGATCAAACACCGTTCGTTTTTTGGTGTCTGATCCCGCAAGAAAGCAGACTTGACCCGACCAAACCATGATCTGGCTTGCTCCTCGTCGAAGTCCTTGCCAGTGAAGTCCTTGAGATCCGTGGTCGCAACCATGCGAATGCGTGGGATATCAGTAGATCCGAAATCAAAGGCGGTCGTAGATGCTAGGTTAGCCCTGCGCGTTCTGCCCGCCTCTTCACCGTCTGAACCATAGTGGTCAACCGGATCGCCGATCGACCCCATGTCAAAATCGCTGTTCTCGCTTGATCAGCGCGGTCGGGCTGGCTGCGGCTTGCGTCTTCCTCTGACAACTGGTTTGCCACCTCGGATAGCCTTGTCCGTTGATGCCACCGATTCCATATCAACATCCCGGCAAGTATTGACATTTTGCCGGGCAGATCGGTCCTGGGCATGCGGGTGCGAAGTCGATCGGTATCGGTCTCCCATGAAACGATCCATCATTGCCTCAAACATGACTTGGACGTTAGCTTGGGTCATGGGCAGCGTGTTGGTATCCACATTTGGAGGTACTGAAACCTGTGGGGGATCCTGGGGCCCCGACCGGCATGCAGCCTCATGCTGCCGCACGTTCTTTTTATGCTCCCATGGGGGTATGATCCACCCCCATGGTCATCCGCTCAACACCGACCTCCAACTCCGATGAGCTATTAGAGGAAGGTGGAGACTGATACAGCGATTTATCATCGGAGCACGCATCGTCATGTGCTGCCGTGGCCTCAGCGGCCTTCAATGACACGGTGGGAGTTGGGCGGCGAACTGCCCCCACCAACGGCACAAATGATCATGGAGGGTCGACATTGACAACTCCAGCTTCCGAGTTTCCAGATCAAACAGCTTATGTACGTTGGCGAGGTTTTGCACTTTTATGCCGGCCTCAGCCAACATCGCCAGCAGGTTCTTCACCAATAGCAACGGCCGATCGCTTTGGATCGGCTCGGTGGTCAGTCCGAGAAGGCGATCGGGGATCTGGGGGTTTAAGATCTGCATGACTTGGTCTTCACGAATAAATCGCTTTAACTCGTGGATGTAATACATCCTGGTCAGGTCTTCTCCCTTGATAACCCCATCCCCGACCTGCGACTTTTCTTCCAAGTCATCTCCATCGGGTGACATTCCCAGCCTTTGCTTGGGGACCTTAGGAAAGTGGATCTGATCGTTCCGATCAGCCTCCAAGTCCTTTTCACTTTTTATTTTCGTCAAAACATTCATTCAAATGGATAGGATCAGGACTTTTGTCCTGATCCTTTCCGGAACTATAGCAAGACTTGCTATAGTCCCGATCGGACCCGGTGGGAGCCTTATGGGGATAAAAAACTTATTAATCCCGATCTGGTCCTCCACCCGGCCAGATTGGACATCGCCATCTTTATCGACAACGAGAACATAAGGCGATAGCCGTTCCTTATGTCCTCTCCAGAACAATTCCACATTCAATTCCTTGTAATCAATCCTTTGCTGAATATCGCTGCGGTGATATCACGATCACCAAGTGATCCGGGCACGAGCACCATTGTGGTGGAGTCAAGTTCGAAATCGAACACCGTAGTGTCGAGAACCTGACCACCATCGTGCCCAGCCTTCCAACTGACGGGAGATAAATTAATAGGTTCATAAACTACTCTTTTTTTTAATTCATTATAAAGAACTTCTAAAAAACCACTCATCGGGGGTACCCCGCGATATTTCGCCTACGATCCGATCTGATCGTACGCTGCTAGCAGACGACCGATCATCAGCATAGAAAGCTTGGTTCGATTTTTGCGTCTCCATCTCACCTTGTGTACCCGATGGAATGGGCTGGTTGCACACTTGGTGGATCGTCGCTGTGAATTGATTTGGGTCTAAAATGCGAGACCGTGCTGGGTAGTGTACCCTGGGCGGAACTCTTCACCCTGGGTACGTGCAGACCAATTATACTTAGCGTAAGTGTACTCCAAAGGGCAGATCGCTTAACTGATCGTTGAGACCAACCAATGTATGAAGAAAAGTCCAATATTCCAATATGGAGACCCAACGAGAAAGTGACAAACTCCACGAACAATATCCCCACTTACAATCCAAAAACTTGTTTACGCGTTCCAAACGTGTGTAACTTGGTCTTGCGAAGCCGTCCAATGCGTACTCCCGTCGAGGGACCTCCGACGGGCCAAGTGCGTCTCTAACGCGTCCCGACCGGGTATAATGAGCTAGAGGGGATTACTCGACCCTCTGCTCCCAAACACTCCGCGGCGTGCGGAGGCGACTGATGTACGGCGAAAAGATACGAACGACTTCCTTGTTAAGGCTTAAGTGACCAAAAGCAAAAGCAAAAAATTCTTAGAAGGAAAATCCAAAACTACCAATCCTATCTCCCTACGGTCCCCAATATGTACAAACATGAAATATGTAAAGTACACGCAATATCATGTGACCTACCAAAGTCTGCGTTCTTGACACTTCTTGCACATGATAGGCTTAAAATCCTCCTTGTTTTCCACCAATCCGATCGCTGATAAGCTGATCGGCGTGCCGATGACACAAAGTGACTAAAATTCTTGAATCCACTTCATCACAGAAATAGTCGACGTTCTTAAACTCCGCGCCGCCGTCCTTACTTAGCACGTGATTTTTTCAGTTTAACTTGCGTTCCAAAAACGCCAGAAAATGTTCAAACCTTTTCGCGGCGACGTCCTTCGTTTTCGCGAGGAAATCCTGACGTAATTACTCTTATAGTCAATGAATTTGACAAGGTAACGATTTCCCTACCGATCCTTTGGCGTGATCGGACCTTTAAGGTCGGAACAGATCACGCCGCCGATCCGATAGATTGGTGCGTTCTTTCCGCTGTCCTTCTTTGACTGCGCATTATTTGACTGTTTACCCTGAGCACACTTAACGCAGTGGCGCCGGGTATAGTCCGTAATCCTGATCCCATAGTGGGGATCCTTCGACAATGCCACGATTGTGTCGAAGTTCAAATGTCCCATCCGAGAGTGGAAGTGCATGAGACTTCCACTCTGGACATCTTGGGTGTAGACGGTGCGTAAACGCACGGTGCGGCTAGCTCACAGAGGAAGACTTTCCTTAAGCGGCATACACCGCTACATAGCAGATACGCCCTAATGAAAGGGCTTAGCGTGAGATTACTCTCTCGCTCGGGCCAAGATTCCCCCAGTTTCCCGTTAGCGTACGCTAACGCTTTAGCCTTAGGCTTACCTTAGTAGGGAGTAGCTAGGGGAGGTACTCCCCCGCTACGAAACTCACAGCATGACCGACCGTTCCCGGTCTGGACGCCTAGCTGGATCTAGTGTAATTGGAAACTGATTTATTTAATATATAATTAGCCTAAATTAATAAGCTAATGTAAGCACTATCTAATACTAAGTAGAAATTATTTAATTCCTCCCTAGTCGAAAATGTAATGTACACCACCTGCGTACCAACACGTGGCAGGCTGCCACGCCTTCACCAAGGCTCCTGCCCTGATTGGCTAAAACAGCCAATAGGTACGAACCTTTCGGACCGGCCAATACTTGACCTTAACCGTTGTGTATTTACATACACCAACGTAACTAAATGTAACCCCGCTACATCTTTGGTGGATACGAAATCAGCATCATTTGCTGCAGCGACGGACATAATCACTTCCTTCCGAGACTTTCTTGGTCTATCCACTTTCCCTTGAATTGTCAACACATTATGCTCTGCGCTAACCTCGACGATACCAACACCGGAATCACGCTTTACCAGCGTTCTTATTACATTATTGTAAGATAAAACCAGTCCTCCAGACTCAAAAATTCCGTATGAGAAAATATTTCTCGCGACGCCTTCCACGTAATAAACGTCCTTAACCTTGATTCGCGTACTAGTATTTCCGCATACAAAGTTAATAAACAGCATACCTTTCTTCGTGATGTTGACTCGTTTACCATCTGCCTGGTAATACTCCCGCTTAGCATTCTTCACGTCAATCAGACACGTTAGGTCTGACGTTTTGTGCATACTCGCACCACTGTTCAGTACCCACATGTCCGATAATACTTCTCCACACGATTCATCAATCATCAGCGCGAAATCTTCCTTCGCGGTCTTGTTCTTCGGGCAATATCTTTTGATATGCCCTTCTTCACCACACGAGTGACACACACGTTTCTTCGCAAATTTCCTCGGCTTTTCATCCACCAAATTTACAGCACCGCTCTGCGCAAACTTCATCGTTCTATCGTTATACTCCACGTCCTGCGCGAGCTGACACAGTTCCTCCGCGTGCCGTAGGTAATCTTCGCGTGTGTTGTCGTACTTGGAGATGAGGATCTGCCTCATCTCCGGCGCCGCGTGAAACACCACGTTGTTTAGGACCAAATTCTGACAGTTTGACCCGACCGCTTCTGCAACAGCAGTCAGGTAAAGAAAGTGATCCGGCCACGATATGCCAGGTGCCTTCCGGGCCATAAAGAGTTTTATACCTTGTGCCGTAGTCACCTCCACGTGAAAGACAGACAATAACTTGTCTATCACGTACCAGAGGGCTGGTGTCTCGCACCACTAACCCTCGACCTGCCTGTTATAATATGACTGTGCCGGGCCCGCCAAGTAATGCCCCAGTAGGTCAACCTTAACATCTCCAGTCTAGTTAAATCCACAGGCAGCTTCAGCGAGATTAATTTGCCGTAGGAACTTTCGCCCCTAATCTTGAAACCCGGATCCCAGTCCTTTGTAGGTTTCTTTTCCGTTGAACGGCCTTATCGGAAGCGTCTTTGCTTCGGTTGGGCGTACGAACCACTGCATACCCTTGGACCGGCACTTGCTCATGTAATTCGTATGCTTGTTGCTGCTGGTTGCATTGGGCGGCCGCACCTGTGTCATGCCAGCACCAGGACTTCCAGCACGAGTAAAAACATCTTTTCCAGCGTGACTTATCTCCTCGAAACTCATTTTTCCTTGTCGCCCAGTCGCGAAACCCTTCTTTTTCTCGTCGCTGTCATCAATGGAGGCCATGAACATTTTAGCATCTCCCCTGGACTTGGGCGGCGACTTCTCCTGCTGTTTAGGTGCGTTGCTCGCCACCTCTAGCCTTTCCAGGCGCTTCATTAGGTTTACGAACAGCCGCATTACATTCTCAGCCTTGACTTCTTCTTCGAATCCGTTACGGCTCTCATTTGGGCTCATAACCTGTTCTGAATCGCTCATTTACACAGCGTACTTGTACGCGCGTTCCGACACAATCAGTGGGTACTAGCGCGAGCAGTTCCAACAGTAAACGATTGCAACAGAGGTAGTAACGCAATGCCAGTAATCAAACGCAAACAACTTTTATTATCCACGTTCAACTTTAATAACCACCACGTAACACGAAACGAGATACCGCAACTTGTTCACAATTCCACGTAATCGATAATCAGAAAACTTCCACACGTAACACGCCGTACTGGCTTCCACTCAATCACAGTACTTAGAACAAACCCAAATCCAAAGTGATTTTATTAGTATTAAGTTAAGTACTTAAACTAATAATATGCATATATGCAATTTGCTAGGTTTTTACCGAAAAGTCATAAACCAAATAAAAGTCACCGACGACGCCGAGCGCTGCAGTAATTGCGCGCTCTTTTAACAGTCCCGGAATTCTTTAAACGACAAGAAGTGGTCGAATCGGTCGTCTCGGACGCACCACTGGGCAAGCGTCATGTCTATCAAGGGTTTTCGTATACGGACACGTACCATCTCTAGGCGACGCGTGCGTACGAGAAGGGAGGGTGCATGTTTTCGACGAGGACACGAGACGAAGATATATCTCGGACACATGGAGAGTGTTCGTACAACCCAACACATGGATCGGACACTAAAGTGACAGGCAGAAAAAAATGAACCTTTAAATTAAGGAATTGATCGGCCCACACACACCCAAGTGTTTTCAAACACTGCCAAAATTATTGCGATGTCAACTTAATAAAGCTAGCATAATTGAAATGTTCATTTTGACGCCCAAAACTTACCCGTATTTGACGCATTTGTACATAAAAGGGAGGGGTAGGGTGTGGCCCGATCAACTCCCTATATTTTGGAAAAAACTTATTTGTCCGCCTGATTTGCTTATTTTACCGGCACTCTTGCCCTGCCCCTACTCCTACCCATTCAGCAATACCAATATGTCGTTTTACTTACTAGAAAAAAGAAGGAATCGCGACTTTTACCTATCTGTTCGGGGTTATGATTATGTCACTGTCGTAGAGGTCCAAGTAACGATGCTAGACGTTTATAGTTCCGGATTGAATCATCTTGACCGTAGGCGAATGGATAAATAACGCTACTCATGTTTTAGCCTACTTGATTAGATAACCAAAGAAGGAATCGCGACTTGTACCTATCTGCTTGTCTACTTGGAAATCCCCACGGTCATGGCACGTATGGATCGCAGCCCCACGACATTAAAGGAAAACGGTTGCGAAAACGTGCGTACGCTGCGACTATTTTCCGATGCACTTCGGGGCGAGGCCGAGTGGACGATGCGATCACACTCGCGCTCCTTGAGCACCGCTTCCGTGTTGGCTCGTGCGACCTGATACGTCGATTCCATCACGTGATGTAAATCCTGCATTTGTTGCAGGAGCTGATGTTGATACGCTGTTTTTTCCGTGCGTGGCGCCGACGTCTGTGCTCGATTGAGACGCGTGGGTGCATCGTCTGGAGCGGACTTGGAAACGTGCGACTTGTCCAGCATCTAGAGCGCATCCCGGATGGGAGCTGCTGTCACGACTTCCACCTCTTCCGCCACCGCGACCTTTTGCTCGTCGTCGCTGTGGTTGTACACTGACTTTGCCATGGACACGGCGTCGTCCAGTTCTGTTTCGTCTCCTACCTCCTGCGTCGGCGCCAGAGGAGGATGCTGCCGTGACTCGGATGTCGCCGTGATCCACCGCTCGCTCTTCTCTTCGAGCTGGTCCGGAGCATCCTCTCTACAGTCCTCGACGTCGCTCGTGTTGCTCTCTTCCGTCCCTTCCATAATGATCGACTTGCGTCGAGATTGCACGTCACTTGTCGGCTTCTCGCACATGCCATTATTGTCGTCCATGACGGTGAAGAACGACGCGTGACTCGAACGGCCTGCTTCACTTAAAAAGTCGCCATAGTCTTCGGTATCTCGATGGAGCTCGTCGACCATCTCTTGCTCCACCACCGACAGGACATAGTCGAGATGCTTCAAACTCCGCATCGTGATGCGATGGTCGAGCACCACTGGTTCCTCGTCCTCGCCTTGACTTGGTCTCGCGGCCTCTGTCCCTTTCTTGGTCCGCTTCATCCCGAGATCCTCAAACGCAAGCGCAGCTTCGTGCGTCACGCTCGTGGTCGACAAGGGACCAGCGCTCATAATAAAGGCGTTGTTGGACGACCGACCGCCTGAGATGGGGGGGACACGAGCGTCGAGCATTGCGTCGACGCGGAAGACGGTGGAACGACCGAGTAGCCGAGAAACGAGTCTTCAGGTGGTCGACGAGGATCACTGAGGCTCGACTTGAGCGCGGCGCGTCCACTCGTGGTCGATATCGAGCGACTCGTGCTGTCGCTCGTCAGACCGAGCACGACGGTCGCATAGATGCTTCGTTCGGTCGCGTAGCTATTCACATTCAAGGTTTAATATCATAAAAAAGTAAAACGACATACTGGTATTGCTGAATGGGTAGGAGTAGGGGTAGGGCAGGAGTGCCGGGCAAATAAGCAAATCAGGCGGGAAAATAAGTTTTCCTATATTTTTTTACTTCTTGTTTTTTAAACTAAGTCGCAAGTGTGGTGGAGTCAAGTTCAAAATCGAACACCGTAGTGTCGAGAACCTGACCACCATCGTGCCCAGCCTTCCAACAGACGGGGGGGGGGTACGCCGCGAACCTTCGCCTACGATCCGATCTAATCGTCCGCTGCTAGCAGACGACCGATCATCAGCATAGGACGCCTGGTCCGATTTTTGCGTTTCCATCTCACCTTGTGTACCCGATGTAATGGGATGGTTACACACTTGATGGACCACTACTTGGTGGAGACTTTAGAGAAAATTGATATGGATGTACCAGTTCTGGGGTACTGATCCAAAATTCCAACGAAAGATAATGCGAACTAGCCGATCTGCAAACGAAGCGGAAATCTTCACTCCGAATACGATTAAATATGGCACTAGACCGCCCGAGGCAGTGAGTAATCCAGACAATAGTAAATCCTGCCACTTGATTGCAGAGCAATGAGTAACCCATCCAATAAATGTTTCTGGCACTTGACCGCAGATCGCGATGAGTAATCCAGCCAATTCCTGGGACTTGATCGCAGATCACGATAAGTAACCCAGCCAAATAATAACCCGCCTCCCTTGAGCGGGGCCGAACTTGAGTGGTGAGTGAACGTAACGAGTTCTCCCTGTCGTGGGGATTCCGGTGGAGCTCTGCCCTGGTCGGGCTTATAAGCGTGAGGGGATTCTGTCAGCCTCCCGCTCCCAATGACTCATATCAGAGCCACTGGCGACTTACGCAACCCGATGAAATACGAACACTATAGTTAATATCCAATTAAAATCCAATATGTAAACTATATATAAACCGTGTGCCTTACCTCAAATCCGCGTACAAAACACTCCAAGCACACGATTGGCCCAAATACTCCGTCATTTCAGCCAACCCGGTCGATCTGTCTTGAAAACGGGTACACCGGTACAAACTGGTCAATAATTTTCACTTGCACTTCACCACAGCCGCCCCTGAGTTTGGTCGAAGCCGCACAACGGTAGCGGCCCGATCTCACAAACAGTCTTCGATTCCATTCAATCTTCCGATTCCAATATACCAGATAAATCCAATTGACTTCCGATCGCCACATTTTCACTAACATTTGTCTTCATAGGGAATTGTGGTAAAGCGTGCTATAATTGGTCCTAATTCGGGGCGTAATCAGGGGTCCGATTGAGGACACAAATTGGGTACGTAATCGTATACGATTGTGTGTACCACGGTGTATACAGTTGCGTGTACAACCGTGGTGCACATAGTCAGGACATAGACAAGACATGGGAAGATGGGACGATTACATACATGTACTCAACAAACATCGAAGAACGAAGGATAAATCATGTCGACTGGTCGACGGAAGACGCTGGAATGGGTGGTTCTGATTGGTGGATATTAGGTAATTGGTAATTCTTAGGATTTAAGCAATAATAAAGTTCTCCTTTTGCGTCCGATCTAGCAGATCGTTTTAGGGGCGGCACCTATGCGCCTCCCTCTCTAATATATACCTCTACGTCCCGGACGGGGCACTAAGTGCGTTTTTGCCCCACCGGTAGGCGTAGAGTGTGAGAACTCACCCCGCAACTCCGCCCGCTGTGTCAGTGGTTCTTCTGTAAAGGTTTTTTGGTCTTGGGAGCGTGATTGAGCAGTGCTGTAGACGGTGCGTATGTACACGGTGCGGCTAGCGCACAGAGAAAGACTCTTCCTTAAAGCGATATCTACCTCTACTTAGCCGATACGCCCTTATAAAGGGCTTAGTAGGAGAGTTCTCCTACTCGGGGAAAAGATTCCCGGGTTGGTTTACTACGTAGCCTTAACGGCTGTATTCCCTTTACGGGATGTAAGTAAAGGGAGGGCTCCCTCTTACCTACGACACTCACTGCACGCGCGACCGGTAGAGGTCGCACGTCCGCAAGATATAGTGAAATGTAAACTAAATATATTTAATATGTAATTAGCCTAATTAATTTAAACTAATATAAATTATATGTAATACTAAGCAGCATATTCCAAATTCGTACCTAGCTAAAATGTAGTGTACACACCTGTGTACCGACACGTGGATGGCTGACACACCACCACACCAAGGGCCCCTGCCCTGATTGGTTAAAATAACCAAAGGTTCAGAACCTTTCAAACCGGTCAATACTGACCTCAACCGTGGTGTACTCATGTACACCAACATCAAATGTAACTCAAATGTAACCCCGTTACATCCTCCCCCATCAAGACTATTGCTTACGCAATAAACAAAAATTTTGTTGGAGAACTCCAACGCCAGTTCCTCTGGCCCCCCATATGTACACCTTCAGTGGTGCTATGGCGTCTCCTCTAGAAGAGGTAGACTACTCCGATAACTCGGAGGTGGATGCCTTTGGGGATACCTCCCCAACGGTTAACCGCTCCGACAGCGCCGAACGGCGTTGTCGGCAGCCTATTCCGTTCCCCACACGTGGGGAAAATGCGCTAACCAGTGCGCCACCTCTGCCCATATCGGATGATACATCCGAATCGCCAAAAGTCGATCGTCACTAATGAGCTGGACGCAGCTCAAGACACCCAACTTGCCGCACAGGCACTAAGGGCTGCGTTACGCGCCCCCGATTGCCTGTCAAGGGCGGTTTATAATTTTGATGGTCCTCGTGACCTTCCAAGGTGGTCCAGGCGTTTGGTAAGGACCAGTTTAGCGTCCTATACCCCTGGCCCGCGGCTGAACAGCCGTATCAACGCGAACGCCGTGAGAAACTCCGGCAACAACTGCTTGCACAAAAGCAGTTCACTAGCGTCTCATACCGAGAGCGCTAAAACAGGCAGGCACAGGGTGCCCCTGTTGAGAACCTCCGCGACGTTCCTTTCGTTCTTTCTCCGGGAGAAAGTGCTGATGATGCAGAGAAGAAGTTCCGCGCTTGGGCGGAAGAGGAGAAGCTTCTTCCCAGATTCGATGAGCTGCATGACAGCTTTTCCCGTCGAGACATTTGGGTGGAGAGGGCGTTGCGCCTGACACTTGCGAAAGCCAAGGTGATGGAGCAACTACGTGCTCCGTATCGCACGCGCTACGTCATCGTCCCTGTCTCCACCATGGTTCCAAAGGACAGTGTGAGCGTCACATCTGCCTCCGGCGAACTCCCACTTACTGGGGGTGAAGAGGCTTCTCATGCCCCTCTGGTCGTTGACCTACAGCGGGATTCTCCCGCTCAAAAGCGTCAACGACGTCGCGGCAATCCTGCCGTAGGGGAGTCTCGAACTCCCACGAACTCTGTGAGTGTGGATAATCTTTTCACTTCACCAGATACTGGGTTTGACCCCGATGATGGCGTCGAGCCATCAGCCGCTCCACATGAAAGTGTGGAGTACCCTCCGCATCAAGCATTGAAGGAGGAGGTCGAGCAATTGCGACGTGAGATTCGCGAACGCTGTGATCGACACAGCCTTCGCACCCATGATCTCCACGAGGGGATCCGCGATGAGCGGGATGCTACTGATCGCTTCGAGAGGCGGCTTGCTTCTCTCAAGACGACCGTTGCGGAGCTTCGTGGTCGCATTTTAGCCCTTTCGGGCTTCCTTCGCCCTGCGTTGCCTTACGGATATCCGCCTTTCCACCCTCCTCCAGTAAGGGCCCCACCTCCGGGTCCTGGTATGGCTTAATAATACCGACATAAAAGGTTGGATGCGTACGCATCGCCTTTGGGATGTCTAAGGTGTACGACAAGCCCTTTCGGGCTAACACCTTAAAGGGCCCACAAACCTGGGGCGCAGTTTATTGCGCAACACATTTGAAACTGCATGTGTAGGAAGATTTTTAGCGTTTAATAAAACACTTTCTCCTACTTTGTATGCCTTTTTGTTACGCCGCCCCTTTCGGTCAGCTTGCTCCTTCTGCTTGTCTTGGCTTTCCGCCATGGCATCGCAGACGTGTCGTAAGACACTGAGGCGCGTCGATAAGAACTTATCGATGTGCTTTTGCATAGATACAGGGCTGACATAGGGGAATCCTCCCCCTCAAGCCCTGGGCCACACACACGTGGCGTCAACGGAACCCTCGGATTCACCAATCCGTTCACGTAAAACGGGGTAAGCCCCGTAGATGCATGTACCGAATTGTTGATATCAAATTCAACCATCGGAAGCATCTCACTCCAACTCTTTGGAGAATCCGGACATAAACTCCGGAGAATGTCCTCCACAATGCGGTTAACGCGTTCCGTCTGACGGTCCGTCTGTGGATGATCCGCAGTGGGCATGAGGAGCTTGGTGTCTAGCACCTTAAACAATGCTCCCCAGAATTGTCCCGTAAAACGGGGATCCCGATACGACACAACGGAAGTCGGGTAGACCATGTTGTCGAAAGACACGGTCTAGGAACACTTTCGCTGTACCTTGTCCATCTATGGACTCTGGACCGCCGCCAGGTGAGCCATCTTGCTCAAACGGTCTACAAAGACCAATATGCCGGTGTTTCCGGCCTTATCCTTCGGAAAACCGAAGATAAAATCCATGCTAATGGATTTCCAACACTCCGTTGGAACCGATAAGCTCGCCAAAGGCGCAGCTGAACTTGCAGAGGGTTTAACCCTTTGACACGTCTCACAGGTGCGTATATACGCACCGACCCACTTATACATATTAGGCCACCAATAAAAAGCACTTAAAGCGCTGTAGGTCTTATCCCGGCCTAAATGACCCCCCGGTAGGGGCGTCATGTGCCTCAAAGAGGACTCTATACTTCAGTTCCTTATCATGAGGAACAACCACCCGCGGAGTGTCCTCCGCGCCCGTGCTATAATATAGCAAACCGTCACAGTACCTGTAACGGTGTAAACAAGCTTTAGCTCGACTTGACAGGGTTGGCTCAGACGAGCCAAGTCCCTTTTCACACAACGCACTGATTAGCGCCGTACACTGTGGGTCTTTCTCATACGCCTGGCGTATGAGATCCAACACAGATGTGGTGACGAATGTCGCGTGAGTGAGATCGTAATCGGGACGACACGATAACGCGTATGCAAGCACGTTCTTCTTGCCAGGTTTATACTTAACCACAAAGTTGTACTCCGCAAAGAAGGAGAGCCAACGGGCCATCCGTTGCGAGAGATGAGGCGACTTTGTCGTTGTCCGTAAGGACGCGTGGTTAGTATAAATCACGAACGGCTTTGAGCCGAGTAGGTGAACACTAAATTTGACAAGAGCATACTTCATTGCAAGTAGCTCCTTGTCATGAACGGGATAATTCCGTTTTGCAGCTTTCAGCTGCCTCGACTCAAACGCAATCACGCGTTCCCTTCCTGCATCGTCTGCTTGTAACAAAGCACATCCGATTGCGAAATCGTAGGCGTCGCAGAAGACACTAAATGGTTTCCCAGAATCTGGGAGAGTAAGAACGGGAGCTTTCAACAAGCTCCCCTTTACCGCTTCAAAAGCGTATTGGTGTTCGGTTTTCCAACACCAATCAACATCCTTCTTAAGAAGGCCCGTCAATGGCTTCGCCATTTCAGTGTAGTTCTCGCTGTATTTGTGGATATAATTGGCTAATCCAAGGCACTTCCGTAAATCTATAAGATTTACAGGCGAAGGCCACTCCACAATGGCTTTCACCTTCGCGGGATCCGCCCGCACTCCATCCTTACCGATGAAGCATCCGAGGAAAGGAATTTCATCAGCACCAAATATACATTTGGATGCGTTCGCATATATCTTATGCTCTCGCATGCATTCGATCACAGATCGAAGGTGTATCAGATGCGTCTGAACATCAAAAGAGTCGCCTTCCACACGACTATGAACGAATATATCGTCGAAGTACGTCAGAGCGTACTTTTTATGAGGGCGGAAGAGTTGAGTCACCAAACGATTAAAAGTAGCTGGTGTATTAGAAAGCCCATGTGGCATAACTAGCCACTCCCAAAGCATGCCGCTAGGCGTGCTGACCGCTGTAAGCGGAATATCGGATGCTCGCATAAACACCTGATAATACCCGTCCACCAGATCTAAGGCACTGTACACCGTACAGCCCGCCATATTGTTCTAGAGGACATCCTTCCGAGGAATCGGGGTCTGCATGGGTACTGTAGCTGCATTGAGCTTGTTGTGCGCATGCACCATGCGCCCCTTTCCGTTCGGTTTACGAACACAAAAAGTGGGAGAAGAATGGGGGACTTACTCTCCCGTACCATCCCTGCCTCTTCTTTCTCCTTGAATAATGCGTCGATGACGTCGCATTGCTCCTTGGGGAGAGGCCACTGCCTAGTGACGCAGTATTTGATTCCAGGGACCAAATCGATTTCATGTCGGACTCCCGATCCGGTGGTAACCCCATCGGTGGGTTGTCACTAATGACATCTCCAAATTCCTTTAATAAAGAATGGTAAGGGTCCTCAGGATCCGCGAGGATCTTGAGGCCGCTTCGGGAATTCAATGCCTTTTTGGTTTTCACCAAAAACTGACTCGTCCGTCGTGGATGAGGTAGTTCAACTCCTCTTCCGGACGTAGTACGACAACTTCATGGATTTCATGTGCTTTCAAAGCTGTTTCAAACTCGTTGAAGGACATCTCCTCCAACGACAACAGTTCGCCTACCCCAGGCAACCGTTCAAGGCTTACGCCTTCTGTGACAAAACCTGTCACACTGTTCAGCACCCGATAGGACTGCTGACTACTGGCCTCGGGACTCATCCCGAGACCCAGAGGGGGGAGTCAATTTCCCCATCTATTGGAAGCTCCACGCGCCTATCCACAGAGGTCTCTACCTCTACCACCGGTGACTCGCCGGTATCACCTATAACGGCGTAGTCGGAATCATTTACGACGTGCGAAAGAGACGAACTACGGGTCTCTTCGCTTGGAAGCTCCTCGCGCTTAACCACAGGGGTCTATACCCCTCCCACTGGAGTCGCCTCAGAGGAATTCACCTCTACCAATGGCGACTCGCCAGTCTCGCCTATAACGGCGTGGTCGTAATCATTTCCGACGTGCGAAAGAGACGAACTACGGGTCTCTTTGCTTGGAAGCGCCTTGCGCTTAACCACAGGGGTCTCTACCCCTAACACTGGAGTCGCCTCAGAGGAATCCACCTCTGCCACTGGCAACTCACCAGTCTCACCGTTAACGGCGTGGGGATTAACCGTCGAACCCCCTCGTTAAGGAACTCTTCTTTAACCTCATTGGGACTGATCATTTCAGACATCCCAATCTCTGGCATCTCACGCCAGAATCGCTTTTGCGATCGAGCAAAGGTAGGTTCATGACTCGCCAATGCTTCACCCGATCGCGGGTGCGTTGAGGCAATGGACTTAGACTTCCAGTATATCCATGGCTCGTGGCGTTCCAGCCACTTCATGCCCAGAATGAGTCCAAATCCAGGACTAGGCAACGTTCTTAGGTATCGAAGTTTGCAAACTTCTGCTTAAGGTCAATCGAGACCTTGGGTACCGAAACATATACGCCCGTCACTAGACGGGCCGTGACAACGTCACGAGAACGTGCCTCTAGGGCCTTGGCATACAGCCGACTCTTGTCAACATAAGTCCGTCTGACATAATTGTCAGACGCTCCAGAGTCTATCAAGACATTCCAAGGCTTATCAAAGCCTTTCACGTCCGCAAGGACTACCAGCAAACCTGGCTGGTACACCAAATCGGTGATAGAAAGCACCGCTTCCCCCGGGGCTTTGTGCTGTCGTCCCCTACCCTGGGGATTAACAGCACTGAGGGGTCCCCCAGTAGGACGCCCCGCACCTACTGGGAGCCGTCGTTCCCCCACGGCTTTAGCGAGGGCCTTTTTGCCGCCCTCGGCCCCTTCCAGCGACTATCTCGATGGGGATTTTGTGGACATCTGTTCGCAGATGATCCACGCTTCCACATAGGAATCACCTTAGCGACCCACGCCGCTGCAACATAGCTAAGAGCTCTGCCCCGAAGATCTGAGAAAAAGAGTCAGAGTGACTCTTAGCGGAAGGTTTCCCCTCCACTTCGACCTGACTCAGGTCCATGGGTTCAGGACCCACCTTAGAGAAACGAAAGTTCCTCTCGGCGTTAAACGCCATCTTAAACGCCTCCCCCAGGGATTGGGGTCGGCATCGGAACAGTTTCGAACGTGCTGGCCCTTCTTTCAGGCCTCCCATGAAGACGGGGATGGACACATCTTCCGAATACGCTTTCGCGTACATCCCTGCCAACATGGTCTTCAGTTCTTGGACATATGTCTCCAAGTCCCTAGTGCCCTTACGGCACCTCAAAAACGCCAGCTGATTCTGGAAAACCAGATCAGGCGTTGCATACCTGTCCATAAGGTTTCGCTTAAGGACTCCCCAGTTCGGGAACACGGTCGTGACCGAATCCTGACACGTAAACGCCCATGTACGGGCTTTGCCCGTAAGATGGGTCAGTGCAAGTCCCGCTTGCGGGTGATCCTCGATCACGTTCGCGGTGGCGAATGTGGTTTCAACCTCTCGAAGCCACACATAAAGGTTTTCACCTTTCTCGCCGGTGAATTCCTTTATCTTAAAGGACATCGTAGGGCGCACACCCGTAGACTCGGGATAACTCCAGCGAAGACTCGCCTCATGGGCGATAAGGGCATTCACCCTTTCACGCACGGCATCGAGGCACTGCTCCACTAGATGGCGTAGGTCATCCTCACCCCATATGGGTAACAGCCTTTTAAAGGCTTCCTGTTGGACGGGGGTTAGCTTACACCAATCGTCCTGATCCATCACTTGCAGAGGATGTTGATCACCAACACAGGTGTTGGATTGACTACAAATGCTACCAGATGTAGCCGGGTGCGTACACGCACGGTGCGGCTAGCGCACAGAGGAAGACTTTCCTTTAAGCGGAGTTCACCGCTACTTAGCCGATACGCCCTTATAAAGGGCTTACTAGGAGAGAGCTCTCCTACTCGGGGCCAAGATTCTGGGGTGGTTTACAGATAGCTTTCGCTAACCCCTTGTAATAAGGCTTCCTTTATAAAGGGAGGTATCGTAAGGGAGACCTACCTTAGGCTACAATACTCACTGCGCGCGCGACCGGGCGTTGTCGCGCTCCTAGCAGTCTTAAGTATTTTTGTAAACTGATTTATATTGAATATATTTAATTAGCCTAAACTGATGTAAACTATATGTAATACTAAGTAGAGCTTATTCAAGTCGTACCTAGCTGAAATGTAGTGTACACCACCTGTGTACTAACACGTGGCTGGCTGGCACGCCTCCACCAAGGTCTCCTGCCCTGATTGGTTAAAATAACCAATAGGTCGAAAGCTTTCGGACCGGTCAATACTGAACCCAACCATAGTGTACTCACGTACACTACATACTAAATGTAACCCAAATGTAACCCTGTTACACTTAGTGGACTGCTGCTTGGTGGAGACTTTAAAGAAGATCGATATGGATGTACCAGTTCTGGGGTAATGATCCAAAATTCCAACGAAAGATAGTGCGAAATAGCCGATCTGCAAACGAAGCGGAAATCTTCACTCCGAATGCGATTAAATATGGCACTAGACCGCCCGAGGCAGTGAGTAATCCAGACAATAGTAAATCCTGCCACTTGATTGCAGAGCAATGAGTAATCCAGCCAATAAATGTTTCTGGCACTTGACCGCAGATCGCGATGAGTAATCCAGCCAATTCCTGGGACTTGATCGCAGATCACGATAAGTAACCCAGCCAAAATAATAACCCGCCTCCCTTGAGCGGGGCCAAAATTGAGTGGTGAGTGAACGTAACGAGTTCTCCCTGTCGTGGGGCTTCCGGTGGAGCTCTGCCCCGGTCGGGCTTATAAGCGTGAAGGGATTCTGTCAGCCTCCCGCTCCCAATGACTCATATCAGAGCCACTGGCGACTTACGCAACCCGATGTAATACGAACACTATAGTTAATATCCAATAAAAAACCAATATGTAAACTATATATAAACCGTGTGCCTTACCTCAAATCCGCGTACAAAACACTCCAAGCACACGATTGGCCCCAAATACTCCGTCATTTCAGTCAACCCGATCGATCTGTCTTGAAAACTGGTACACCGGTACAAACGGGTCAAATATTTTCACTTGCACTTCACCACACAAGACTGTAAATCACTTCTAGTCGCGTCTCGAACACGCATACCGCCTGAGTTGAAACGTCAAGCGGGCTGACATCTACTGCACAAGATCGCCTGTGCCAACATCGACATGACAGGCATCCTCTCATAATCGACTCTACGTACACGATCGATCAGTATCGGATACCATTAATGCATGTCGTTGTTGTTCAAGTGACAAACCAGACACTTTTGTCCTCCTTCCGCTCCTATAAAGTCAAAAAAATATCAGCTGATTACTTGTGAGATATCAGTCAACTGAAGCCGCCGAACATTTGGGTGACCAACTGCGAGCTAAAAGCTGTACATGTGACATGGCCGTCACCGAAGATTCTCCTCTGTGGGTGCCATATTGCAAATTCCTCCAAACAGTAATAAAAAGTGCGACACGCACTCCAATCGGGCAAGATTCCGAGGACTTATAACTGCACTTCTAAAAGTAATTGAGTAGTGACAATTAAAAAATTTCAATCCTTGGTCGGAAGTATACTTTAGATTGCGAGATACACAAGACCGGACATTGCTTACGCTGTCCACAAGGACACTCGACAGACCCATGCGCCTACAATTGATGAATGACATCTAGGAAAAAATAATACTTTGATATCTCAAGAGGACCAAGTCACTGAAACTTCGTATGGGCAAGTGAAAGGACGCACATGAAGTTTTAAATTTGAAATCCTACGGCGATGCTGATTATGAAGGCACGAAGTGGACCGAAAGTAAACTACAGGTGGTCTAATTTTCTTCGACGGCATGTTAGTGAGATAGATCTGCAAAAAGAAAGGTGGCGTTTCACTATCTAATACCGAATGCTATGCTGCTTCAACCAATGTGGTGAATTTACTTGGTTTCAAGGAGTTTCTCGAAGAAATACAAGTCAAGAGCAAGCTACAAATGCAACATTGCATGGATAACCAACCTACAAACAAGATTTTTAAGGGTGTCGAAAGCAGTTCCAAGATGAAGCATGTTGGTATAGGACTCAAGTATATTATTTCCAGGTAACAAGGTGGAGTTATCGAAGCTACATACGTTTCAACTAAGTACATGCTTGCTGACGGACTTACCAAGGCCTTGAAGGTGCCAAAATTAGAAGAGCTAAGAAGCGCGCTCGTGCTTCAACTCATGTGATTGACGGAATTCATATTAAAGAGGAGTGCTGAAAGTATTCACACTACCGGTTTTTATTAAATCCGGGGATGATTGATATTTTCATTGGTAGAAATATTTAGATCGTACTTATAGGAAAAATGCTCTATGTATTTGTACTCGAATCTGAGTACATATGTTTGGTCACTAATAAGTTGTAGAGCACACAACAGATGGAAGTTTGCTATAACTTCAACATCTTATGCATATTACATGTTAGACTAACTAATCACTTCTCAATACACATTCCATTGATAAAGTACCTGGTTTGGCTAGCTTCTTCTACCATCTTCGAACTGTCTACGGGTGTCATTTTCACGGTCAACGGATTTTTGGTGGCTGTAATATTGCCTTACCGATTTCAGTATATAGGAGCTATAGCTTTACATCTATGACACTAGTTTCTCACTATCTACGCAAGGATGGATGCTGAATCTTTTCAACACCATTCGGTGCCTAAACGAAACGCCCAAAGTTACGTAGTCTAGAACAAGGTGGTACTGCAGGACGTTGTTGATCGTAACGTAGTAGAAATAATTGCGCTAATCTTTTTGACCATCCTCTGCTTCTTCCGACTCCAGCCGTTGCTTCTTGCGATTTCCCATCTACTGTACTTCTTGACACCCCTGGAAAAGCTGCAGCGCCCGCACTTTAGCTGTAGATGGTGGCTCTTTCGTAGGTTCTTCCTCTTTTTCTTTCTCCTCCTCATCAGGCTCTTGTCTAATCTCACTGCCTCTCTCTGTTGCCAAGCAGGAAGGATCATCTTCCTGCTCGCTACCAATACCGCCGTTCTCATTGCCATTTTGTCCTCATTTTTTTAATCCTCATCATCTTCCTCGTCAAATATAATCTCACGGATGATGACGGCGACGATTTCCTTCTTGATAGGCAAAAGCGTAAGTGGTATCTCCAAGAGCCCAAAATGAGAAGGTAGAGTCTCCTTGAAAGGTGTCTTACTTTCTTCCCTTTCATTGAAAGGGACGAATAAGCAGCCCATCGAAGAGGATGCTGGATTTCGAGATGTTTCTTGTAGTTGTCCGGAAAAAGTGGGCTGTTGAAGTACTTCACGATTGTAATAGATTTTTTCTCCTCCTACGCTTCTACTGACAGAGAATTTTTCATTCCTCTTCTCATGGTGTGTGAGTCGGCTTCTCATCTTCTCTTTCGAAGGTCTGACAGAACCGGCAAACAACGACGATAATAGCCTTCGTTCCAGGATCACGCTGAAAAATCTTGATACCATACTGCAACTCATGCTCACTCTTCTCCTGAAATGGCGTAGCCTTCTTCTTCTTCGTCGTCGATGATGATGAAGGCGGTGGGAATAAGGAAGAAGGTGATGATGCCGCCGCTGTCTACTCCATCGTGAATGATCTGAAGCTTAGGAAAGCGGATCTTGTTCTACGGAAGGTGGTGAGTTCGTGAGTTCGCAAGAGAAGGAAAAGACAGATCTGATGATGACAAGACGACGGAAACCCAAGAGGGAACTGGGTTTTTCTTAAAACAATGGTTTCATTTACTCTATATATTATGGGCGTGACAGGGTACACCCCCCCTTTGCTGCGTACACCCCCCCCTCCCTTTTATGTGAGGGGTGGTAGTGATTGCAGGTCACTACTGTATATATATAGGGAATTGCTATTGCCACCCCAACCACACCCCTTGATTACGTTTATGTGTACCCTTGGTTATAACTGCATCACGACATTACGAAACTATACGCTTCGAATAACAAACAATGACAACGTGACGTATGTCATTGAATCTATCGAGACCATTTCATTTAACGAGGTCTTCGCGAAAACGTTCCAATTCAAGTCGCCAGTTGTCGATGCGTTGAAGGTTGGAGTCGCCCCAGCCGATAGCTATGACGATCTAGCAAGTCTGTTACATCGCAACAGCTCCGCTAACTTGCATGACTTGCATAACTCCGAAGAAAGCAGCCATATACAAGAATCTGTGGAGAAGAAGCTGCAGAAACCTGTTTAGAGCTACCAGAAAATCTCTCCGAACTTCGAACGCCATGGTGCTGTGGTCAAGCGTACCACAAATTTGGTCACTTTTGGTCAAGGCAGTTGGTCGAGTTTCCGATTGGTCTAAACAAGGGGGGCTTTTTAGCCTATCATATTCAAGGAGTATCAAGAACGCCGGTCTTGGGTGAGTCACCTGACATTGGCTATTTTACATAATTTTGTTTGGGTACATTAGGACCATAGGGAGGTAGTATTGTTGGTTAGTTGCGGATTTTCCAAGTAATAGTCTTTTGGTTGCGGATTTTCCAAGTAAAAGTCTTTTGGTCTAGGAATAAGTGGCAAAAACCTCTTCTGGTCTTGGTCTACACCGCAGCAAGGGGTCGCCGTTATTCTTTTCACGTACACTAGTCGCCTCCGCCCGCCGCGGATTGTTTGGGGGAAGAGGGTTGAATTATCCCCTCTTGCTTATTATACCCGGTCTGGACGCGCCGCACGCGCACTTTGACCACCGGAAGTCCCTCGACGGGAGTACGATTTGGCGATCTCGACACTTTGACTCAAGTACGTTTGGAACGTTCTATTCACTGGATTGGTCTTTACGTGGAGATATCGTTTGTGGAGTTTCACGGGCATATTGGGTCTTTACGTGGACATATTGGCTCATTGTAACATTGGTTGGAGTTTAGACCGGTTTTGGTCTTCTCTCATATTGGTCAGGGGCTAGACTGGTTGATTGGTCTACCCTCTATTATTTCGTATTGGTCAGGTCTAGATCGTTTGGACGATCGACCGATTGGAATTTATCTTTTGGAAGTGTTTCTGGTCTGTACGTACCTGGGGTGAAGATTTCCGCCCCAGGTACACCTAGCCAGCACGGTCTCATATTCAAGACCGAATCAGATCGATCTGCGATCCCGATCCACCGAGTGTGTAACTAGCCCATTCCACCGGGTACACAAGGTGAGATGAACTTAAGTGAATCGGACCAAGTGTCTTTGGATGATGACCGGTCGTCTTCCAGCAGCTGACGATCGGACCAGATTTCGAATGGAGGTCCGCGGGGTACCCCCCCCCCGTAAGTTGGAAGGCTGGGCACGATGGTGGTGGTCAGGTTGTCGATACAAATGTATTCGATTTCGAACTTGACTCCACCATAATGGTGCGCGTGCCCGGATCACTTGGTGATCGTGGATATCACCGCGAGGTGTCATCAAAGATTGAATTTGAAGATTTGAATTTGGAATCGTTCTGGAGAGGGCGTAAGGAAAGGCTATCACCTTACGTCTTCGTTCTCGATAAAGATGGCGATGTCCGATCTGGCCTGGTGGAGGACCAGATCGGGATTAATAATTTTTTTCCTCCCCAAAAGGCTCCCACCGGAGCCGATCGGGACTATAGAAAGTCCTGCTATAGTCCCGGAAAGGATGAGGACCTTGGTCCTGATCCTATGTATGTGCATAAAAAGTTGATGGAAAATTAAAAGACGAAAAATACTTGGAGGCCGATCAGAACGATCAGACCAATCTCCCCAAGGTCCCCAAGATTCCCAAGAAAGGGTTGGGAATGTCGGCCGACGAAGACGACCCCGAAGAAAAGTCGCAGGTCGGAGATGGAGGCATCCCTGAAGAATACCTAAACAAGATGTATTACATTTTTGAGCTGAAACGATTTGTTCGCTTTGACGTGGTCTTTTGGATGTTGAACCTCCAGATCCCCGACCATCTTCTCGGTCCCACTACCGAGACGATCCAGAGTGATCTCCCATTACTGTTGGTGAAGAACTTGGTGGCGATGTTGGCGGAGGTTGGCATTAAAATGCAGAAACCCGCCGATGTCCAAAAACTATTTGAATTTGATACTTGGAGGCTGAAATCGTCGATGTCGACCTTCCACAACCATTTGATCCCACTGGTGGGGGCGGTTCGCCGCCCAACTCCCACCGCAGCAGTGAAGGTCGCTGAAGTCTCCACAGCGCTTGTTGACATTGGTTCTGATGACGAATCGGTTTATCAATCTCCACCGGCCTCGAACAGCTCATCGGAGTTGGAGACTGGTGTCGAGCGGATGACCATGGGGGTGGACCATGTCCAGCCGGAACAAAAAAAGGACGTGCGACAGCAAAGGGCTGCTTGCCAGTCGGGGCTCCAGCGACCACCACAGGCCTCAGTTCCGCAAAAGGAGGGTATCAACACGTTGCCCATGACTCCAGCTAACTTCCAAGCCATGTTTGAGACGATGATGGAGCGTTTCATAGAAGACCGGGTTAGACCACCTCTGCGACCACATGTCCAAGACCGGTCTACCCAGCAAAGTGCCAATGTTTGCCGAGATGTGGATATGGAATCGGTAACATCTGTGGACAAGCCCACTCGAAGTGATAAGCAAGTCGTCAAATGGAGGCGCAAGCCGCAACCGTCCAGACCGCGTAGACCAAGCAAGACAAGTGACTGTGACATGGAGTCGGTCGGCGGTCTTGACGACCACTGTGGGTCAGATGGTACGGGCGCTGGCAAGCCACGCAAGGCTAACCTAGCCTCCACTACTGCTTACGACTTTGGATCTGCTGCGATTCCGCGCATCCGTATGGCCGCGACGACCGACCTCAAGGACTTCACTGGCAAGGATGCTGATGAAGACCAGGCCCGGTCTTGGTTCGGTCGGGTCAAGTCTGCGCTCCTGCGAGACCAGACCCCGAAAAGTGAAAAGTGTATGATCTTCCGGGATTTGTTGAAAGGACCGGCTGCCAACTGGATCCAACAGTTAGGTCGGGATGTCCGGTCTGACTGGGACCAGCTATGTGCAGAGTTTGAAGGCAATATTGTAACTCCGGATTTTCGAGTGCCCGCAAGTATCACCATATGCAGAAGCGGAGCGACGAGACACCGATCGAGTATTTGCATCGGTTGAACGTGGCTGCACTTCGTGCCGGCATAACAATTAAAGAGAATAACCCGCCGAACGGTGCTGCTCTGGAACATGTGGGTCACTACATTAGTACCCTGGACGATCAAGAACTGGCGGACCAGCTTACTCTGCTGTGTCTTAGTGACGCGGGTGAAGTTGAACAGACTATACGGACGCTACAGCAGTCGCGTAGCATGAGGGCGAAGAGTGCTGGTGGATCAGGTCGCTACCGATCCAAGACCCAGACCCAGACCGATCCGGTCAAGAGACCCTGGACCAGACCGACCCGAGCGGTCAAGGCGATCGTAGCCGAAGACAGCACGGGATCGGAAGGGGAAAGTGGAAGTCAATCCAGCCAGGAGTCATAGGATGAATATCAGTATCGTTACGTCTATGTTGCGGGACCTGCCCCGAAGACCAGGTCAAAGTCCGACCAGGTAGACCGGAAGGGAAGGAACGGAAGCAAGTCCGATCTGGACCGACCTCGTCAGAAGTGCTCCCACTGTGGGTCGAGCAAACATGATGGTCCGAACTGCTGGAAGAAGATGGTGTGCAAGAAGTGCGAGAGACGGGGCCACCCGACTGACCACTGCCTTTTCGTATGCAAGTCATGTGGAGAGATCCACGTGGCCGGCCACTACAAGATTGAAGAATTTTTTTAACATGATACGCAAGTGGTACGTGCCGTACAAGCACGCGGGGATGCTGCCGCCGGACGCGGAAAAGATGTTAAACTAGAAAGCTCGCAAGGTTGGAATCTGGATCGAGCCTAGCGTTCTACGGTTCACATCTATGCATATGTCGGCAAGGAGGATAAGACCGACAATACACGTTCTATTCCAAATTGCGTCGACCGAGACCATCCAGTCTACAGTCTGAAGACCGATGAGTACTCCCGGAATAAGGTGGTTATGCAGTTGGACTTGCTGCCTGGATAATCCCGCGGATACTGGAAGTATCACGCGCCTGATAAATGGTTCAAGAAGGCGAAAGCCTGTGGCAAGATTAATAACCAGAAAGCGACGATGTTGTTCGACTCTGGAGCAGAAGTCTCGATAATCGACTCCGCCTTTGCTCGTAAGGTCGGATGTCGTATAGACAATACCCAGAGACAAGAATGCGTCGGGATCGGCGAAAACTCTTATATGACCGAAGGAAGAACGCGTGTGAAAATTACTTTGTCGGGATCGCTGGTCTACTTTTTCAGCGCTTGGGTTGGCAAGTTGGCTGGTCAAGACGCTTTACTAGGAATGGATTTCATGGTCCCAGCTGGTATTCGCCTAGACCTGTCACATGGAGTGCATACGCTCCCGGATGAGGTCCAGGTCCAGTTGGATGGTCGAAGACCTCTGTATGGTTCGTATACCGATCTGGTCCGGTGGGACCAAGACCTCACTATCCCAGTTGGCCAGTCTGCCGATACCCCGGTTGAGAAAGGTTTTCGTTCGAGGAAGTTATGGTTGACTAGGGGCGATCGGTGGGTCCCGACCTTCGTAAAGAGTGCTGTTCGACGTGATTTTGTCCGTGTTACCAATATCGGTGACAAGCCCCTGAAACTGGACAATAACACTATTATCGGTATGTGGTTAGCAGAAGGGAAGGTACCAAGGAAGATGGGGTTCGTCTCGATTGGGTCGAGGCGGTATGTCGAGTGGCAAAACCTGGCGTACCAATCGACCACCGATCTTATCAGCGATGATGGGTCGGTGGAAGAGGATACCTCACCTTTAGTGGAAAGACCAAGTTATGTCACCTCAAAAAAGATGTTGGTCCGAAGAAAGGCGCCGCAGTCACCAGGAACGGTGGACCATCAAGTAGACGAGCCAAGGTTAGTCAACGTGGTGTCAGCACAAGACCAGGCGACAGCGGAGCAAGAAACGGAAGAAGGGGAAGATGAAATTGCTAGGTCGGACCATGACGGTATTCCTAATCAGACCGATATCAGTGAAGGATAGCCCGTCGATCAAGACCAGGGGCGTTCAGCCGGTCCAGATGGTCTAGGTGATATCGCTCCAGAAGATGAACAAGTCTGTATACATGAAGGCGGGGAACAGTATATTCAGGAGCTGGAAATCCAGATGGCAGTTCTCCCTGAAGTGTCTGCCGACTCGCCCGAAGTTACAATGGATGATTTACAAGTGGTTGATCAAGACCTTAACAGTCCAGACCAGATCGAGCAGTTGAAGAGTATCATATGGAAGAAAAGACATCTGCTGATCGGAAAGGGCAACGCCTTACCACCTGCAGCCCGTGGTGCGATTTGCGATATTGACGTTGGAGATGCCAAGCCGATTACCCAGCGATGTCGACGCGTGCCGCCACAGTACAGTGAAAAGCTTTCTGATCTCATTAAAGGACTGTTGGTCACCAAGATTATTAGACCGTCGACCTCGCCATGGGCCTCGCCGATCGTAATTGTTATCAAGAAGAACGGCGTTGACATTAGACTGTGCATCGACTATCGGCTGGTAAATCGGTTAACTAAACTTATGGTGTACCCGATGCCGTTGATTAATGATTTGTTGGAAGACCTGGACAAGAACTTGTGGTATTGTTCGCTAAATAGGGCAAGTGGATTTTGGGTGGTCTCGATGACTGATCGAGCCCGTGAGATTTCCGCATTTGTGACGCCGTTTGGTCTTTTCGAGTGGAATCGTATGCCGTTCGGTCTGAAGAACGCGCCCCAGATCTATCAAAGGCTGATAGACAACGCATTGTACGGACACTTCAAGATCAAGACCGATCGGGACCCTGTTGAAAATTATGATGTGTTTAGAGAGGGTGAACCCGATCGGGAAAGAGGACCGTCCGTTCTAGGGAGGCGGTCGTACATCGACGACATTCTGATACCTGCCTCGTCATGGAACGATCTGTGCGAGAAGGTTGAACGATTGTTGGAGACATGTGACCGCTGGAACCTGTCTATCAGTGCCGTGAAAAGTTTTTGGGGTATGTCCAAGGTCGCCTATTTAGGCCATATGGTCTCGAACAATGGTCTAGAGGCTAATCCCAAGGACCTAGATTCGCTGAGTAACCTCCCGTTACCCAGATCGCTGAAGGCAAAGCAGTCCTTCCTGGGAAGCTTGAATTATTATAGCCGATTCATTGAAGACTTTGCTATATACGCGGTGTGCTGTACGAGCTCCGTGAAGTTGACTATCATATGTTGCGCGAAGAATATCGGGCAACTTTACAGTAGGGCGCCGACTCTGGTCTTGCTGCAGTTTGTCCGCAAGTGGAGGCCGAAGATCATATGAAGCGTGCACAGTTTGCCTTTGGTATGTTGAAGGTTAAGATGGCGACGGCACCGGTTCTCAAGCATTTGGCTCCCGAAAAAGTGCCGACCATTATTGTATATGCCAGTAAGTGGGCTATCTCGGCCACTTTAGTGCAAGATCACGATGGTGTGTATCATCCAGTCACGTTTACGAGCCGGACGCTAAAACCAAATGAAGTGAACTAGGGAATTGTCGAGAAAGAAGTGCTGGCGTTGCTACGAATTCTGGATGTGTGTTACAACCTGCTGGTCGGCCGACCTATAAAGGTCCTGTCAAGACGGTCTACTTTGGCCTGGCTATTATCAGCCAATGGGATGTACGGACGTCTAGGCAGATGTTCGGCGGTCTTGTCGCAGTGGACCCTCGAGGTCTTTAAGTGCACCAGGGGAGAGGAAGAGATATTGGGCACATTAGCTGCCAGTATCACCCCTCGGTCTGAAGTGGGCGATGCATTGATAGCGATTGCCCCGAGGCAGCAACCTCGGCAGTCAGTTTCGAGACCGCCACCGACCGTCGACCATGACGAAGAGCTCTTGGTCTTAAGTTTTGACGGATCGGCAAGCGTGAAGAAGAAGGTCGGCGCCTATAGTGCCATATTGTGGAAGTTGCCACAATGGTCTATAGTTGCAGCCGCTGCCGATTTCACGACGGATATTACTGTTAACGAGGCGGAGTACCGAGGTATACTTCTATGTCTGGACCTGCTGTCGTCGCAAGAGAAGGGGTGAGTCATCATATGTGGTGACTCCAACCTAGTGATCAGGCAGATCACCGGAGAGATCGACTGCAAGGCTCCACGACTAAGGACGCTAAACGATCGAGTAATGAAGGCATTGAAGGACCACCCCAACCACGAGATATTGCACGTGAAACGGGACTGGAACAGAAGCGCCGACTACCTTGCGACCAAGGCCATGCAAGACCAGACCGGGGCTACGATCACCGAGAAGGTCGTTCTGGATGATTTGATGAATATAAACAGGCTCCCCAAGGTGATCGGACCCAAGAACGCTCCAGACCAGGTGCATGTGATGGTCGCGACTAGACCGAAATCTCGGAAGTCCCACCAACCGTTCCCAAAGTAACGGTTGAGTGAATCTGTTGTGCAGCGACTAAGGGCAGAACGGATCCTCAAGGCGCAGGACGAAGAAGAATGGATTGTGAATTTAAAGAACTACCTGAGCGGTGAATTGTCTAAGTTGACGAACGGTCAAGCGAAAGAATGTGACAAGATCGCAGACAGTTACGAAGTGGATGAGGATGGTTTACTATATTACTGCCGCGATGCCGACCAAGACAGTGCAGACCGGGACCGATTGTCAAAATTGGTGATACCTGAGTTGCTGCAGCCGGATGTACTCCATCACTACCATGTGAGTCTAGAAGGGGGACATCAGGGCATAGGCAGAACCTATCACAAGATCAGGTCCCACTTTCACTGGAGAGGTCTTTTCCGAAGTGTACAGAAATATGTGTGTTGTTGTACGGATTGCGAGACCGGAAAGGGTAGACCGGTAATCAAGGGGCGATCGCCCAAAAATATCGAAGCTACCTACCCTTTCCAGGTCATAGCGATAGACCATATACCGTCGCTGCCTAAATCGACATATGGCAATACTGAGTTGTTGATCTGGGTAGACCTGTTCACCGGTCTATTATTGCGAAGGCAAGTGCGTCCCTGTCTGCCGAGCAGATCGCCAAAAGTTACGAAGAATGCGTGTTTCCGAAGGTTCGGCGCCAGCGAGGTCATCAGACACGACCGAGAACCCGGTTTCATGGCCGAGGTGTTCCGTTCGTTTAACAATATGCTGGGACAGAAACAGAGCGCGACGATGGCATATCGTCCGCAAGCGAATGGATCGGCAGAACGTATGGTACAAACTATTACAAGAGCAATCAAGATGTACGTTGCCGATCCAGACCAGCGCGATTGGGACGAATACGCAGAAAGGCTGGTGTTTGCACTCAACTCGTCGACCGATCGGGTCCGAGGAGAAACGCCTTTTTATCTTGCGTATGGATGGGACCCCCGGTCCACTCTTGAAGCCGCGATACCTATCGGTTGCACCCGGACCCGCGATCGCGATGCTAGACTCTGGCGCATGCAGGTCCAGAAGCACTACCAGCATGCAAGAGAAGTCGTCAACGAAAATCTGCGTCAGGCCACACAAGACCGGGCAGACCGGTCCAATGACCAGGTCCGACCCCACGGTATAGAACCAGGGGTGAGGGTATGGCTATACCTAGACCGAGTGAAAGAGGGCTATGCGAAGAAGCTGGATCACATGTGGCACGGCCCTTTCCGTGTTGACGAGCTGATAGGTGAGCACGCTTCCCGTCTAGTAATAACTGGTACAGATTACAAGGTCTTCCCGATTGTGCATGTGTCCAAGTGGAAGCTGGTCCGAGAATTTCCTGATCGACCCAAAACTCCCTGTCTGGTAGACGAAGAAAAGAGATTTGATTTCGATGAAGCGTTACTGCCGGAGGACAGTTGGGAGCGACCATTAGAGGAAGACGAGTTTAAAGTGGAGAAGGTCTTAGATGTTCGGTCGACCAAGAAGACCAGGTTCGGTCGGACTCACCGAGAGTACCTGGTCCGATGGAAGGACCATGATGAATCAACTTGGGTCGAAGAGCTCGACTTGAATTGTGGGGCTCTTCTACGAGAGTTCTAACGAGAACGAGTCAGTCGTAATCGCTTCGCAGTGATGCAGACTCATGAAGACCAAGACCAAGACACGCAGTAGCATCGGTCGGTCTAGACCGGTGTGAAGATGTGGAAGGTCCGGAGTTGATGTGAAATTGTGATGAACTGTGACGAATTGGAATAGCGGAATGACGAATGTGATGACTATTTCTCGTGATGGGAGTGGAACTGTTTACGATAACGTGTTTGGTGCAACTCTGAAAAAGTGGTGAAATTAGTTCAAGTGATTTGATGATCAGACATATGAAAAGAAATAATGACATGTATTACGAGTTATCTGGTCGACTACCTACGACTTCACTTGCTGCTATCGCCCCACAGACGGCCGATGACCATTGACGGATGATGTTCCACTTGATCCTGAAACTGGTTACGCCAGGGGTCCTTCCGGTCAAGCTGGACCAAAGCATCCTTGAGGTCCGCGACCGGCTCAGCGCAATCAAGACCGGGGTACCATGTGCCGTCGTCGGCCAGCAGTCTGGTCTTCTCAACGCGACGCCTTGGCATGTGGAGGAACACCGGGTACAAGAACACGACGACGTCACACTCGCGGGCTCGCATCCCGTCCAAAATGTACTGGCACAGGGATTGCCAAGCCTAGCCCGCTCGAATTCGACGTCTCGACGTCGCTTGCGCTTGCTCTGGAACGTCGCCAGGCCCGGATCTTGTCGCACCCGGTCGGGAGGAAGCACCAAGTAGTGGGACGCTCCCCAAATTGCTTGGCCGTGGATCCTGTTGAAATTCTTCACCCGGCCTATCAAAGTGCCGATCCATGGAGTCAAGTGGAACACAAGTCCTATCTTGGAGTGTTCGAATATTTTCCATGGTTCATCGCCGTACAGGCGGGAGATCTGCGCCGACGTAATCAGGTACGCCCTCCATGCAGACGAGGCAGGGGTTTTCTTGGCCGGTGGAAAAAGTCAGGAGTCCGGACGAGAGAAAGACCGGGCCAGAAGCTGCTTGGTCAGGGTAGACCGGCGTAAACAGCCGATTTGACCCGACGACCACGGCCAAGTGACTTCAAACGTCCGCGGCGGAAGGGAGCTGGTATAAACCGCCATGTTCTTCAATAAGGCGTACTTGTGAAGCCCGGATGTCCCGGGGAGAACCGAAAGCGCCGGCGTCGCGGATGTTGATACTGGTGCAGCTTCACTTGGCAGACCGGTCTTCTGCTCTGACCCCACTGTCGACGCCACTTGGACGAAACTGTCGCGCAAATTCGTTTGTAATTTGTACTGGATGGGGGTATGAACTCGGAATCACCGGACCCTTCGCTGTAGTCCTCCTCAGACGAGACCCCTGTGTGCTGGATGCGACTTGCAGTACGACGCGAGGGCGCTCGACTTTCCGAGGGGCTGTAGATGTCGTCCATGCCCGAGTCCGAGTCCATGAGAAGCGCCTGTGTCTTGGCTAGCTTATGGGACACTGCACGCTTCCCCCCGATTCCGGGTCCGCGCGCAGTGCTCCGCGCCCTCGAGCTACTCGGCGCGTCCGCGCGCTTCTTTGACTTTGGTGTAATTTCAGACTGCTGAATATCATCCAATGAACGAAGCCGGTCTTGGTCCTGCTTCAAGCGGTCTTGGTCTTTCCCCGAGGCGACTAAGGTTGCCGATGCGGACCAATCTACGCTGGAGGAAGCAGTCGAACACGGAGGTAGCAAGTTCATCAAGCGCTGGCGGCACTGGTCTACCCGACGACGACCCGACTCTTGCGTCCAAGCGTCGGACCTGTCTTGACAGGACCGGACCTTCCCGGTCTGGTCTTGAATCGCAATTTGCAACTCGGCAATTCGTCGCGCGAGGTCTTCGCCTTGCATGCACAGTGAAGTCGCATAAAGCTGTCCGTCCAGCTGCTGCCGTCAAACAAGTGCAAGTTGATCCCGGAGATGGTACTGAAGGCCTCCAGACGGGACAGCTCATGGCGCGCGCTTATCAGCTCCTCCAAAATGTGTCGAAGCTGGTCAGCGTGACCGTCAGAATGCCTATCAGCATCGACCAAGTCACCTATTGCCTGGACTATGTTGGGAGAGATGAGAGCTGAAGACAAACGAGGGTCAAGAAGAGTACAAGATGAAGACCAAAGATGCGCACCTCGTGTTGCCTGGTTGGCCACCTGGGTCCTGAGCCGAGTGTTCTCTGCGAGCATATCCTGCATCCGCGTGTCGGCTTCATTCTGACACCCTTTCGATGTTTGAAGTGCAGGAGAATTATGTGGGCTGCCAGACCGAGCCGACCGGACAGGTGAAGCAATATGGGGCGACTCGGCGCATAGAGTTTCTGCAAGAACGACAAGAACAAGCGTCAAAGGGAAGCATAAGAAGATTAAGTGTAGTGAAGGAAGTACCTGGCGCAGGTGTCGAAGATGTTTGGTCCATGGTGAAGAAGTGCGAGTGACCAAGGTCCAGTTGGTCGAGTGATGGGTGAGTCAGACCGTTATCGTTGTGCGACAAGGTCGGACTCAGGGGCGGCTGTGGTGAAGTGTACCACAAATTTGGTCACTTTTGGTCAAGGCAGTTGGTCGAATTTCGGATTGGTCTAAACAAGGGGGGCTCTTTAGCCTATCAAATTCAGGGAGTATCAAGAACGCTGGTCTTGGGTGAGTCACCTGACTTCGGGTATTTTACATAATTTTGTGTGGGTACATTAGGGACCATAGGGAGGTAGTATTATTGGTTAGTTGTGGTTTTTCCGAATAGAGGTATTTTTGGTTGCAGGGTTTTTCTAAGTAGAAGTCCTTTGGTCTTGGTATATACCACAGCAAGGGGTCGCCGTTCTTCTTTTTACGTACATTAGTCGCCTCCGCCCACCGCGGAGTGTTTGGGGGCAGAGGGTTGAATTATCCCCTCTCGCCTATTATACCCGGTCTGGACGCGCCGCACGCGCACTTTGGCCACCGGAAGTCCCTCGACGGGAGTACGATTTGACGATCTCAACACTTTAAGTCAAGTACGTTTGGAACGTGCTATTCACTGGATTGGTCTTTACGTGGAGATATCGTTTGTGGAGTTTCACGGACATATTGGGTTTTCACGTGGACATATTGGCTCATTTTAACATTGGTTGGAGTTTAGACCGGTTTTTGGTCTTCTCTCATATTGGTCAGGGGCTAGACCGGTTGATTGGTCTACCCTCTATTATTTCGTATTGGTCAGGTCTAGATCGTTTGGACCATCGACCTATTGGAATCTATCTTTCGGAAGTTTTTCTGGTCTGTACGTACCTGGGGTGAAGAGTTCCGCCCTAGGTACACTTAGCCAGCACGGTCTCATATTCAATACGGAATCAAATCGATCTGCGATCCTGATCCACCGAGTGTGTAACTAGCCCGCTTCAATGGGTACACAAGGTGAGATGGTCCTAAGTGAATCGGACCAAGTGTCTCTGGATGATGACCGGTCGTCTGCCAGCAGCGGACGATCGGACCAGATTTCGAATGGAGGTCCGCGGGGTACCCCCCCCGTAAGTTGGAAGTCTGGGCGCGATGGTGGTGGTCAGGTTGTCGATACAAATGTATTCGATTTGGAACTTGACTCCACCACAGTGCTATAGTTCGTCTTGATAATATTATGGCTTTCCAGAATGCGTTTATCGACATCATGACTCTGTTTCCGTTGGCAAAAAAGACCTTGTCCGTGCGTAAGGATCCGCTCATGAACGTTTTACACGTCCTTTTGGTGAACGAGCCCACGAAAGAGACAGCTCTGCTGGAAAACGCACAAACCTATCTAAAGTCGATGGATCAAGATTTTCGCGCGCACAACATCCGCCGAGTTACTTTCTCAGTGCGTCCGCAAAATATTGAAAACGTATCTGTGCACAACGCTGATATGGCGCTGTACCCAAACATTTACACGTTCCCTGGACGCCTGAACTGCAGAGAAGATAAAATTTTACGACACATTGAAGCACCACTTGCCTACAAGCTGGAGCTGCGTCGTCTGCAGAACTATAGTGTGACCCCGTTGACTTCTGAGAACAAGAATGTGCATTTGTACTTGGCAAAGATGAAGGAGTCTGGTTCACATATCGTGACCAACCGTTTCCAGCGCATCTTCGTCTGTACTATCGTGCGCCAACTGGATCACGATGGTAGCGGCTCTCGATCGTAATACGACGCATACCCAGGCCCCGAGAGCTCGCTCTTTGACGCTCTGAACGCATTGGAAGTAAATATAGCCAATCTTTTGGTCAAGAAGTCGTCCATGCCGACGAAAAATAACCACGTTTACCTGAATATCCTGCCACAAGCGATTGTAGACCCACAGTATCTCGGAGGGGGTGATCCGCATTCTGACATACCGGTATGCTGAGCGCTTGGAGCAGCTGGGTGTGACGACGGTGGAACTCAAGATTATTGCACGTTTCAATAGCGAGACACCGGTAATTCCTGTGCGCCTTGTTGCTGAAAATCCTACCGGTTATGTAGTCCGTGTGCAGGCTTACGTGGAAGCTGCTGGCCACAATGAGCCAATCTTTACTTCAATTTGCGACGAAACTCATGGTGAACTTGACGGTATGCCAATAACAACACCATACCCGGTGGTTTTCCCCTTTGATAAGAAGCGCGAGATGGCTAAGGTTATGTCCAACACGGTGTACGTGTACGATTTCCTCAAGCTCATCGAGTATAATTTGCTTCGTCAGTGGCGTAAATACTTCAGCAGCGTACTCGCGATGGCGGCTCAAAAATCACCATTCCGAACTTGCTCATGGAGACACGCGAGTTGATCCTCGACGCGACTGGCAAAGCATTAACGGACTTTTGGTGGTCGTTCTACTGGGATCTTCGCTTCAATAACGAGGGCGGACGCAGCATGAAGCAGCCCTTTCGTCACAAGATGGGGTCGTGAATCAGTCGTAGGAGCTCCGTATCATCATACCAGATCTTTGTGTTCGCCACAATTCTCGCCTTTTGAATCTTTCTCACGGTCGGGTCCGTGGCCTCTTTAATTACCAAGTCCGACGCTCGATGTGTTACAAGCGAAATCAAGTCGAGCGCCGATTGTCGAAAACGTACTTGAATATCCGCATTTTCTTCCAAGATAGGGTCGCTTCGGGTCATCTCCCGAAGCGTAGTATCGCGCAGATAATCTCCGTTAAAAGGTCGGTAAATGCTTACGCGTTGTCATTGTTATTCGAAGCGTATAGTTTCGTAATGTCGTGATGCAGTTATAACAAAGGGTACACATAATCGTAACCAAGGGGTGTGGTTGGGGTGGCAATAGCAATTCCCTACATATATAGTGTGCAATCATTACCACCCCTCACATAAAAGGGAGGGGGGGTGTACGCAGCAAGGGGGGGGGGACGCAGCAAAGGGGGGGGGGGTACCCAGTCACGCCCTATATTATTTATGAGATAGAAATCGAGCCTTCGGCAGTTTAAAATTCTAGAAATTCTACATTAGAGCACCAAATCTCGAATTGGTCCCGGCCTGCAGATAGTATATGACTGTGCCAAGTCTATGTTTTCCTACATATCTCGATGCGTGGCCAAGGTTAGCATCCAGTTCAGCCAGGCCTGGATGACTCGCGTCTGTTCAATGAATGGATTCGGAAGTGTCCGTGCTTAAAGCGTGAAGGGTTCAAATTTGAGAAATAGCTACCAGATGGAGAATGTTCTATCAAAGATAGAGAATTTATGGGTCAAAAAGGAATTTACTCAGTCAATTTAGTAGCTTTATTGTGTAAATTACCCTGCCGTGGCGATGATGACTCGACAGTTTCAGTATAAATCCAGAACTGTCCTATCCTATAATGAGATTGAAGAAGAATCTCAGAGCGCCTAAACAACACAAACAGAGTGATGTGTTTATTCGATGGATTCCTTCTATGTTACACGCACTTTGATCCCACGACGACTCTGTTACTAATGTATGCGGCTATGTGTACTCGTGGCATCGTCCCAAGTGTCATTCAATGACAAAAGTCCAGCGCATGCTGAGATCAAATTAAATCATGTGATGACGGTCTATGATACCCCAAATATCTTCTACCGCCCACTTGATTCAGTGCTTACGGCCATATGACATCGTAACCGGTGCAGTAGAACGTAGGTTTTATGTTTCCCAGCTCCCTCAACAGGTTGGGATGGGGTTCTTTATTCGAGTCACAAGGTAAAAAACGACTTTGTGTTCTAGAATATGACTTGCAATTGAATACATGCAGCGCGTGTCGCTCGTCGTAGTTTGTAGTTTATTTACAATATCGTTGCTACGAACACAAGTCGTGATTTTACATGTACAGCTGCTGTACCAGTACAATCTCTTCTTTTTTTCTATAGGGCTCTGTCTTTTACGACGAAACAGCTGCAAGTTGATAGTTCCATGTCCGCTGCAATGCCATTGCATTTAAGTACTCTCACAATACAAGTTGATCCAAACGTGCAAGACGATGCGTGTCGACGTGATGGTCTCCGTGGCTACGTTCTGGATTCTCCTCTCCAGTGACAGTCATGCCAATGCAATGGCAATGATGTTCCATCCCTCCTTTCAAGTCGCCGCCGACCCCGAGGACATGTCTACGAAAAGAGCGTTAAGGTCGGACGAGACCATCGATGACGAAGACAGGGTGCCCATCGGGCTCAACAAAATAGTCGACAAAGTTAAAAAGGCCGTTGCTCCGACGACTGAAAAGTTGTCGGCTACGTTTATGTCGCCAAAGGATATTGTGGACAAATATGTGAGGAAACAAGAAAAAATCATGAGCGAAAAAGGAAAGACGACAAGCGAGGCAGTCGCTCGAGTGGAGGTTAGCCAGCCAGTCGCTCGAGCTGATGTTAGCGACAAACCTTCGACTAGCAGACATACAGCCCTTACCGAAGGAGAACGCCTTACGGCGAAGTGGAATGACAAAAAAAGCACGGGCATTCTAGAGGAGCAGCAGCGCCAGCAGATCGAACTCGCGTACGACTTTATTAGTGAAACATATTTTCAGAAAATGAAAAAAATGATGGAGCGCTCGCTCCGTACCAAGAAGGATATCGAGTTGGATATCTACATTGCTCTGAGTGAAAAGTTCGGCGACGATGTTTTGGCAAACGTTCTCAACGATCTGGAAAGGATTGATGGTTTGACGGCGAATGTAGAGATTTTGAAGGCTGGGCGGTTAAAATACTGGAACAAGAGCAACAAGCAGTATGATGAAGTGCTCAAGACCTTGACGGCGCTCGAGGACAACGATGAAAAGGCGGAAAATTTCTTTCGAAATGTGAAGGAGCTGGAGAAACTCGTAGAGCTGCAACACCGTGACCAAATAGACACCAATTTGTTTCGCACGCTGATTAACGGCTACGGTCTTGATACGTTTGTAAACATCATCTTCGAGGCCTCACGATCACAAAACGAGCAGCGCTTGGTGACAGCTTCAAATTGGAGGGAGAGGTATTTCGATTATTTAAAAAAGAGTGATGTCAACTCACAGAAACTATTCGAGGAGCTGAAAATGGGAGAGGATGCTCAGTTTAGCAGCGCAAAGTTTTCCATGCTGGTTAAATATGCTTCCTTCTTTTCCAATTCGCCAGAACTGGACCCGAAAGTGTTACAGCAGTACTTTGACAATGATAGAGTCCGCACCAAAGTTGCCTATTTAGCCGCGCATGCAATTATTCACCGCGAAAATTTCCCGGGGACGTTTACAGATGCCAAGTATATCGTTCAGTTGATCTGTGAAAGATATAAGGGTAGGGACAAAGCTTTCAAAAGTTTTATGGAAAAAGTGGCGACCCAGGGTGAAAAAAAAAACGAAGCGAACGCGTTGGCGGAGGTGAACGCGTTGGCGGAGGTGCGGCAATCTTACGGTGAGCCCAAATTCGATGAGAAACTAAAAAATCTTTCTGTTCGAAGGACCCGCGCCGCGCCTTGAGTCGATACGAAAATGGGTCAAATGCAACTTTTTAGCAAAATGCATTTTGGGCTATACCCAATCTTATGGCTCATACCCAATTTTATACATACATTTAATTTGGTTAGGTATCAAGCTTAAATTTAGTATAACACTTTAGTTGTTTACACACAAGACTCACAAGTACACTTTTGGCGCTAGTACGTTCTCTTAAGGGCGGAACGCAATTTATCTCCAAGCCTCTTTATCTGTGGAACGCGCCACAAATACCACAAATAAGCTATTTGTGGTCGACACAAAAGCTTATTTGTGGTGGTAAATTGTGGAACTATATATAAAATATAGTAATATAGTTATACAAAAGATAAGAAACTGAGTGTATTCTCAAGACTTCCATCAGATTGACTGCAATTTCTTGAATTGCTTGCTATGAAGAATGCCCCCCAACGAAAAGTCTGTCAAAGCAGTGCGAAAGTTGTCCTTCTCCCATCGAACAAGTGAGAAATCAATTTCCACGGTGCTTGTGTCAGGAAAGGCTGTGGCCAAGCCCCCGCAAAACCGCTCAAGGTAACCAAACCTTTGCTGAACGTAGTCCCAGCCTTGTTCAAGGAGGTACTTCTGTCGCAGCTGTCCAGAACATTTCTCAGTGCAGGCTCACGTTCATAAGCGGCACAGAGTTCCTGAAATTATAGCTCGATGAATTCTTTTTCCTGTGGGGACCAACAAACAGATAGGCGAGCACGTTGGTTTCGAATCACATCAGCAAAATCTCGACCTCTCGTTTTCGCTAACGGTGCGGCAAAACAGGAGGCATAGATTCCGCTGCGTTATTACTTGAGTCCCGTTCCGCAAACACAGCAGCGATGTCCGACAACAAATCCGTCGAACACGTTGAAACATTCTTAACGATGTGTTCCGTGTCTTCCTGGCCAATCAATTGCATTGAATCAATAACGAAAGTTCCAAGGTCCTCTAATACTGCTGTGGCATCCGATAAATGGATCGAGTATTTTCTGTCTTCAGAAAGAACTGCTGGACAAGATCCAAATTATCTGCAGCTTCCTCAGTAAGGGGTCCCACAGCCTTAAACCAAGAGGCATAGATGCTCTGAAGCTTTGATAGCCCCTCCCGTTGCTGCGAAACCAAGTACTCAGGCCTCAAGACTCCTGAAAGTAATCTTGGCCTCTTTCGATATCTTTGCAATAAAGGTAATATATATCCATCCACCACTGCAAGGGGGGTGCGCAAGCACTTTTTGTGGTGAAGCATATTATAATTTTTTGCGGTACCATAGTTGGTACAGTAGTCAGTATCATAGCTGGTACAATAGGCGATATATTAGTCGGTACGATAGTTGGTACCATAGTTGGTACAAAAGCCGGTACGACTGTTGACACAACATGAGGTACAACAGTCGGCACAACTGCGGCGAACATGGATGGGGCATGGACGGGACATCTGGGAAGACGCGACAACTGATATAGTTACGTAACGGGTACCTAACGGGTACCTAACGGTTAGCGACGGACGACGGATAAATCAGGTCGACTGGTCGACGGAGTACGTAGGGATGAACAGTTCTGATTGGTTGATTTTAGGTAATTGGTAGTTTTAGGGATATAAGTGATAATTAAGTTCTCCTTTTGCGTCCGATCGATAATATCACCGAGGGGGAAGCGTTCGCTCCTCCCTCTCTTTTGCATACGCACCCTTCACGTCCTGTGCGGGAGCACGTAGTGCACTTTTTGGCCCACCGGCAGACTTAAAGGTCTGGGGAACGCACCCTCAACTCCACACCTCTGTGTCAGCGGTTATTTTGTAAAGGTTTTTTGGGGGGGAAGGTGTTCTCACCTCTTCCCCCATTGGTCCACGTTTTTTGGCCCCTAGAGTTCGGCTGCTCTAAGCGCCCCATGGGAACTCTAGGTTGATTTTAGTGGAAACCGTCGATCAGCCAGTTGCTAATCGACCCTCCTCTTAGGCTTAAGCTTAGAATACATAGTATATTGGGTGTTCTATTAGCGGACTAAGCTTAAGAGGCTTGGCGATCGGGTGGTGAAGATTTCCGCTGCCTGATCAAGTACCCCTCCACCGATCACTGCCCTGATCAACACTCTGCAACTCGCGATTCGCGCTCAGCTGCTCGCAACTCGCGCCAACCAGCTGATCAGCAACTTTTAGTACCTGATCAAGCCTGATCAAGTCTGATCGCCGCTGATCGACGACTTTTAGTGCCTGCCCAAGCCTGATCACTGTTGATCAAACCTGGTCGCACGTGATTCAAGCCTGATTGCGCCTGATTATCGCCTGATCGCATCAGTCGACTCATCACAAGTCAACACAGTCTTGCCACAAGGAATTGTAGTGTGCCATCCCCGCAACCTGAAGAGTGACCCACGCCCAAGCCGTCGGATACACAAGGTGAGCAGAAACACAAACAGTCAAGGACAACCGGAGGACCCCCTTCGTTAGTCTGCAGTCCGGGCGCCGTGGTACCGCCTGATCAAGCCTCAAAAGCTTTGATCAGCCGCTCCACCACAATGGTGCGCGTGCCCGGAACTTTGGGCGACGCGGGATATCACCGCGGTTCTACGCAAGATGGCGCTGATGCGGAAGTGAAAACGGAAGCGGAAGCAGAATTGAAGATCAAATTGGAAAAGGAGGAGGTGGTTATGACGATGGAAGGCAGTTCGCCGTCGTCATGTCTGAAGAAGAAAGGAAATGCTGATCATCAGGACCTGGGGAGGTATTTTGATAACATAAAGGATGAAAAAGCCTCAATCACCTCCCAAGGCTCCTTAGGGATCCCCTGCGTATCACAACGCAAATTGTGATCCGCCAATTATTTATGTATATGATGATCCGGATTGGAAGCCGGTGGTGAAATACTACGACCCGGACCGACGGAAGGCGTTGCTGAAAGCGCCTGGTTCGGAGAGCGATGATAGTCGATCAAGTATGTCGTCACCAGAATTTGATCTGGCAAGGACGTTTTATATGAAGGAACTGAATAATTGCTTATGGATCGATCCGATCATGAGCCTACTCGGGGTCACGATCAGCAGAAAGATCAACGGACCAGTCGATCAACCATTGACGGAGAGGAAGTACAGGTTAGTCCGTGGTATTTAATTGGTGACGCTGTCGCTCTTTCGTTTACATTTGATACTGCTTCACGAGGAGAAAACATCCGACTTGTTTTTCCTGGGGAAGAATCGGTGATTTCATACTCGTTTCCGCCCGGAACATTCTACGTGCAGATTCTACAAGCTCAGCAGCTGCATGTGAGTCCAAGTGTACACGGTCATGCCACTGGTCAGCAGTCTGCTGCTACGTATGCTACGAAAAGGGTCTATTCAGTGTATGCACGCTGTATTCTGGATGAAGGCACCCATATGGAGCAAACCTTCCGTGGACTCGACATGTCACAAGTTGGAACGGCACATAACGCCGTATATGTCTTGTCGGCTCCTAAAGAGCCTCGCCGTCAATTCTAAGGACGCGATTTCGACGCGATTCTTTCGGGGGTTGAGACGTGCAGCTGGCATCTCGGGAGAACGGTCGAGAACGAGCAGTAGCAGCATTTGGGGATAGAGTAGATGTGTCACAAATATTTGCTAGTGTATACCCGTGAGTCCACGAGATGGCGATCATCACGTTGGATTACTGAATCCGCACTGGTCCAGTAATCTTCGACTAGCATTTCCAGCTGTGCGCGAGGGTTCACGTATTTCTCGTAGGTGGAAGCAGTTGCATGGCCTGGAGCAGAGCATATAGTACGGAATGGAGAAGAATCGAGATGGAACCACGTGCCAATGCGGTTCCAGTCGCTGCGTCCGTACAGAATGGTGTGTCTCAACTAAGTAAACAGACGCGAGAAAGTGGACGCTCCGTTTTTCGACTAGGGGCGTGAATGACCGAAGCTTTTCGTCTGAGTAGCACTGGTCATGGCGCTTACGCGTGAATTGGCGTCGCAGATTGAACAGGAAGGCATCAATATGTGTAAATATACAAGCGTGGAGCCCCCGGCGCAACAGCATACGATCAAAAACCTGTCCGTTGTGGGTGGTCAAAGTATTGAAGACCAAGGCTTTCGTCTTCTCGAAGGCGTGAATATTATCATTGGTACGCCGGGTCGCCTCATGGATTGCCTCGAAAGCCACTACTTGGTGCTCAACCAGTGCAACTACATGGTGCTGGACGAAGCAGATCGCATGATCGATATGGGCTTTGAACCTCAGGTGGTTGCTGTGTTAGAGAATATGGGCTCCATGTTAAAATCCAAGAATGAGGACTAGATGTAGAAGAAACTGACGTTGGCCAATGGCGCGAACGTCGTGCGAGCTACGCCACCGTTTCCGTGTCACCGCCATGTTTAGTGCCACCATGCCTGTCGAAGTCGAGTGCTTGGCGGCGACGTTTTTACGGCATCCATCCATTGTCAAGATTGGGGACGACGATTTGGGCAAGAATAAGCGCATTGATCAGCAGGGGATGTTCGTGAACCCTGGCAAGAAGCGGCTGAAGCTCGTGAAAATCTTGCGGGAGATCCTGAGCGCCCACTCGGTGCCCGTGCCGCGCTCGAGCAAGGAAAAGGTCGTGGTTGGTGCCAAGATTATCTTGTTTGTGAACATTAAGAAAGAGTGTGACGCCGTGGCCAAGTTTCTCGCGAGTTTCTAGTGCTTTCACCTGATCCGTTTGTTAAAAAAGAGAGCGGTATTTACTCTGTGAAGAAGCACTTTGAAAATCTCCACACTAGTCCGGACTTTATGCTGGCCATAGCTGAATTTTTGTGTGTCGTTCCCGGACAAGAAAGTTTGGCAATGTTGATCAAGCTACTTGATTATGCTGCTGACAAGGTCGTGGGCGAAGATTGTAGCCTTTCTACTACTGGGTCTAAAAGTTGCCAATCGTCGATATTCTTATCTCAAGTGCTATCAGTCATTGCTCTTGCTGGTTAGGTGTATAAAAAAACGAAAGGATGAAATGGATGAATCACCTCCAACCATTTTAATGGAATGTGCTACGAAATATCTGGACATCATGGGGCGACTGACGTCAAAATCCTATTTACGCATGGCGCGAAGAGCAGAGTTGCAGTGTCTTGAGATATTTTTTCGTTTCGACTTGTGCAACTTTAGTGTCTTTGAAGATGCATGTGTCACTGGACTCACTGATTGCGGCGTGAGTGTGCGTTTCACAGCCTCGCGTAGTCTACAATCTTTATATTTTATGTATCCAGAGGGTGGAGGACGAATCTTTCGGCACATTTACAAGACCTTGGAGCGTTTGGTAGCTGCATCAATCGAGAGCAGTGATCACGACACTGAAGGACAGACAAGAGGGCATGAATGTTATCCTCGCATGACCATGGATTCGTGTTTATCAGTTATACTTTGTTTGTATGTGAGCGCTTGCTCGTCTCAGATTGCGCTTCCGATTGTCCTTCAAGCATGCGTTGCGATAGTCTCCAGAAATCAATCGTTCTATGTTTCGGGAACTACTTCTTTGCAATCAACGTGGCTGAATCCGATCGCACTGTTTTACGGGTACGCGGACGTTTGCTCGATGGTGGACGATCACTTTTGCAATATCTGGCATGCATTTCTTGCTGAAGGGCGCCAACTCGCAGATAGCGAGGAAGAGCACGACGTGGAATGGATGAAAAGTGATCGTGTGGCGACTTTATCCCGCCAAGACGATTGGCTGCATCAGTTCCCGCTTTATGTCCTTTGTGGCAATTTTGTTTTGATGTACCTGCCTTAGAATCCAATCTCGCTACCAAGTTGGACACGATGGTTCCGGTCAGTGTGCTTTACTGTTTTATTACGGACGAGGCATCAAGAGTGGAAGAGAACCGATTCGCGTTTATTCGGCAGCTGTTATCGTAACCACCGTCTGTTTCGACTGCGCGTGCAGTATCGCATGCACCCGTTCCTCTCCTAGTTCCCATCGAATACGTTCTACGAAGGCGAGCTTCAAAACGGCGTGTCGTCAAGTGAGCGGCAGCTCGCGAACATCGACTTTCCATGGCCCAATCCCAACAATCCGACGTTATTTTACATTTTCTTGGGCTCCGAAGGAATTATCTTGTCGGGCACGAGTTACCTCAATCGCACCGAGGCGAGCAGCGTCGAGAAGATTGTCACGAGGTTTTTAAAGGCAGGGGTATTGCCTGCCCAGATTGGTGTCGTGACGCCGTACGAAGGGCAGCGTGCGTACATCGTTATCTACATGCAGCGAAACGTGACGATGCGGCCGCAGATATATCGAGACGCCGAAGTTGCGAGCGCGGATTCTTTCCAAGGCTGGGAGAAGGATCTGATCATTCTCTCGTGTGTGCGGTCGAATGAAAACCAGGTGAATCCCCACGTCCTGGCCAAGCAAACTCTCTGGAATACGATGCTGAATCACTATCGGGACAACCAACTCATTGTCGAAGGACCGCTGAACAATTTGACTCCCTCGCATATGCAGTTCCCTCCCCCCCCGACACCATGGACGGGCTGCCAATCTTCCTGGCAACGGATCCACGCGTCGACGGGACGCCGTCCCTCCGCTTGACTCGCACTTTGATCCGCGCTATGACCAATCCAGCTACTCTTCCTTTGACGCGCTTGGTGCGGGAGGGCTCCCACAGAGTACCACGCACGAGCGAGGAGGTCCGACTCGGGGATCGACTCCGTATGGTACGTACAGTCTGGGTCCGTTCACGCAGGACGGTTTGACGCAGGCGTCTATTGGTCTCGATGTTCCCTTCACGCAGATGGCTCAGACGCAGTATTTCAGCCAACTCTCGCAAGACAAGTTTGCCATGTCCCAAGACAGTTTTGGCTACGAGCACGACTACAAGTCGCAGAACATGTTGCTGTCCCAAGACCCGCGTCTTTCCGGTAACGAGATGTACTAAGGCTTGTGTTTGAGGATGGATGATGCAATGGATCCAGTCGAATCGATGGGTTTGGTATTTCTCTTCTCGATGGAAGCGAGAGTTTCTCGTCCGGTCGCGTTCACCTCGTAGCTGGCCGAGCACATAAGCAAGATCCTGCGCGTTCTAGTCGCGAGGTTCATGAGCGAACACAGGGCTCGACGATCATCAAAGCCTCCGTGGCTCGAGAGAGGGACGTGCGTTGGTTTCCACAGGATTTTTTGCCACACTTGTTGGCCTTGTTGTACCCACACTACTCCAGAGTTTCTAGGTATGTTTTCTCTGATCGATGAACATACCGTCCTTCGACTGTAGGCTTTCGACGCCGAGATAATCCGTGAGCTGACCTTGAACCCTTTCGGCCGTACATCTTGTCTCGTGCAGTGAAGAGAAGGTACTTGAATTCCTCGTCGCCCGTCGCGCAGATCACGTCAACAACATAGACGAGGTGGAACACAATCCTCTTGTCGTCTACTTGGTAGTTCCAGAACGCTTCGGTGGCGCAACGCTGAAAAATTCTCGGTTCAGAAGCCACATGTTGATCTCAGAGTTCCACTCCCGTCCTTGCGCATCTTGACCTCTTCGCCGAGTTTATTGTATTCATCATCTGATGGTGTGTCATCTCGTGCCATGCGCTTCTGAGCCGCTGTTGTGACAGACGCAGACTGCTGTGCCGTGCGCAATGACTGAGAATTGTTTGGTCCATTCATGTCAGCTAAATGAATCGTCGGACGCCGCATCCTGGACTGATGGGTCGGTCGCTTGGTCATCATCAGTATCACAATCCGAGCCTTGGTTCGCTGAGACGGAGACCTTTTATTCCCATTTTGAACACCAGATTCCGTCGCTTGTTCACTCAAGGAATCCTCATCACCATGTTTTTCACCATGGAGTGGATCTTGATCGCCTTCGTCTGCGCTTTACTCCCCAGATTGCTGTACCGAGGAAGCGTAAGACTGAACCGACGCGACCACACTGGATTCCAATTTACTTTTCCTGCGACGACGTAAGCATTGAGACAGATGTGGAATCAAGCGCAAGGGAGAAATTAACGACCGATCTCTTTGCGCTATCGTTCATCTTGATGGCTTATCCCAACTCGAAGCTACTTGATCTGGCTACTCGAATGTTTGAGGTAGCAGAGGAACGGACAGCATTGCGCACGCTTTCAGTCTCACGTCTCGTGCATACTGTGGCTAGAATGACTCGATTTATCGTGTGGGGTCTCGTCCAAGGGGGCGAGAATGAGCAGCTCAATCAAGGTGAAGTATGAAACGTGCGCTGAAAGTTTTACAAGCGAAATACGTTGACTTTCACTGGAATGTGATCAATCTGGCCGAAGTACTTAGTGATGTCTACTTCTTTTGCTGGGATCGAAGTTGTTTTAACCACGAGATATGTGTACCGTTGAGTGCCTTGATGCTTCCTATGTATCGATAGTGGTCGTAAAAATGCACTCATTCTTGTCGACCTATGGTCGTAGCAGTGGCGCGGGGTTCCAGCAGCAATGTAAAGTTAATATGTGGTAATGTGAATGTGATTCGCCGAAAAACATAAACGCTTGGGTATGGGCCTCTCGTCCATTCATGGGTATGGAATGTATGCGCGGGAGGCACGAGCGTTGGTCTACGCACAAGTTATCGTGTTGAAGATGGCCCAATTTTGCGCTATGCAGCCAGCGCAAGACCCAATAGAGGCGAGAACGGTGTCGGGGAGTTGACGAAGGAGCACGAGCTACGGGTTGACAATGTGGCCGATGAAGAAGTGGCGGAGTATGTGTTGCGACTTGTGATTGGTCGCCTAGGCGACTCCGAACAGGTGTTACAAGCGCTAAAAAATGAGCTTGGCTTTCCCCAGGCGTACACGGACTACAGTGAGAGTTGAAAAAAAGGGACGACTCGAGGAAGCGAACTCCAGTTTGGAAACTATTGAAAAGATTTCTCAAAGCAGATAACGTGCTGCGGATCCTGACGTCAGAGCCATGGTGAAATTGCTGAAGTGGTCGTACCTATCAAAGGGCACGCACATGAAATGATTAAGTCGTCGATTGCAGCCATCGATCAGCATCTTTGAGTCAGATATCCTTGATGGTCTCCGGCGAGGCAAGTCTGCTGGCACGGACTGCGTGCGAAGGACTAATACAGCGAACTTGTGGATAAATTTCGAAACTTTTTTTGTCGGATATGTTATACGTATACTTGTCATGATCATGGCAGTGACCACCCGCTTCCGACTAGGCGCGTGGACCCTGTGTACCCCCGTGTTTTATTGGAACCGCTCATGCCTCCACCCGACCAGGAAGTTGCTTCTCCAGTTTCTTCTGACGGAGACGTAGTCTATTTGGGCACGGAAAAGAAAGGTAGTACGAGGTTTGCGGACATTGCAGAAGATCGTAGTGCCATAAAGTGAAGAAGGAGACAAGGGGTCGTGTGCAGGCAACATGACGGCGATGACTGGTCGGATGCTGTACATTGCATCAGGTGAAATCTTGCCTGTTCGTGTAGTTGTGACGTTTACGCGTAACAAAATTCCTTTGATTCAGCGAGGGATCGAAGGCTTTTGGCTTTCGAATCTCAAGCTTAAGATCGACAACGCATGCGTGACACTCGATGGCTATCGGTTATCACATGTACTAGCGACACAAGAGTCGCTGCGAGCAGCAATTGCGCTGTTCTATGAGCAATCTGTCAAGTCACAGGCACTGAATCTGATCGAATCCATGAAAGTGACGTCGCTTGTGACGAGTATGTTGACAGGGGGTGTCACGTCCCTCGTGTCTACGCTACGAGGGAAAGTCGATCCCGCTGCTGTAGCTGGTGCCAAAGCGCCAGAATTACTCACCTCTAGCTTGTCCAATGTGGAGAAAAGTGACGATCTGTTGAGCGTTTCGTTCCGGTAAGAGCACATCTCCAATGGTGAAATTGTACAAAAACATTCCCGAGCATTGGACTCGTGCCAGAGCAGCACTGAGGTTTTACGGCAGTGTATTGGAGCCTTCGACGAAAAGTGGAGTTGCTAGAGGAGCAAGCGCGGCGGCATAGCGCAGATCGTGCGCTTGTGGTATTTGCTTATGGTTACACTCGGACACTATTGACATCAGGTGACGTGTATTTCACGGTGAAATCCAATGCTTGTAATGTGTACGTAACACACAAGAATGCTCGACTAAAGGCCAATCGAGGGTACATGACGTCTTTTAAACTACAAGAGACACATAGCTGGTGGTCTTTAAAACGTGCCGCTAGCTCGGACTGTAGAGCGCCAGCCTTATCATGGATATAAGTGCGCAGGGGCGCAAGCTGCTCGCGTAACTGCTTGATCACGTCATCGCGACCAGCCAATTCACGAACAGCAGGTGCGAGCTGCTGCCGTAGATCGGAGACAGTGTCCTCGAGCACCGAGAGCGAGACAGGCAACTTGACGTTCTCCTCCTCTCGCGTGCGGCGTGCCTCCTCCTGGGCATACGCTTGTTGGATTAACGCAATTGCGGCGTGTGCTGTATGCTGATCAAGCGCTGGAGCGCTGCTCGTGGTCGTGGATGAGTTGTTTGGGGTCGTGGAAGTGCTATTCTTGATCTCTCTCATGCTGGATGTGCCGAAGGAAATGTGAGCTGTCTGACCAAGAGGGCCTGATCGAACCTGAGCGACAGATGGGAGAAAGGGCTTATGGATGGGTGCCGGCTGCGCAACCGATGATGACGTGATCGATGGGTGTCAACGGTGCCAACAACATGATCGATCTCCGCCCCAACCGCTGTAGGTCTGGGACGCGGATCAGGGGCGGCTGTGGTGAAGCATATTATAATTTTTGCGGTACCATAGTTGGTACAGTATTCAGTATCATAGCTGGTACAATAGGCGATATATTAGTCGGTACGATAGTTGGTACCATAGTTGGTACAAAAGCCGGTACGACTGTTGACACAACATGAGGTACAATAGTCGGCACAACTGCGGCGAACATGGATGGGGCATGGACGGGACATCTGGGAAGACGCGACAACTGATATAGTTACGTAACGGGTACCTAACGGGTACCTAACGGTTAGCGACGGACGACGGATAAATCAGGTCGACTGGTCGACGGAGTACGTAGGGATGAACAGTTCTGATTGGTTGATTTTAGGTAATTGGTAGTTTTAGGGATATAAGTGATAATTAAGTTCTCCTTTTGCGTCCGATCGATAATATCACCGAGGGGGGAAGCGTTCGCTCCTCCCTCTCTTTTGCATACGCACCCTTCACGTCCTGTGCGGGAGCACGTAGTGCACTTTTTGGCCCACCGGCAGACTTAAAGGTCTGGGGAACGCACCCTCAACTCCACACCTCTGT